>JACXII010000021.1:1488362-1943362 GCA_014737395.1 Bombus waltoni
CGTACGTATATCTACCATTAAAAAATTCAGAGACATATATTTTACATTCTTCAAAACTCACTAGTGAAATGTGAACGAATTTATTGCTGAACCCAATATATAGATTTGAATATTGTATGTTTAATATATTATATAGATTTTGATATAAATATGTTCAATATATATTTACACTGTTTTTATCTCTTTAATGAATAAAAAAATTCGAAAGAATTATAATTATAAGCATTTCCTATTTAGATGTATAATTGTAGTTTCTTCGAATTTTTTAGTTGTTAAACAGATAAAAACAATGTAGATACATATATAGAAAAATTGTTTATGTGGAAGGTATTTGATATCATAAGAGAAACTTAATACAATATTTCTGTATACATGTATATCTATATTATAGAATTGTTTATGTGAAAGGTGTCTGATTCCATGAGAGAAACTTAATAGAATATTTCTGTATACATATATATCTATATTATAGAATATTTGGATTGGATTGGATCAATTTTTATGGGGCCACATTTTAAAACTTAACTTCAACACTTAATTAGGCCTTGTAATGATGTTGCGTCTAGGGCCTTGAAAAGTATAAATGCAGCTCCTTTTTGGATATTTGGTACATTTGACTTGTTACATATTGAGGTTTTAATATCAACATGTTCTTCGCGTCTAATAGAAATGTGCATTTATTTGAATTTTTATTACGCATTTTACAGTTTTTGTTATGAAATTTTCTGACAGGTATAATCAAATGATTAATTGCTGTAATATAGTTACGGAAACGCTAATTTAACATATAACGATCTTAATAACGAAAGATAGAACGAATAAAGCATAAGATTATTAATCACCATTGTATGCCCTTGATTAGTAGTGTAAATCAGACTTTATATTGTGGAAGATCTTCGTGGAATATCCCATTTTTTTTCTGATTGCATCATTTAGATTAAATCAATGAGAATTTAATGCAGCATCTCACACATATATAGTCGTTGTTGTTTCTAATATCTTTATCACCGTGTAATCTTCATAATCCCAATAAATACATATAAAGAAGCAATGATATCACATCTATCTCTGACTCAAAAGCAACTCTTTGTTTTTCAATTAATTATATCTTGCTATCCATAGGAAATACAAAATTAGAGTGACAATTTAATTGCTATCAAAGATGCATTAAATATATACAATTAATCGATCGAAAACAGATGAAAGAGAAATAAAATGTAAATATAAAATACGATCAATTAAAACGACATTTGAGTAATAATAGAATATAACGGTAGAATTCGCAATTGCAACGGTCACTAATAGATTGACAGAACGTCAGACAGGTAGGTGCTAATGAACTCGGTGTGATCGCGTGTTAATGTTTGCGTGTATCTATATTTCTATTATTCGTTATCCATTATCCTGATGTCATACGCAAAGATTAATTGCATGATTAGGCTTATTTCCATGAATAACAGATCGTCGCTTTAATGACGATGACTGTAAAATGCGTCTCGGTGACGCAGTCTCTCGAATAGCGTGCAAAGATACGCGTAATTTATTCGATCCAAAAACAACGTTAATTTTTAATTTATTCCTTCGTTTTCTAAAACTTGTTTCCCCGTCCGTTTGAAACCTAACCTCAACGCTACGCTTTAACGCGAGATTACAGACCACGTGTACTTCAAACTATAACAGCGAACAATTTCTTAAGGATAAGCAACAATTACGCGTATGTTTTTTAAGGTTATCTCGATTAATTAGTCACTTCGCTAATGTTCTAATACGTGTTGAAAAAACGTGTGATAGTTGTATTATACTATAATCAAAGATAGGAACGTAGAAATATGGTTTCATATGCTGTTATTATACTTTAATTGCTACGTCAAAAATTATTATATAATGAGTGAATAAATATGTCTCGCAATGGATTTTAGATAGTCTTACGATAAATGTGATTAAGTTTTTACCCGTACTATTCAAAATGCAGATACAACTAAAAAATGTAGTTGGGTGATACAGTGATGAATAAAGTATTAAGCTAATTCTTGGAATTCCCTATCACAGTTAGAATGTTAGAAAACATAATTCGATGCAATTTGATCGAACAAGATTGCAAATGAATTGGTGCATTAACGCAGTATTGGTTCTTGCTGAGTAGTAAAGGTGCGTTTTTAATTTTCACAATGAAAAAAAAAAAAAAAAGAAAAAATCAATGTAATCGTGGCAACAGGAAACTGACTCGTTGGAAGTTCGATCCGCTTAACAATTAATTTTTTGTCCCACCTTTTTCATCCTGAATCCAGCGACTGGTTACGTACGTGATATTTATGATCACGTTAATTATGCCTAACGGTAAACTCGTATGAAGTTTGCACAATCGGCGTACCATTTTCTGAATCTTTCTGTTACGCACGTTTGTATGAGTCAGACGACGACGCAAGACTTCCATTGTTGTGATGACACTTGGAAAGGAAAGAAAGAAAGAAAGAGAGAAAGAGAGAGAAAATACGCTATTATATTACTAGACGAGTGTTACGCAACAATAGGTCGTACGGCTACCGTTTGTTCACGAATGATCGTGAGTAGGAGATAACCTCTGATAGATCGACACGATCGGTGATTCTCGGTTTGAACTTACGCAACTTCGACATTTATGAGCTACACAATTAATACCTTCCTATGTTATAAAATTGGTTTTGAATAATTTACGCGATTAAGACGATCATAGAAGGGAAGGTTGCAAAATCGATAGACTAAGCTATTTTACAGGATCGATAGACCTCTTTATATTTGGAGATTTGGGAAATAGACGTTTGTCCATTACAACTTTTGCTACTTGTACTTTTGCAAATTACGCAGTTAATATAACCTACATGTACCTCGGAATCTTCTGTGCTTCGAAATTTGAATAATTAAGAAACAGATGTATCTCAAATTGGAGACTCGGTTTTCTTGCATTGCTTTCATAGATGCTGGATACCACACGTCACTAGACACGGAATTCCGGTGCATCGTCACGTCGCGTCAGTTAGATCAATCAGAAAGTCGATGGAGATGCAGTGGAACGAACGAGACGTCGAAAGTCTAACGATTGTGGTGCACGTTTTAACGTTCAACGTGGTGAACGAATTGATTTGCCTTTGTAAATATCCGAATTGAAGGAGGATTTGAAGCGACGTTTACAGCACAGAACTTTTGGACAAGTGAAAGTGCGAATTGATCGACGTTGAGCCATTTAAAATCGTGCAATCACATTTCAAGTAAGTAGAAACGATTACCCGTTATATCAAACGAATTATGCATTGTGTGCGAGAACGAATCGTCGATTCCAGTTTCATTTGTCTTTGGATGTGTTGGCAGCGTGAATCACTAATTGATAATCAAGTTCTATAAATACTCTTCATCGTTTTCGACGATTGTAAACCGGCCGAAAGGCTTTATGGGTTACGAGCGTAATTGTTTGATGGAGAATTATCCTTCTTTTTTTTATTTCCCCTGTAATCGGATTTATCAAGACAACGATTAAGATGTTTTGAAATCTTACAGGTTATATTTGGTACTTGGAAAATTATTTGCCTTTAGATCTGATACATATATATCAGATCAGATATATATATATTTTATATATATATTTACATTTATATGTTATATTATATATTATATATTATATTTCTATTATATTTTTATATATATAAAATATTTATATTTATATTTTATATATATGTTATATATATAAATATTTTATATTATATTTTATATTATATATATAAATATATTTATATATATATTTATATATATTTATATAAATATATATAATAGCGTCAGTGATGAGTCCGGTTTCGATATAATCTTATTTTTATCTAGAATTTATTTATTTATCTATCTACTTATTTATTTTCTTACTTATTTATTTATTTATCTATTTATAAGAAGATGTATTAGAATACATGCATTTGCAACGACACGTAGTTATCGTATATAGTAACTTGCAAAATCAGAAGAGAAAAGAAAGTGAAAAATCAAAATTTTACGCAATATAGACGAAAAGACATAATCGAACAGTAAATTTGGATTCAAGAATGCGAAAGAACGAGAAGATCCAAGATAGAGAAGGAGTGCCAGCCAGAGAGCAGACGCGATTTAGAGTATCAAGATGGAAACATTTCGACTTGTAAGCACGACAATTAATTATAACAACCGAAATAGTAACGANAATGGTGCGTTACAATTGGTCAGTGCAAGAATATGCAAAAAGAACAGTTTGTTCGGTCATTGATGACTCTACGTGGCGAACATAAATCAACTAGAAATCTACGTTCGTCCAGAGATCTTAGATCAAGTAATTATTCGTGAATAATCATGACACCCTCTGCTCATAGAGCATCGCAATCGCTTGTTGCGATGGGAAAAAAACCTGCATTAATTTGTTTCGAGATGAAGCGCGTATTTAATAAGTTAAGGAAGTCAGATGGCAGATGCATCCTCCTGGCGGAATTTGATTAACGAGCAGTATAATAATTTAATCGTTGCAGTCTATGTGAAACGGAGGAATAGCGCATAATAAATCCTAAGTCTCTCGAGGATGAGTTCCGGATCTTTTCAAAGTAGAGAGAGAAGGTTAGTTGAGAGTTATAATAAACTCCAAGGTCATTGCTTACTCGAATTGAAAATAGGTTTCAATCAGTATGCAGAGGTAGATAGAGACGTATGATTACCTGGAGTCTTCTAGAAGCAGTATAGTGTTCGTCGAGTTGACGTGCTTCAAATGTTCCTCGAGGCGCCCTTCGCTGACGATCAGAACGGTCGCATTCATCGGTTTGCTGAAGAATTCGTCTTCCGGCGTTCCAATATGCACGATGTGCGAGGTCAAATCTGTTCCAGATTGAAACTTTCCTAACTTGTAAATTATCGAGATGTCGACATTTGAAAATTCAGTAATCATTTACAGAAGGATACTGTGCACCGATCTCGGCAACCTTCAGATATGTTGTCAAGGTCATCATGCTGAGCAATCTTTTCCTATCATCGCTCGGCCTTAATTTCCAAGATACACGCGAAAATATTTTCGTCTTTATGTACGTTATCATTCTGTACTTGGTCATTATGTACTTTTGACACTATGCATTTCTTACGATTTTCATTCGAATTAAGGCTAATTAGTCAGAAATAGATGTATTCCAATTTATAATTAATAGATTCGTTGCTTCGTGTTATAATTAATATTATGTAACCGGCAATATCTTTGTCTATCGGGAAATGCAGTTATTCGATCGTCGAAATTATATTAGCGGCGAAATAGAAATCCTGCGTTACAACCAACGTAACGTTGTTTCGTACGTCTTGTCTTTCTGCTCGTCACGTACATGCTAATAATTAGAGTCAGCAGATACGTACGTATACGTGTCCCCCACGCGTAACTTAGTGATAAACACGTCTTAGTTTTTAAGTCATACACAAAAATATGTTTGGTAGTACGTACACAAGATATAGATTCGAGCCAAACTATAACTTGTTGATTGAGGTTAGGTTGAGGTTAGGTTCGAGTTTTTGTATTCATACGAAAGATAATTAGCATCAATAAGACAAATTTAGCGTGGCCTATGTAAAGATGCAGCGAAGTCTAGAGGAAACTGGATTTAATTAAAGTTTGTTACAAAGACTAGGCGACACACGGAGAAAAATTGTTCACAATGATGACTTTGACAACGTATTTCAGGATCATCGAGATCGATAGGTAGTACCGTTTCCTGTTCTGTTTTTGTATTGAATCTCCAAACCTTTGCATATCCAAATGTTTTGGATTTCCGAATATCTGAATTTCTGAATTTTCGAATTGTTAAATTTTCGAACATTTAGAACATTCAGTGCTGCGTACTGTTATCTGTTCCATCATTTCCACTATCGATTTTTCAATTCTATTACTCCATCCTATCGCAATTATTCCGATTTAATTTCATAAAGCGATCATTCTCTCCCAATGAACGCAATAAATTAGCAATCTCACCGTCTTGATCGCCGTCGTCGATTAAAACGCACAGATCCTTCCCAATGGCTGCTACCGTCAGCTTTTTGGCAATGTTTTGAGCATCATCCTCCCCATCTGCATCCGCGTTCACCACCAACGTGAACGACTTCCACTTCAGTTCTTCCACGACCTTCAAAGTGCCCTGGAACAGAAAATCGTGTCTGATCAGCGATGATCCGAATCTCGTTTACAATGACCTATCTGCTTTCATTCATTTGCGACAGATCATAATCCGAAAGAATCGCCGCTTTTGTACGAGAATACCTGGCCACTTCTCCATAATTCAATAATTCGATAATTCAACGTTTCCATACTTTTCACATTTACTCTATCCAAGTCTTCGTTATTTCATACGATTCGTATCGGATCTGTAAGCAACACGATTAGAAAGCATGTGTTCGCGAATGGGATTAAGCAACACGTAACCGCAATTTTTTTTCGCCCAGTTCAATTTTCAATTATGCGTGTATTATATATATGTATATATATATAATATATATATTATATAAATATAATATTATAAATATATAAATATTATGTAATTAAATATTATATATATATAATATATAATATTATAATATTATTATAATATTATTATTTAATTAATTATTATGATATTATTATAATATTATAATATTATAATATTATAATATATAATATATATATATATATTATTATTATTATATATATATATTATATATTATAATATTATTATAATAATATATAATATATAATAATATATATATAATAATATCATAATAATTAATTAAATAATAATATTATAATAATATTATAATATTATATATTATTTTTGTATAGAGTGAATTAACATATATATATAATATATATAATATATATATATATAATAATATATATTTATATATAATATATAATAATATATATTTATATGTAATATATATATATATATATATATATATGTTAATTCACTCTATACAAAAATAATATAAAAAAAATATATATATTTTATATTATTTTTATATTATATATATACATGGATGTATAGAGCGAGTTAACATTTACACGACCCTAGTTTACTATTATTTACTACCAGCCAAGTCTTCGAAACCGAACTGGCTACATTTCTGCTCCACCAAGAATGCCAGATCCTGATTTTATGAAGAAACTTGAAACATATCCTAAATGTCATCTGCTTGGATTTAATCCTCGTGGAAACGAACGCTGCTAACGACCCTGGATCTCGCTGACGTCTATAGCTTAGTATATCAAAGATGCATGAAATGTAGCGTAGACTACGTACCACTGCATCGGTAATCGTTACGCATCGTCAGATATTTGAATTTCTAATTAATGTAATAATTTAATATTTTTGTCTTTATCGTAAAAGATACGACGTACATGTTCCAGCGATCATGGACGTCATTGTATCGGTTAATCTCGTTATGCGAAGGTTATTATAATAAGCAGTTAGTCACCTGGACTAGATATGAATCGGATTCCTTCACTAAATGATGAAGGTATGGAGAATTCGATTCTCGTCTCACGATGTGCGGCACTTTCAGCACTGACGTTATCTTGTGTACGGCTTCCGCATTTGTCGCAGTGTCTGGCCCGATAATTCCTGTTCAACAGAATAACACAACGTAGAACGAAGTAGAATTGTCCTATGTAGAAGCTGTATATCTATATACAGTTATTTTTGAAAAAGGCAATTTCATTTTTTATTAAAGTGCATTTATTTTGAAAATAAGCGATCCATTAACCACTGTTTTATGCTAGGGAATTTAATGGCACCTTTAAAGCCGCTGTAACGGCTTCTGGAAAGAATGAAGGAATAATGACAACAATGATAAATTTAAACTTCTTTAGTCGATCGATAATGGAATTTCACGATAAATAAACTACGTTCTGCCTTTGCAAAAAAATAATCAATTAAAGGAACAAGTGTGAGGATCCTTGGACGTAGTTGTTTACAACGTTGATACGACCGAATGAAAAAAGAAAGGAAAAGAAAAAAGGAAGGAACGTGAAACGTTATTGGTGATAAAATACAGGTATTCGAGTCACGATCGTAAATTCTTCGATCTCGGCTTCACGATTTCGCAATTCACCAAGCGACCAGCTACTACGTGTGTGCTTGAAACAGCGCAAACAGAAAGGGATCGCAGTGTCATGCCGTACAAAACATCTTCCTTTGGCTGAGTATCAACCAGGAAAATCCCATGATCGATGTTCCAAGCTGTTACGTTTACCTAAGTAGTAAGGCGGTTGCAAACAGTTCGTGTCTGCCTCCACGAGAGCCTTCATCGCTGCTTTCAGAGCGCCTGTTATGCTACCGCACGTGTCCACAACAGTCACTTCTGCAAAATAGTAGAAACCATGCTTCAGTTATTCGCCTTAACACAATTTCATTTTGTCAAGTTATCACTGTTCGATTGAGAAATTAAGTTAAGGAACGATTTCAATTCAAACTGAGGGTTCACGCTTAGCAATGGA
The DNA here is from genome assembly GCA_014737395.1 of Bombus waltoni. Classification (NCBI taxonomy): domain Eukaryota; kingdom Metazoa; phylum Arthropoda; class Insecta; order Hymenoptera; family Apidae; genus Bombus; species Bombus waltoni. Next base: position 1,496,848 of record JACXII010000021.1, read on the forward strand.
AGTTGTCAGATTATCAGATTCAAAATTTCGGGATTTGGAGATTGGATTCTAAGGTTTGGCCTCTGTTTGTTTTTCCCTGTTAAGCTTAATAACGTTAAGCTCTCATAGAACGTTGTTCGTTTGAGAAATTAAGCTAGGGGATGTCTTGAAGGGTGAACAGAAGTCTCAGATCTTTCAGATTCAACAATTAGGAATTAGTGTTCGAATTTCGACATTTAGGCCTTGTTTGCTTTAACATGTTAAGCCAGGTCTCGTTAAACTTTTACAGCTGACCATCCAACCGAGACATTGAGTCAAGGGATGTTCAGTTCTAGAAATTCGACACTTTTATACCCAGAGGGTATTCCAAGGGTTTCGGGTTTTAATCGACCAGCTTTTTTTCGTGTTCCTCCATAGAATCGAATTAACGTTAACGATATAAAGTCGAATTTTCACAGAATTTTGTCGATCTAGAAATCTAAAAATCGATCATTAATCCTGCAAAGTCAGAGTCTCTTTATTTTGGAATCCATTCGCTTGAACATTCGTTATCTGATAAACTTCCAAGGACACTGGATAACGTTCCACGCAAAGGATAAAAGGAAACGTCCGTTCTCTATGACTACAATCGCTCCGAGCAGAACCAAAGAGTCGAAAGTCAAAAACCTGCGGAACAATTCACTCGAAACGATATTGCCCAACGCCGGAGACAACTAAGCTATTATACGATATATTAACGTCTGATCTATTCTGCTCGGATAAGCATCAGGAATGTTTCCTTGACATCGTTCCTTTTTTTTTCCCTCCACGCTATTTCTTTTCTTATATCTTTTTGTTTCTTCGCTCTGCATCCTCTTTCGTCCTTATAATTTATTCGCCCGGCGACGATAGAAACACCAAGATCACAAACATATAATCGAATTAATCGTGGCGAAAGTCTACAGTGGAAATAATATTTCTCTCGTTTACCGATATCGTAGCCAGCAGTCTTGTTGTTATGAATCTCTGCGAGTAGTTTCGCGGCTTCGTACAGTAGTACGCCTCTAGCGGATAGCTTCCTGCAGGACGAATCGTCGTGGATGCTCGTCAGCAGCGACATCTGCGCGTGATTCCCGCATTCCGTACGCCCGCCACAGGTACACGCATAGATGATGCCGATTATCATCAGCAAAGCTCGCATCTTTCCCATTGCGAATCCTTTCTCTTCTCTTCTCTTCTTTTTTCACTTTCCTTCCTCTTACTGCTTTTAAATCTCTTACTACCTTGTATCCTAATCTTTCATTGTTTCACACGTTACTTATTATCGTTATCTTCGTCTTCGTCCTATTTGATGTCTTTCGGTATCTTCGATTCCCTGTTTCTTCCGACTTCTTTTCGTTTCTCCTGTCTTCTTCTATGTCTTCGTATTCTCAGGTTCAGTTCGAGGTAAGTGCAGAATATGGGCGGACCAAACACTCGTGCCTGATACACCGTAAAATCTTGCAGCGTGAACGATTTTCTCCTTTCTCTTTAATTTTCTTCTAATCGTCCTCTTAGTCGTCACTGAACCGTAATACGCGGCAAGGAAGGACGCGGACGCGCAGAGAAATGACGGAATGTCAGTGCGGCGCGAGGCTCTCGTTATGGAGGCGAAGATCGCTGGCAGCTAATCGCGAGAGGGTAGCCGTGAACTGTTCTTCAGCAACTTCTGCTCGAACTGTGGACCTTGATAGTGAAAAGCGGGAGCTTTATATAAGGAAGCCAATACGGTATGTATTAGGCGAATTTCTAGGGTTTTAGGCCCCGATAACCATGCGCCAGGTGTTACCAAGACGACCTTGTTATTCCCTCTTCCTCTTTCAATCCTGTCGCTATATGTATCAACCCTTCTTAACTTATATCGTCCGATATAACAACTTTGAATGTTTTGTAATTTACTTCATTTTATTTCATTTATTTGCTTCCTTTCAAATTGACCTTAATAATACATAATTGCTGATTATGCTTCAACCGTTTGAAGATTGAATTTTTATTTGTTTTATAGTAGAATGTTTATGTGCGTGCGTGCATGCATGTATACAGGCGGTGTCAATCCTAACGAATATCTCAATTAAAATTGCTACCGAAAATGGAACAAAGCGATTAATACGCGGAGAGAAGTTTGTATGTACAATATTAAAGCATTATCTGGTGACAATAAGAATTATATATATATATATATATATATATAATTATAATATATATATATCAATAATATGTAATATATATGGTATATATAATAAGAAATATATATCAATATTCGCTTTTAAGCATGTTTTTTGTAGACTATGTTCGGACAAGGCCAATGTGTTTTACCTAGCTATTAATTTTTCTACTTACTTACTAACTAGTTCTAGTTATTTTCTATTTTCTAACCTTTCTAGTTATTGCTATGAATTATCTAGTTATTCGGTTTGAGTGATATATTCTGTAATTATTCTATTCTGTAATTATTCTATTCTGTAATTATAAGTGATATATCCTATATATTCTGTAATTACTCGCTGTGTAGATTACATATTATTGATTATACGGAAGATCACGTTTCGAAAATTCGATTGGTTAAATTTTATTTTTTTTCCCCTTATGGCTGCGTTATTATATTTCATTGGTATAACGAAACATTCGAAACGAAGAAATCATTGTTAGTCACTATTGGCTCTATAACAGGCTACAATTTTCTTCTAAGCTTAGTATATATTGGTTTTTTGTTCTCTGCGTTTTTTCCACGACTTCTTTTTTACGTTCTATAAATACAATCAATTGTGTAGGTACTTTTAATCTTTCATGGCTATAAAAAAGTTCCGGTTACAAAGAATTGAAACCTATTACGTGAAACTATTGCTACATTGTTCCTTTCATTCGAAGCCTGTTTCTTTATTACGTTACAGCGGAAAACTTCTACAACCCTCTTGCCTTGTTGTAGCAGCTTTACATAACGCGACGTACAATTTCGCCTGTGTGCACAGAAAATATATCAAGCTTGGCAACGATATATATATATTACACAATCGATACGACAATTACAGATACAAAGCGTCTCATTTAAAATCTCGTCAACTATACACCAATAGAATTAAATGTCTTCTTTCATATATATCTTTCCTCCGCACCTTTCGATTACTCTTTTTTTATTTTAGTTTTGTTCAGTTGTTAATTTTCTATTTGGAATACTTGCATATTTTTTACGTATCTCATCAATTATATATGATAAAATTAAATATAATTTTCAGCTAAGCTTCTCTTCTGCATCTCTCCACCACTGATTTTCTTCTAGTTATTTATTTCTTATTCTAGACCTATCTATTTTAATATTCGTGTATACTATCAGGTTCTATATTCTATTAATCACATTATATTCTATTTTATCAAATATTATATTATGTAATATTATACCGTTGCATAGCGTAACTGATACGTATAACATAGGATTGGCTGCTTTTGAGTGAAATTTTCGTACAATGAGAATCTCCTTAATCAAGCGTAACTAAGTTCATTAGTGTAGCGTATACGACTATCGAGATTGCAAACCTTAGTTGCACAACTTCACCCTTGCATAACCGCGAAGCTTTATTAGAATGCATCTTCCATCGCTGTTCCACATTATTTCTTAATGTTCCTTTTCATGCATAAACGGACATTCAATACACTGCGCATCGCATGATATATCATCAGTGAATTACAATACGGAATTAAGATTGCAATTGGAATTTTAGTCGATAAGGAAGATTGTAAACAGATTTATTTTAGCAGCGTTTCAATCTGAAGAATATAAATAAGTGGTAATTCATGGATTTCTATACTGAAATAATGTTGTGGAATACAGTAAAGTAAAATGTTTCGGAATATCACTGCGTGTTTCATAAAATTCGAAAATTTAATGCAAGAGTTAAGTTAGGTTAGAATTTCATGTTACTAGGAAAGATTCTTTCATCAAAAATCTATTGAACTAAAAATTGACAAAAATTAGCCATAAACTCGATGTAGGTACAATTAGGGAAATAATTAAAAGGTACAAAGATACCAAAAATAGTATAACACCCGAATTTGGTTATAGATAGTAATAAAATTTAAATTTTTCCATAACGTTGTATGTAGCTCACAAGGATATCTTTAAATTATTCATACCATAAAGTGTCAGAGATACGAGCTCTAGATAGACGCTTTAAATTAAATTAAAATTACGTAGCTTCGCTTATGCATAGAATATGAATAAATAATTATAATTAAAATAATTAATGTACGTGCAGTGGTATACATAATGCACTCCGTGTAATTAAGATACATCTGAATTAAAACCCTCTAATATTTTTCATCTATATGGATATTGAGAAACGCGTCATTATCCACATATTGAGAACATGCATTTTTTATTCCTTGTCACGTAGAAGATAATGGGCAAATACTGATCGCTTAAGATAAGTTGTCTAAAAACAAGCTTGGATTGTTAGATTTACAAAAAATTTTATTTGAGATAGGCAAATTAGCGTATTCTTTGTATCACGATGCAATATGGAATGCATAAAATGAATCATTTAAAAGAGTTATCGAAAAGAACGAAAACTAGCTTTGACCGGAATTATCCCATAGGGTAATACCGATCCTATTCTATCAATAACCTATAGAGTAATACTGATCAGTTTTTCTTCCACACTTTACAAATAGAAAAAGGCAAAATTATTTCTAGAAGTATTAATAACACGATTATTTTGTTTATTGATAATAGATTTGATAACGTAACATATTTATTGCACGTAAATAGACAAAATTACAATAATGAACACTTTATAAATGTAATATTAAGGAAAAAGGATTCAATTCGCCCCAATTTTCTCTATCTGATTTTCTAATTCACTTACACGGCGTCTAAAAATAAAAAGGAACTGTCAGATAATCTGAAATATTTCCCTTGATCGACTGTACCGGTCGAGAAGCTCCGGTTCCTTTTGATCGGTATTACCCGCAAGTACACCAAGTGCATAACCTTAAATACATATAATAAAACCATTTCATTAAGATGACAAAATTACTTTTCTGTGTTTATAGAGTAAAACTATCTTTTGGATATAACTGGAAGGACAATGATAAATTAAAGTAATACTAGTAACTTTTTGTTCACTTCAGAAATTTATAGCAAAGAACGTGCACAAATTTCACTCACGTACCTTTGCCAAACACTTCAGCAGAGAATTGTGACTCATTGCAGATTGCTTAATTGGATCGAAACAGAGCAGCACAAAAAAATGTCGGTATAAGACAAAGCCATATATTAGATATTTTCCCACTCTTTCCTAACATATACGATGTGTGCAGTATGATATACGTATCTTTCAATTAGCATTAAAACTACCGACGAGTTTGAAATTGAAAACTTGAAAAAATAATTCCTTAGATGTTTGATTCGATAAATTTCCATAATTGTATACTGTATATTTTATATTACTTATAATTATATTTCTATAAATTTATCTAGTTAAGTTATTTAAGTTCGAACTTCTGAAGTTTCAAATGTTCAAATCAGTATCGAAGATACTTTCGATAATATGATTCTCAAAATAAATGTATATCGGAAAATCATAGTAAATAATTTTAGTTTTAATTCAATAACGACACAGAAATCTCCGAAACGAAGAAAGAAACAAACAACTCGGGTACATTATTCATTCCATGCTTTATAAAATACACTTCCTATAGTTAGAATTGCATATAAAATGTGTTTAAGATAGATTTAGCTAAATCAGACTTGCAAACATGTGATAAATAAGCATATAAGATGAAAGAGGAAAATCGACAATATGAGTGGAAGAAGCTGTGTTACTTCCGTTATTTCGCAATCGATACTGATAGTTTCATCAGATTATACGCCCATGTGATTTTTCATATTAATAAGATACGATCCTTTTTTTTTGTTTCATCTTGTTTTTCCTCTTCTTCCGCCTTTTTGTGCGTGTGTGTGTGTTTTCTTTGCTCGTTTGAAATTCTTTCGTTTTCCTGTTCGAATTACACCGAAGAATATTAAATGCCATGCTGCTCGAAAAAAATGAAATATTTGTGTATAAAGTGTTCCATAAAGGGCGTGACTATAAAATGTATTGAAAGTCGGGAAAGTAAAGTTAAATTTTTTAGTAGAAAGTTTCTAAGAATTTAACAAATCAAATCAAACCAATCAAATTGGCTATTCGAGACTAAGACACTGGAATTACTTTCTTAGCAAATTATGTAATTAGGGTCGGAACATTTAACACTTTTTGTGAGAAATGAGTTGTTTAAATTTAGGAAATTTCAAATTGTTTCTTTAAGGAACTGGCTTCATATTAGGAAATTTCAATTTTTTTTTCCTTTTAGAAAATTAGCCGTTTATAGTCGAAGTAGGTAACCTTGTAATAGGACATATAATATGTGTGAAAATAAAGCTGAATTTCGATAGATAGCTAGAACTTTGATAGATTTAAAAATTCGATCAAAACTGTTGTCCGAAAATTGAGTAAAAAATAATTTCTACGACTCTACAGTAATTCCACAATAACGCACAGAATGTTTCATATTAGATGATATAATTAAGGACACTTAAACTTGTCCAAATTACTATTTCAAAAGTTAGCAGTAAACTTGTGCACTGGTGTTAACCGTCGAAAATCAAGATAATAGGTCGTGATTCGAAGCACTTTGGGATTCCATATTTGACGTAAACGATCGTCGATGTATTGCCACTAGTTAAGCATTAAAGAAACGTCTAATACCACGGCGAAGGTGGCTGTTTGCTTACGTTTTACCTTGAATCCGAATTTTACCTATAATATTGTGCTTATGATGCTTCTTAACTGAAATCCCTCAGAAATAGGAGATTTATTCATTTACGTAAGATCATTGACCAAGGATAGGATAGACGTAACATTAATATAGTGCAACAACAATCTTCCCCATTTTGATTTTTGCACATATTTTTTTATTTGCTTTATATATCTCTCCTTTCGCCAAAATCTTCGTTCTCTTCCAATAGAAATTTCTCTTTCAATTCAATATATAGCAGTAGTTCCGTTTCAAAATACACATTTTTTTCAAGTACACGTTACACAGGATCTTTTCGTTCGGTAGACGACGAGATACTAATAAACGTTACAAGTGACCTGCGATTAGCACGGTGTTCGGGTGCACGCATTTGACGCTTATAGAGAATCTCATCTACGTTCAGACAAAGTTGTACGTGTAGTCGCAAGTGGCGATCTGATGTTATGCTAATTGTGAGTGTTCATTTGAAAGTTTCTTCCGATACAAGATGTTCACTGGACGCTGATTACAAAATAACCTCCTTTTGAAGAGTGGACAGACGAAATGTTTGGGTGGGCAAACGTGGTTAAGTCGTGGACAAACGTGGTTAGATTGTGGATAAACGAATGTCGTTTGGTTTGTATAAAAATTCGCATTTGGAAGTGCCATTCTCACTGAGCTCAGGCTCAGCGCAGTCTCCACTTGCAAAAAATGTTCTCCAGTGCAATTCACGATACTTTTACGATAGTTAGTCAAGTGGACACTTACGTAGCATTATGTATAGATCTTAGGAACTTTCTTTTGGGTTGTTTTCGGTAATGAAGCAGGTGGCAGTAGAAATCAGTCGACAAGTGCAACTATAGATACTTGGAGGATTCTCGTTAGCTGGCGCCACTAGCCAATGCGCAAACTTATTTAATCCTATGATCTATTTGCAGTTCTATATTACAGTTCTTAAAAGTTACCATCTTTTTATACGATTAAAAAGAAAGGAGAGAAAGAAAATCTACGTCTGTCTGATAATACAGAAATCTTTTCAACTAAAAATTTCGACACACCTGAAACAATAGAAACACGAATCTATTTTGGTACAAAAAAGACGTAACATATATTGCTTTGTTACATTTTGTAAGTTATGGGCTTTTATTCGAGTTGTATATCTCAAATTAATATACAGAGTGGGCTAAAATTTGTGGCACAAATGAGGTCAGGAATACATTTAAAAGTCAATCTAGTGCACGTGCACTTGACTGATGATTAACGTTGCAAATTTTACCGCAGACGCTACTACTGTTTTTATACAGGATATGATATCAGGCACAATTTACTATAGATATTTATCTCTGCTACATGTACTGTTTAGGTTTACAAATGAACGGAATGAATATAATAAGTGACTAATCAACTAAGGAGGCATTTCCTTTTTTCTTTTTTATCAAAGCTATCGACTTTTTAGTATTTTTAATTACAAAGAAGTATGAAATTTATTAATCTTGAATGTTTTATATGTTTGTATCATACCTTTAGTGGGTTAGACAAATTTTTTTTCACTCAGACTTTCACCTCAATTTATTTTTCAAAATATTAACCGTTCTTCCGTATACAAATAACGAATTTAATTACACCGAACTGCCTGCAGTGCTGTTTGCATTTTTATGTTTTTAAATGCTAGGATGATTCTTTGTTTTAATTGCTCAAGGCTTGCTATGTTTTTAAAGTAAACTACTTTTTTCCCATGCTTCCACAGATAGAAAACAAGAGGCGTTATTTCGGGAGGTCAAGATACTGTTCCTCAACGGTCGTTCCAACATTCCAAATGCTCATTTAAAGATTGACATATATTCCTGGTGTAGCGTGATGGAGCTCCATCATGTTGAAAAGTCTTATTATTTCTTCGAATGGTGAAAGTGATGAAGCTAGTTCGTTTCTTAAAAACACAAATACTATGCATCACTTAAGTTATTTGAAAATGGGGACCGACAATTTCGTTATTGATTATCTCGGCCCATACATTCTTTCCGCAAATATATTTTTTTGAAAAATCGCATGTTTTCTACGCTTGGATTCACCCGTCCATGAAACGCATAATAAAAATTCTCCGTTGTCAGAATATTGCTGCGATAACTAGTGGCAGAAAGTTAAACGTGGTGCAAAGTTTGTATGTGTTAGCGCGCATATTGTACAAACGTGGTATGTATACATGTTATTATCCTGTACCACACGACAATGTTGATTTACTCACACTACGTCGAACAGGAAGATCTTTCGTATTTATAGATCTTTTTATACGAGGATTACGCTGTAAGCCGGTAGAATTCTACCTTCTGTATTGTCACGAATTCCTTGGCCACGGCCACGACTTTTTATTCCGTGATTGATAAGGAACAGAAACAGACATTGAACGGAGACATGCAACGCTAGTCACCACTTAGATAAACGCGTACTAGATTGGTTTTAAATTGCATTTTTCTCGTATACGAAGACTTAGCAATCCTGCTACTCTTGGTTTTCATCTTATTTTGAGCCGTAGATACTATCTGCCTGACCTCATTTGTACCACGAATTTTCGCCCACCCTGTATAAAGAATCACAAATAGACACGTGTCTGCAAAATACGATTTAGTAAATCATAATATTTAATATTACAGTTTCGTGTGAAAAATTTATCCTAGTACTAAGGTTATGTTACGCGTACAAAAATAAAAGTGACCATTAATAAGATAAAAAAATATAGGTTAACCTGAGAATTTTAAATTATGCTATATCATACAGAGTTAGTCAGATTTGTAAACTAAAAGTTGACAGTCTTTTTGATCTGTGATTTTAATTACAATTAACAGTAAAAAGATCAAACAAATAACAACGAATCAGCATTCCAAATTCCAAGAAACTTTAAAACTTTGAAAAATTCTTCGAAAGGAAATGATTCCCTCGATTATATGGAAATACATCGACCTGATCCACGGGACTAGAATAATTCCATCAACATGTTCGATTTGTCACGTTTGTAAGTAGAAGACGAGACGAGAAGTTCGAAAAGAAAGGCAAATGGCGGCGATGGCGGCGAGGTTGATGTATTTACGTCATGCAGGGCATTACTTAGCTTGGCCCGGGACCAACAATAACAGCGAAATTTTTAAAAGCAAGACATGAGTCTTCCTCGGATGTCTAACATCTTTCTCGTTGCGAATCGCGAACGAATCTTGACTGTTTATCCACACATCTGTCCGAACTGTTGTAAATCCTTCATCTGATAGTTATATCACGGCCTGTTGTGTATACATATATCGAAATTCGCGTCGACCCTAGTGGACAGGGGCACTAACGTGAAGACGAACTGAAATTCACCGCCATCTTCAAACTTGTTATATTCTTTCTTTCGCTTTTTTTAAATGTCTATGTTATATTTACTTGATTTGTAATGTACGATATCGATTGTGTTATTATTTTATTGAGAGGACATTCGGTTTATCATTTGAAACTTTTTAAATTGTCCTTTTTTGTCTTTGATATTTATTTCGTATTTATTTTTTTTTTTTTTATTTCACTCATAATATATAATACAAATGTTTATCGTTATTGTTAGCGTTATTATCTCGTTGGAAGATGATCTAAAACACCTTCAATCTCCATTCGCACGAAACAATGCACGGACTAGCAGATTTCAGAAGATAATTGCACGTAGGAAGATCTAAACATTGTTCCGCGTAATGAACGGCTCATAGTTTTAGGTAGTACTTGCTCTAGATTTAGTCGATTGTGGTCTACATAATCAAATTCTTCTTTACATGTAACAATTTCTAATAACTGCATCTAAATTCTTAATCTGCAACCCATTTCGTTATTCAAAACACTTTACTTTCTATATTAGGAGTGTAATTTGTCATTTATTATTTTTTTCTCCTCAAATAATTTTACATTCATATAAAAATAACAATGCAAACAAGAAATCTAAGAAACAGAAAAAATATGGCGGTAAACCGGCATCATTAGGAAATGAATTAATAATAGAAAAAAGAGAAAAAAATAAGATCATTTAAAATTCACATAAAAACCAGAATATTTCTGCTAATCGAATTTCCTAAAACTATTTCCTGAAATTTCATTCGGAATTACTCAAACGCAGGATCACGTAAACGAAGCAACGAGATCATTAAAACGTCGACACGTGCAACACGTGAAAACGAGGTTAGCGACCCTGTGCGATAAATCAAAGGATCCACGAAACACGAAAGATCGAAGACGTATGTCCAGATTCTCAGAGGTTGTAGCGATTATTCACTTTCGATGTTCCTATCCTTTTTATTGGACGCGACCGACCAAGAAAAATAATACCGGTGGTCTTTTCGGAAACTTGTGGGAATTTGGATAAATCACAGGATACAGATTTCGACGGAACTCGTAAATTACGCGGTCAGATTTTTTAGACGGCTACAAGAACACCAAACGAACCGATAGACGAGAGAAACTTGACAGGAGACAACAGATACGTGTTAAACGCGATGCTGAAGTTTGTTTCACGTTTTCTCTCTCTATCTCTTTTTCTTATTTTCTGCTCGACATCGAATATAATTAGCCCAGTTCGAATTTGAACGAAGCATAGAGCGGATCAACTAGACCATCGAAACGTAACCTCAATGGAGCAGTATGAATCATTCATTGGTACTTCGTGACAACTGTGCTAGGTATTTTCCCGCAAATATAAAATTTTTGCAGCTGTTTCTTGGTTAAGATTGATTTAATACGTGTAGGTTTGACAGTGGTAGATGACTACTATTCACATATTTTTTTATGCTGATGTATTAGGTAGTCTCTTTTTTGTGAATAGTATGAAGGTCTTTCATTGGTTCTTTGTGAGAACTGTGGTAAATACTATCTCCTCAATAGGGATTTTTGCAACTGTATTTTTGGTTATAATTTAGTGCTTTTAGGTATACTTTGGATAGTGATAGATAACTATTATTTCTCAATCTTTCTGTGCAGATATGTCAGGTTATAATAAACGAACTTTTAAAAGCCAAGCACCTGTTTCTTAAAAATGGAATATTAATTTACGTCATTATTATTATATTATATTACGTTACAATATTAACTTTCTCTTAATGAAATTGAGAAATCACGAAAACTGGATATGATCAATTTGATTTTTTAAAGACACAAATAAAATCAGTAGTTGTCTTAATATTTCTGACAATATCGTTTTCAGTAGTGTATATAATTTAAAGAAATAAAATGACAATTAGAATAATTATCTGTTCAATGTTCCATTCCATTTTCCCAAATGAAAATCCACTTGTTGCGTAATTAAGACTGCAACGTAAGGTTAGGAGTACAATTTCAACCCGCCAGTTGAAGAGATCCAAGCTGTCTATAGACCTACCGCAGTCCAAAGATTTCTATGTCTGTCTTCCATAAACCAGGTCGCGTCACGGACTTCACAGACTGAAACTAATTGAACACGAACAACTCCAGAAATTTGTCGAGCAGAAATACAGAGATTCTTCTATGTTCAGTGACGAGACAAGCTCTATTCCGATGCATCTTTTAGCCATGAAAAGATGGAAGGATCCAATTAAAGTTTCGTCTGCAGCAGTTTGTCGTGCTTGTACCATTATTTAGTAAGTCTAATCTATGTAGCTTTCGAGCTTCCAGCAGTCACCTGATCCTTTTTATCTCGCCGTTAATATCTGCGCTTTCTGTATTCAGAGGAGCGTATAAAGAACCGAGATCAAGCTTGGTGAATACACAGTTGAATAATTGCAGGATTTATTTGAAAATAATTTCTAAACTTTTACGGATTTTTATGTCCTTTCCATCTCAGAAAAATCGAAGAGATTATTTATCATTAATTATAGATTGCGTAGTAAATTCTTTTGTTTTTATTTCAATAGTGTATGAAAAACGTTATCAAAATTTTACTTGTGTCAGCTTTAATGTGCTTACTGGAAAAGAGATTATTGAGAGAGGTTAGGTTAGGGTAAATTAAATTAAAATCATAAACGAATAGTACAAATGACAGATTAAATGTAAATTATCTAAATATGGATTGGGGTTAGGTTTGACAAGATAGGACAATTCGCATTTATAATAGCAAAAAATACAAAATAAAGTAATTTTGTATATGTATTTAATGCTATATTAATGTGGAAAAGGGAAGAAAAAGGTTATATAGGTGGGAACAGATGACGATTTTGATAAATTTGATCTATAGCATAATACTGGGATTGCCATTCTTTCTTTTTCCAGGTATCACTAAGTTGGGGCCGAGTAAACATAAAATATGAGTTCTCGGAGGCGAGGCAATGCTTGCAAAATGAAGATGTTGGATACACGCCACCCCATGTTCAGAAAAATGGAAGCTTCTCGTGCAGATATTAATCAAAGTTTAGTGAAGCGACAATCGGGAAATTGATCGGTAAAGTAGTTACTTAAAATTCGATTCGTTAACCTCTCTCATTTGTACCGTTTATACATTTATATGTTATTATATTTAAATGTATATACATTTTAAAGTTTCTTGATATTGAATACGATTGCTTTTCTTCTACTTAAGTATAAGATTAATACGCACAGAGATTAATAAATAATATAAGATAAATATGGTCTAATCAAATACAAATTCATTTTTAAATATTTCTTTCAAATAATAGTATATTACTCTTAACTAAGAAAATATTCAGACGATGAAGAAATAATTTTCTTTTTTTATCAATGCAAAGATATTTTTGTATGAATACTATTATTAATTTTTAAATTGCGTAACTGTTTTTAGATTGTGTATCATTTTGAAATTGATTTGATGGAACGTTTTTAATTTAGAAGTACTATCAAAGGAAATGTATAAACGTAGATGCGAATAACGATAATTTTATACTTGCACAAACCCTTTCAGGAACTTATATATGATCTTGATTAAACAAAACATATTTAACTGTTTAATTTAAACATATTATTAAAGGAAATATATATAGTGGAATAATTACATACGTTTCATTATTGGATCTAATATTGTATCAGCGATCCAATGAAATACAATGAAGCAATTACCATCGATGCTATTATTTAATATTGGTTTCCAATTTTGGTCACAATCCCTCAAGATTGATAAATTGATTCATCGATGTCGTTATTACTTTCTTATTCGGTGATTGACAAGGGACCTGGAAATGGTATTGTGATTTATTTTCACGAATCTCGCGACACGCGACTTTCCTGATCAAATATGGCTCGATTAATGTCCTCCCGAATCTTGCCCGCTTCCAAATTTCTCTCGGGATTTCGACCCTTATTATACTATCTGTATAGGATGGTCCATGCAATTGCAACAACTGATAAGAACAAAATTAATTCTTAGTTAGTATCTTTGGATCATAAATGGCTACGATAATTAATTGAAGTTACGTTTTCATTAGATTATTTTTTTAGATTATTATTTTTTTTTTAATATTCAATTCTTCCATGTTCCATATTTTACATTCTAATTATCATTAATGATAGATATTAACGACACTTTAACATACATCTGATTTAACAGGGTCAACGTTTAATTAAACAGGGTTAAAACGAAAATGATAAGCAAGTGTTATAAGATCTTTTGGAATGAAATATTAGGAGTAGATCTTTTAATTGTAAATTAAAATATTATTCATGCATTTAAATATAAATTTCAAACGAAAAAGAACTGCATAATTCAAAGAGGGTGTTTAAAGTAGATGTCTCATCTTGTATGGCTACCTTATTATAATTCTTTTTCTACTCTTTACATCGCAAGTCTAATGAATAAATTTTCATTTAATTTCTCTCTCTGTGGGGACTATCATTTTCTTTCGTTCAAAATAAATGTACACTTAAAGAAACTATCAAGAGTACAGTCATGATGACATTGTTAACTGCTGAATTAAATTAAAATAAAGTAGTGCAATGAAGCTTTCCGTGTAGAGTTTCATATTAACAGAATATTAAAAGATCGAAACGTTGCTCTATTTAATGTTACTAGAAAATACGTGATTGACTTTAATATTTCCTAAAGCGACATTCAAAGATGAATCTCAAAGAAACGTTGGAAAAGGTATATACGTGTTTCGATTGAAATATTGTCGTGGCGCGTTTGAAGATGCGAATATTCGAAAGGATGATTGATTCTTGGGTATAACAGATCTCTTTGATGTGAAACGTCGTAACTATCGATAGGAGACACTAAGTTTACTTTGTGTTATTTATTTCGACCTGGAAACTGTAAGCTAAGTACAATTTAGAACTAGGTGAAAATCGTCGGTAATAAATGCATGCTGCCAAGAATATCACGATTTTCAACAATTTTAATGCAGTCCATTCAAAACTGATACATTCCTATTTCTATCGTTACATATATAGGATATAGGGAAAATTGTAGTACAGACCGCGAGGAGATGATTCGTCGTGTAAAAACAAGCTGAAAACGTAAATGACAATTTTTGATACAAAATCTCGTTTTCGAGAAAATCAGTTATGAAGTTCCGTCCACTGGACTCTCGTTATTTTTCCAAGTGCGCGCGTATCAAGCGCATGCGCGGAACTTCATAGTCCATTTTCTTGAAATTAAAGCCAGAAGAAATGTTACATATTTGCATGCACGTATATAAATAAATATAAATACGTAAATAAAATTCATTTTCACACGTATTGGTCTTTTTTAATATTTCCCTGCACAATAATATCAAATAGGAAGATCATTTATTTCAGTCAACGTTCAAATCTCGTCAACGCTTATACCGCGCTGAAATCACTCGTTCTCGTCCGATCACGAAAGTTAAGCAACGCTGGGCACGAATAGTACTTAGATGGGTGACCGCTTGGGAACGTCGTGTGGTGTTGGCATTTTTTTCTTTTTTCAAATCTCTTTTACTTTTCTTCATGACCTGTGACGGTCTACGATCGAACAAAAAATATATTCTTCACTAGTATATACTTTGGTTGGTAGCATTACACGACTGTTACCATACATTGTATCATTTTCTCATACACATACGAATAAGTTAGCATATGTTTTAAAATTGTAGAAGGTCAAGTTTTCTGATATGTAGAAATTTTATGACAACAGACTAATATCAAAAATTGTTATTCTACATCTTCGGCTTTCGTTGCACGGGGAATCACCCGTATTTGACTTGTACCATCGAGCAGAGAGTACCTAAGAGCGATTTTTATTGAAAAACAACTTCCTACGAAAAATTGTCACTCTACATTATCGACTTACCTTTGCATGGGAATCACCCCGTTTCTGCTGGTACCACGTTAGTCGATACACGTTATATAACGAATAATACGTATTCAATTATAAATCAGTTTGACAAAACTATTATTGAACCATGAATGATTTGTCAAATCAAACACGTTCAGTAATTCAAAGTTAATTGATATTTGATAAGGAGAAGTACGATAATCTCCAAGAAACGTTAGGTAAGAAATAAATAAGTAAATAAAGAAGCAAGCGAAAGGGTCAAAAAATTGAGATGAAAATAAAACAACAGAGAAACAAGGAGTCGTATTAGCAAGTATTAGCAACGAAAACACGAAGGTTGCGAGCGTTTACACACAGAGAAGATCTTTGGAAATCGTTTTCCCTTGCGGCAATTTTCAATAGAACCGACCCCTCGAGGACATTAGCAAGGCATTCATGTTTACGCGGCTCATTCACAAAGTCATTTATATCCCTGGTTGCTGTGAATTGAAGCCACGGTATCTCTTACGATCGCGTTGGACGCGGATGAATACGAATTATCGACGAGAAATTCGCACAAACGAACCGAGCAAGATGAATTAATATAACAAGCTCGGCCCGTTGGCTCAGTTCGAGGCTGAGTCTTCAACGAAGCACGCGAATACGTGACACAAATCAACGTGGATGCAACGTATGTATATACCGTGTGTATAATTGGGGGAGCATGAAGTGTCCTTCGTTGCATCGCAAACGCGCGACATCCGGCAAACGTAATTGAATAATGTTTAATGTTGCGGCAATATTTGTTGCCCTTCGCGCCACGAACACATGCGCATGCTCACTGCACGTGTGAACTTTAGCTCGATTACACTTAGGATATTTGCGATTTAGTACGACTCTTTATTTTGTAATTCTTCTTCGTTTTTTTTTCTTTAATTTTACATTTTTCTTCTGTTTTGTACTATCAATGTTAATTTTAAACAATCCGTGTATTTGAATTCGATTGAATTTAGCGTAATCGCAATTTAGTGTAGCTTCTTATTTTACAATTGTAGTTTCCTTATTTTCTTTCTTCTTTTTTTGCGTATGAACGTTCAGTTGTTTAATCATACAAATTCTAAGGCCCGTGACGAAGAAAATTTCGGATACGTAGTTGTCTAGTCGGGGAAAAAGACAGAAAAATTCCAAGCTCGATAAACGACGTTGTAGCGAAGTGGCGCCGCGGTCATCAAAGTTCGATTGTAAAGGTCCGAATGAATGCGCGTCGCGTAGTAAGGAATTTAATTTCACGGCACGCGTGACAATAACGTCGTATATTTTCCACCGTCTCGCGTCGGTTTGACTTTCCCTGCAAGATGTTCCATAAACCTGAGAATCTGCCTTCAAAGTAAAAAGATATAAAAACACCTTATTGAATTTGTATAACTATGTGTCAAATTTAACAGACACTTGTATGTTATGTGTCTTTTTTGGTGCGTTTCCATGAAATCATAGAAAGCACGGGCGATCATATTTATTTCATGTATTGAATTCAAGTGAACCGATGCTTGTACAAAGTTTTGACAAAGAAAAGACTTTTATTCGCATCAAAAATAATTATATCTACAAGAAACTAGATAAATTGAATGACAGAAATAATTATCGTATCGAGGTATCATAAAATTGTTCGTTAACGTGTGGTACAAAGTATAAGCAAGAAATTGACTTGATTAACAAACGTGTCAAAGTAAAGAAGATTGCCGGACGTTAAAATTGCCAAGCAAAAACTAACTACCGAGAATGATTCTATATCGTACTGACGCGATTATAACCGGAGTCATAAATCATGAAGAGCTTATTAGTCGAAACGCTCTAAATTGATGACGAGCAGAAAGATTTTGACCCGCAAGATTTATTCTCCACTCTCGGTCGCTCTTTATTTCTCGATAAAATCAGATTACATCGAATGTGCGTGGACAATGGATGAGGTCCATTGTTGTCGCAGTTGGGTTCAAACATAACCTTTCGAGGGAAAAGGACAATGACGATCCTCCTTCTCAGCTTGACATTATTGGAAATTCGTTACTATCATTTTTCATCGCATTGCCTTCTGTCTAAAGTGAAAATTCCTCGACCTTGTAAAAAGAAATCGAAAGTCGATGCGTGAAAATGAAAACTCGCCTTGTCGTCAAGTACATAATTCTAACCTTTATCTCCTAGCACCAGTTCACATTGAATCGTGTACATGTACATATACTTGGAGACTTGAATTTTAATCAAGTATGAAAATAATATAAAATTACTTAATATTTACATATTGTATCTATGTTTAAGTTAATTATCTTCGTTACTATACTCTGGCTTATGGCTATAATTGGCTAATTATGGCTAATAAATGGGGTGACTGGTAATATTCCTCCGCGTTCGTTGTATTATTCTAACTTTTGTTTTATAAGAATTACATTTATTACAGAATTCGTTCGTTGCGATATCATTTATTATAGCATATGCCATTATAATAACGATCTTGAATTATTCTAGATTTGTTCCTAGAATTCCTCTTGGTTCCGATTATTCCTGATTCGTTCCTAGAATTGTTTCTGGTTTCTATATTTGTTCCCAGAATTGTTCTTGGTTTGGTCTATTGCAGGTTTGTTCTATTCTCATTATTCGATTTTAGCGGATATTATTGTTAAGTGCTTCGTCGAATGTTTCTGGCTGAAAATGGCGAAGCTGAAAAAACGTTTCACATCGATCCGTTGAATAGACTGAATTGTGAGAGCTAAACGCAATGTGCTTGGATTCCTAATACGGAATTCCATTTAACTTGTGCCTTCTTCTTCTTTTGTGCCCCGCTCGCCACCTCAGTAACGGAGAATCATTTCGAAATCCGTTGAAGAAATAACGTCCCACGAATATTCGCCTCCCTCTTGCGTTTCACCCGATTGCCAATGTCCAAGGATCGACGAAGGAGAAAGGAATCGCGAAGAGTTACGAATCTTACGTGATAATCCGTATAATCTTCTGAATATGCAATTGTTGCAAAATACTTTCATATAAAAGTTTCTTCTTGGAAGAAAGATTTAAGCGATGAAGATTGTAAAGATATAGATTGCAGTTGATATTTTTGAAAATATTTTCAATGCATCATAGAGGGTGTAGTAGGTTATTTTTTCTCCTTTTTTTTTTATTAAGTGATGCTAGAGTATTTTACAAGTATAAATAAATAGATAAAATAGATTTTTTCTTATTGTGGAATTTTTATAAATTTATGGTAACGTTATTAACGTGTCCCAGTGTCATTCTTGCTTTCACAGGGATGTGGATCTTGAACGTTTTCAAAAAGAACTTTTGCATACGGTCGAAATAGGAAATCAACGATTTTTTTTATATTTCCTCCAAAAACGAATAATTTATTAATAGCAAAGGATCTTGATTATGTCTAAGATGACTCAAGTGTGACAGTAAGGTCATACGAAAGAAGGAGAAATTGATTTTTTATTCAATATGGAATCGGTAATTTTAAAGTACCCTTTGCTTTTGCGAATGCAATATTATTCTAAATAAAGAATTGAATCTATCACAAATTGCTTCTTCATTCTTTTTCTTCGTTTCACTCTATGTATTACGAATTCTTTATGCTTAGTAATGTCCAATGAAACGTATTCAGGAATGCATAAGAAATTTTTTAAAATGCAATCACAATTTTCTGAAAAAGATGAGATATCTTTTAAAACATTGAATTTTTCAATGACCTCGTATTACTCGCTCGTAGTATGACTTATGCAGAAAGGTCATATGGTCTTATTTGAAAAGAACATGCGAAAAAGGTGGCATTATAGAATGATAAAGCTTGCTGAACAGAGCAAAATTTTTCTGTATGATCTTTTTTTAATTCATTCGAAAAATAGACATAGGCTTGCATTTACAGTTGCCGGAATTATCTATATAAATGTGTACATATATTAATAAATAAAATTAATGAAATTGATTCTTACTTAATCTTCAGAATTCAGAAATTAAAAAGAACTGGAACCTAAATACAAATTCGTTTCAACTAATAAATATTATATTTTACAAACTTTTACAGATTACTTTTATTATTATTATTATTCGCAGGTTAGTAATTCGACTTACGTTTCTTTAGTTCTGTCGTATAAGATAGTCGATATTACGTGTTAATTTTTGAATAAAATAGTTGGTCGAAGATATATGATAAAAGTATTGACTTAAGCTTAGACGAACGAGACGGTTTCACCTGCAATGCATTATTCCACTGTATATATCGACGAGCCTGTTTATTTATAAGTATCAATGCCATCTGCCTCTTTCATTATATATCTACTTTTTGACTAAATTCTATAAAAAGAATCTGAAGCTCGAGCGTCTAGTGCCACGACGAAAAAAAAAGGAAATACGTTATCAAAACGCGCGTGCGAAGGAATCGAAGGAAAAAAGAAGATTGCGCGTGCGCAGCATGGGCGGCGCGTTCGAGAATCGTGGCGGGCCAAGCGATATTCATTCAGTTCACCAGTACTATTTGTTCGCTGTGGTCGTCGTGGTTCGTGAAATGTAACCGCTTCGAAACTTGTTGGTCGTCACGTGTCATTCGTGCCCCGTCAGAATTCCCAGTTTCGCGATACTTCGAATCGTAATAACGGTTTCTAATGTTTCGAAACGAGACGTGATCACAATTTACGAAACTTCTTACCGAGTGTCGTGTCAAAATAAGAAGGTTGCTTGGATCTGAATAGAAACATCCAATTATAAATTAAATTCTCGCAGTTCAAACGATCGGAAGATTCTCGGAAAGGAACGTTCGAATCAATTATACAATTTTCATATTTTATAGGTTATGCTAGCTCGTTAACTCCTTTTTTCGTGCTCTTTGCTCGACCACGTTCAGGAAAAGCACCGATGAAACGTATCCCTTTGATCGTTACGATTCCAAGTATTCCATTGATTTCTAGAAAAATTGGAAATTTCGAACGTATGTCGACAGAGTCGGTAGTTGTTAATTTGGAGAAGAGGAACGATTTATTTGTGAAAATGTGTAAATGGACATTTTTTTGAAACGGAAGAAAACGTATCATACCTGTACAATTTTTCATTTATAAAAGGAACAAATGGCCAATTAATTTCATAATAGTAGGATAAAAAAACGAAAAGTACAGTATTGTTTCTTTTAATGTCAGTAATACAGAACACTTTTCATTGCAACTTTGTCATTCTTCTTACTTTTATTCGTTTGTTATTTGATTTTTATTCGATATTACTGTTAAAATCGAGGTTACCATTGTGAGAAACTGCCAACGTTCATCGTAACAGAGTTGAAGCGAAACAAAATTTTGCAAGTGAAAATTAGTAAGATGTTAATATTCTTAGGGCAAGGAGTTTCATAAAGTCCGTTTATGTGTTCCATTCGCACGCATGATTAAGTGAAACGTGGATGCTATTAGATTTCGAATAGATTTTCATAGCACGTTAGTTAATTGATGTTAACTTATAGAAACGTAAATACTTGAGATGCTTCGACCTATATTCCATGTTTATACTCCTATAAATTTATATAAATCATATTTATCTCCATAAATGGAACAGTCATACAAAGAGGCAACGGAGCGAAAGTATATATCTCTCGATGATTGCTTCTAAAATAAGGGAAGATTTGATAGTAAATTGAAAACGTTTTGTTCTTTTTATTGCGATCGTTTCAAACGTTAGTGCCACGTAATTTCATCCTTTAATGTCTATTTACGAACTCTTCGTTTCCAATAAACTGCGATAATCCCCGTAAATCGTTATACGATTCTATTAGACACCGTGCGATCAAACAGTCCATTCAAATTAAAGACACGATTATAGCAACTTGAAATAGGAGAAGACAATTATAACGTACGATAGGTTAAGTTAGGTTATGTAACAATTTTAGTCGACTTTGTTCGCAAAAGAACGTCGAAAATTGGAATTCGTGTAAACACGAATCGAATATACGTATGATATATGATATTATTCTATTCTATTATTTTTCGCAAGTGTAGCAAACAGTTCGTTTATCTTGCCATTATAAAAATTTTCATTTTCGCATCAAAAAATTCTGAATTTTATGTGACAATCCTATAATTTTCATTAAATTCTCATAGTGCTCGTTGTCCTCTGTTACTATCAATAATTAACATGGTCAACTCCACTTGTTATTGATTTTTTTAATTTCATTACGTACGCAATTAATATTGAATTCTCGAGGAA
This sequence comes from Bombus waltoni, assembly GCA_014737395.1. NCBI lineage: Eukaryota > Metazoa > Arthropoda > Insecta > Hymenoptera > Apidae > Bombus > Bombus waltoni. The sequence continues at coordinate 1,519,040 of JACXII010000021.1, forward strand.
CGAATAATCTATTTCCATAAGAATATGACACGGATAATAGAGAATTTAGGAAACAACGTTTGCAACATCATTTTCCTGTGCTTTTCAATTAATAGAATTGATCAACGTGGTTGTAGAATGACTTAAATGATACACTTACAAACGTATTGTACTTATTCTACTTCTTCTAGTTATCCATACTATTTGTTCATCCATTGCGCAAATATAAGAAACGTTTCTTCGTTAGCCGTCAAAATATAACTAGATATATTGTCGTAAAACCGCAACCTACTTCGTTGCCTTAACGCGACCACAACAGGGGTTCGAAGGAGGCTGAGCATATTAAATTAGAATCGGCTGTCTCGAAGGAATGACAAATACGTGGTCAAGACGAAAACCCTCGTGCACCGTGGGTGGTACGACTGATTACCGGTTCGGCTAGAAACTATCTGTTCGCACAGAACTACTTAGCGGTCACGAAGAAACAGTTTATAATGTCACATAATACCATCGCGTCAACGAAATCCACGGTTGGTTGCGAGTTAAAGGAAACCGTATCCAACGGTCATCCAACGTGGCCGGCGTTCCTCTTACGATCCCCTATGGATTTTCTCTGGTTATCATCGACGTCAATCGGGGAATTCAATATCGTAACTGACGTCTCGAATTCGCGAATTTTCGTTGGTTCGATCGTCAAACTACCAACGTAAGAAGGTTACCAACCAAACCGTTCCGATGACACCAAGACGTTCGGTAAAACGTTTCACTGCTAGCCGTGACACGTACCCTGCGCCTGTAAATATGTAACACTGAGATGCGCGTTCGTTGCGTGGAAATTGTGGCGCGATAGAGTGTGCAAGTGTATTATGTGCGCTTAACGTAAAAACGCAAGTGAGAGAGCAAGGTGGATTCACAAAGGATAAAACAGACACACACGATGGACAATCGGCATTAACAGAAGAATCATCGCGCGCTCGTGTGACAGGAGGTGGGGCAAAATACACGCTTGCAAACTGTTCGTGGCGCAGCAAGGGACGAAAATGTTGTCCACGGTGTCCAGTGTCCCGCTCGAATTAAATTCTTCGTGTTGTACACCCGTTACTGGAAACAGCGGTCTCAATGCGTTATCGGGTATGCACTGGCGTGCCATGTCACGCTTAATTTTGCTATTCTTTGCGACTGGTTATTTGATAAAATGCATGCGGTAAAGAGGATGTACGGAGAAGGGAATATAAATGTATTAGCGGAGATATCGAGGCATCAAAACGACGATGATAATCGCTGTCATCGTTTCATATTATTAGTACGAATATCGTTGTCGCAGAAATTTTAATAGTTTTGGATTTTGTATTCCATGAGAGAGGAAAGTATTATGAAATTGAAAGATTTCTTTGTGGAACCGATCCTTGTCTGTGTTCGTCTTCTTCCTTCCAGGGAAACTGGCAGAATAGAACTCTCTAGCGTCTTTCATTTCTCTTCGCTACATCTTTTTCGCAAAATACTCTTCACGTTATAAAATAAAAGTAAATAAAATTCAACGAGGATTTTATTTTCATAGTAAACCCCCTTAATTATCGTAAAACTGTAGAAAATAATCTGAGATAAGATCTGAGATAAAGATACCAGTGAAATCGAGTAGATATAAAGAAGATTGAATCATAAATTTTATCATTTGTACAAAAATAGGAATTTAAATATCCGATCGAGTAAATTAAAATATAGATATATTTTTACAGTTCCAAGAGGGAACGTATTATTTACTAGTTGTTTATTATTTAATAAATCTCGATGGAGAACGTAATTGATTTAATACGAAACAAATGGTAACATTTCAGTGATCAAGACTGAAAATACCACTGATCTTTACATGTTGCCGGCTTACATTCGCACGACGTCCATGATTGCCTGTATTGTGGTGATGGTTCTCGGCATAATTGGAAATCTCATGGTAAGTTCCGCCGTTCAATTTCGTTTCAATTTCAAACCTATCGTTTGTCGATTATTTTCCAATAACGTATAAGAATTTAATAAGGCAGCGGAACGGTATGTGCGAAAGTTATTTTACAATATTCACTTATATCCATACCGCGGCCTCAATTTCAATTTGAACTGAATTTTATTACTGTCGAATAATTTTCAGAAATTTGTTGCTTCTACTTTTATACCACTTTCATTACTTAAATATTACATTTTTACTACTCAACTATCTCTACATAAATATATATTATATATTTCCAACTTTCGATATCGTATTATATACCGCCGTAAAGTAACAACGGTAATTATTCGCCAGCAAATGATACCAGATGATCTAGAAACATCTTACTATTACGTTCGTCAATCTTTTCCCATCTCTTCATATCGTATACGCGCTTCGTACGTCGAGTTGCTTTCACGATCAAATATCAGAAACATGGCGATTTTTTTTATTCGTTTCAGGTACCGATCGTGGTGTTTCGAGGTAAAGACATGCGGAACAGCACGAACATCTTCCTGGTGAACCTCAGCGTGGCCGACCTCTGCGTTCTTTTGATCTGTACACCGACCATTCTTGTCGAGGTGAATTCCGGACCTGAAATCTGGCTGCTTGGCGAACACATGTGTAAGTCGAGCCGACGATCCATACTACCATACATTGCACGTAAACTATTATTACACGCCGCGATGCACATTCGATTCTCTGACGCGTGTGCAAACAGTCGAACGTTCGTAAAAAACAAGCAACGAAATGTTTTTTCCTGATTTTTGTTTTTTCCTGATTTTTGTTTTTTTGTTATTTTTGAGAATTATATTTTCCCTCTATTGAAATCGACGATATCGATCGGTTGAAATGCTTGAATCAACTGTCGTGCATGTTTAATCGTTGGTATTGTTTTTTTTTTTTTCTTGGTTTTGTGGAATTAGAGGAACGAATGAATTTTTTTTTTTTCATCGTACAGTCGATTTTTATATACAGATTATTTTTTTGCGGTAAACTGAAGAGGAGCGTGCAGTTTTTAGGGGCAGTTTTTACACGTATACATTAAAGCACGACCATCTACGATTCACTGTGTAAAAATTTTATGTGTAATTTCTGTGTAAAATAAATTAAAATACTAGTAGTAGTAGCAGTAAGTGGAATAACAATACGTATTTTAATATAATTAAGAGAAAGTAAGATGATAGTATGAAATTACTAATTATATATGTAATTGTATAATTATACAATTATATATATATTAATAAAATTGAAAATAATATGAATTATTAGATCCGTATTAAATGTCGACGAGTACAGAAGAATTAAATACCTAACATAAATATCTCTGTAGATAATTAAACGCCTTAATGCATTTTAACAAATCTGGTATTTTCTTCCTGCTACATATATATATACAGAAAGAAATTTCTAAACTTGCTATAGTAAACATATATATATATATATATATATATATATATATATATATTTATTATAACATATTATTATGATATATATATATATATTTACTATAGCAGATTTAGAAATTTCTTTCTGTCTACGATAATATTAATATCTACATATTAATAGATGGTAACAAATCCACAAACGTAGCTAGAAATCTATATCACGCTCATCCACTTGTTTCGCATCTGCTGTTGAGTACCCAATGACTTGCAAATAACGATACAGAAAGTTTAGCCGAAATAATTATCAGGCTCTAATGCAAGTTTATGATACATTGGTAGTTTGATATCCACGGGCGATCGAGCCGTTCCAGTGGATTGTCGAGGTAAATCGAATCGATTCACGGCGTTGATCATGGGTTTGTATACTGGCGCAAAATCGAGCGAATGGCCAATAGCGATCGAGGAAACGGCCGTTTGTTCAGCAATTAATTTGCCACGAATTCGCGTTCGCCTGCGTTAATTAACCATCCGGATCGAATTCGTATTTCATTCGGCCATGAATGAGAAAATCTATGCTATCCTTAATTCAATTCCGACGTTGGTCAGTTTAGCGTCGTTTCGCTGGATGCCAGCCAAGATAGTGTAACCGTTTGAAATCGTCATTATTGATGTCAAAGTGTGGGAGTTGCGTGGTATTGTGACACGTCTTAAGACAAGGAGAAATTAATAATTATCGATGAATGTACACAGCATTTCGTAACTATGAAACCGTGCAAACTTTTAAATTCTACGCTTTGTTGGGTATTTTTATTAATATTATATCTAGTTAATGTAGAGTAATATTACTAATATTAATAATATTAACGAAATATGTCGTTTCTTAAGAAACTATTTTTCAGCTTAATCGATCAGTAACTGCACAATTAGTCTCAGACTACGAATATGAAATATACAATAATTATATATTTCTTAATAATTTATAATAATAATTATTATTATTAATTTCTTAATTTCCTTACTATAAGTATACGATTAACGTTCGATTCTCACGAAATAGACGACTTTCCTCTATAAGTTTATTCGTCGCAGAACGACGACAGAGTGCGTATAGTATACCAAAGTATATGAAATATCCAAGACAGAGTACTCCTTATAACGCTTGATGGGTGAAAGAAATCTTCGTTTAAATTCTATTTATATATATATATAATCCTGTTCATGAAAATTTATAATAAATTTGCGCAAAAATTCGCAGTCTAGTCAGTCTTTTAGAAATGCATGATTTCGTTACATGCAGCGACGGACAATAGAAAGTTTAAAGCTGACACGCTATGAATCTCAGTAACTTTCGTGCTAGAAGATTGTTACCGTTTCTCGTAGTAAGTGGACATTTCGGCAACGTCTTTTCTAAGTCAATTGGCGTGTAGTTGAAACCACCAAACAGGGATAATAAGTTGCCTTATCTTCAGTTTCAGAAGACCGCGAGTGTTCGCCAGCGACACGGCCGTATCACGTGTTACTATTACTATATACTACTACTATGTAAAACGAGGTCAGACACTTTTCATTTATTCGCAAGAATTCTGCCGGACAGTTACCAAAATGACTCTGTATACTCTGGATAAAAGCAACATTCGGTTGCAGGGCTGAGCGTCCCGCTAACAGCGTTCGTTTCGAACGCGAAACGTACTTCGCACCTAGTTTAACTTGAAAACGCAAGAACGCGAATGATGTTGCGGAGAAGCCGCGATACGCCGTGTTTCCACTTTTCACCTCATTTAACTGCTACGCGAGGCTGTACGTTTATCCGAGGTGACTTTGCGTGAAATGGGAAGAGCTTCCGAGATTACGTTAGTCCTTGCGCTTTTTGTTTCTTGGATTACTGTCAACAGACTGCAGATTTTTATACGAACTCGCGTTCTTGAGAATATTTTTCTTAAAAAGGATAGAACCTCGTAGCAAGAACATCGTCACCTATCGAGCGTTGTAGAAAGCGCTGTACTTTGCATATTTTACATATTTGCTCGTACCATGTGCATTCTGTGCAATTTTACGCTTTCAAATTTCCTAGAAACACGTAAGAGTGCGCAGTATGATTATTAGGTCCTTTGTAAGTGAAACGTTTCTCGGATTATATAATAGAACCTGATAAAGAAGTGTTTCATCGGAAACGATAAGAGCGTAGAAAATACTTCTTCTAACCACTGTATGCTTCGCTTCTATATTTTTCGTTCATAATCACTTGTTGAAGTGATTCTTGCAAGATCGAATGATCTTTCGCTAGATTAGACCCGAATAGCAAATCATAATGGTAACGCTCGACTATACTTGGACTTTTCTGCCACGTATGCGTTACTAAGGGTATTAATTGCAGGGGTCGCTTTTCTTTCCTAAATATTCCGTTTGTGCGGACACGGACTCACGTATTCATTGATTTCACGATGAATTCGCCGCTTTATGAAACATCAAATACCTTTGATCTCGAATCTCGTTTCATCGTTCAACGTTACGTTATATCGATGAATTAATTGGGGAATAATTTCAAAATTTTATTTCGCAACGTCGATGGAGATAATTACGTGATCGTGTAGGAAGAATTTTTACAACGAAGAAATTCCCATTATGTTGGAAATGATCGTTTATCAATCTAGAACGACTAGTTTTATGTTTAACACGCCACACAGTTTAGTACGAAATAATTTAAATGTTTCATTATCTCGAACAACTGTTCGAACGTTTCGAAAATATTTCGTATCGTGGCATTTTATGACGTAAAGGAGGAAATACGAAGGGGAAAAATAGAATTTTAGGTAAGGAAAAATTAAAATATAACGTCATTAATTAATGCACGGTAGCTGCTTTACATTAATTAATACACAGTTTTGTTTAGCCGAGTTTTGACATTTCATGCGTTCGAAAGTTTCTGATTATAATATTATGATATATTAAATTATGTAATTATAATATTTCTCCAGGTTAAACATAACGTGCAATATCTGTGATATATAATTGAAAACGTCGATTCATCTAGGAGGAAGTATCGTTGTTATTCGTTAACAGCGTGTTAAGTGCAATACAGTAGTTTCTTTTAATTTACGTTCCAACAAGAGATCATTAGTTGTTCACGTTTTCAGTCTACATTTAGAAGTTTGTTATAAGTCACGTAATTTTGTTCAAGCGTCGAGTCCGTGCTTTCAACAGCTCTCATGTCGTATTTTCCGAGCGTGATTTCATAAAAATATCTATTCAGAATTGTTACATTACAATTACAATTACATTGCGATTAAATACCGAAGTTTATTCAAAGCGAACGAGAATTCCAAATTCTTAGGCGAGAAATTCGATTTATTTCCAAATTTCTCAAATATTCATTTTCCTGAATTTCTAAGCTACCAAAATGCTCGCTTGTTCAGCTTCTAAAATTCCAATTCTCCTGTCTTTCAAAATTTCCTTTCGTACTGTTCCTTTATGATATTTTTACTGTCGTTATTTCACCAGTTGATTTTTAAACGTCAAGCGTACAGGCGAAGCATTACAGACTGCAGAAACGAAGCGAGTGTTCATTGACGTTAGTAGTGTCAGACAAATTAATCAGATAATGTTGTGACAGAGGGACATTCTTTCCATTTCAGAATACAGTTTCGCAGATTGTACCTTTTTTGCTCTGTGTTTGATATTTTCAAGCTTTTACATTTTCAAACGTGGGTGTTGACTATTTTTTACTGTAGGTGAACTCTCATTATACCTTATTCGTATACCTGTGGAGCTGGTTAATTTGAAATTTCGCCTAGAAATTTTAGCTGACAAAATGCTATGGTACAATTTTCCAATTTCTTCAACGTATTATATTTAATTATATATAAAATATACAATGTAATATACAACCAGTAGAAGAACGTATAATTTCATTCTTCTTTGCTGTTATTCATTTTAGCATCCTCTGTTCTATTCTTTGTTCCGAAATTTCTATTATGCAAGGTTTTGTATTATGTGATGTTTCTATTATGTTATACTCTGCAAACCACTTTGTGATGAAAAAAACATTAATAGAAATTTCACGTGCGTTTATCGAGTTATCCTTGGCGGAAAATATCGTTAAATAATAATATGGCACGATATATATGAAAAGATGTAAAAAATATAATAGAATATAATAGAAAAATATAAGGACTAAAAGTATGGGAAATATCGTTGTCGAGACGTTGTTCTTCGAAATGCCAAGAGAGAGTCGATTTATCCTACATAAGCTGATCCCTTGAAAGTTCTCAACACTCTCGCAGCCGGAGTAATTTCATTTCTTTATTCTGTCAAAACCGATAGTTGCTTGAACAGCAATAAGACTAAAAGCTGAATGCGTCAGAGACTTCTGCATTAATAAAAGAAAACAGATTTGAGTATTTACCTTGAAATATCATAGCTACTTGCTATTTCAAGTAAAGATAGGAAGGATCGTTCGTTACACTAACGATCATCGAATAGGATGTTCAATAAAAATCAATCGGCTATTTTAGTCTCAGAATCAAAGTCAGTTTACGATTTCAAATCAACGAAACGATATTTATTGTTCCAGTAAAGAATCGTATGCGTTAAGAATAGCAAGGAACGAATGTATCACTTGTGAATTATATCGTTATTTGTCATTGTTATTTTCTTTCTTTGTTCTTGCTCTTTTTTTTCGATCATAGATCGATCATATGATGATGCGTTTATTGACTCGATAATTTTCTTTCATCTTCTTTTTATTTTCTTTGCTAACTATTTGTCATTCCAATCTGTTCACAGTAAAAGTGGAAATCTGTTCGTTCCTTTTCATCTTCTCTTCTTTCACAGGGAATGCAACATTTATTATTCGTTTATGGCTCGCTAATCCTGTCACATTTTAGAAGAACGTCGTGCATTTTATCCTTCATACATCCTAGCCAGTCCTTCTACCAGCTGTATTCATTTCCTCTTGCAGCAAGCTTGCTCCGGACAACACAAAATCTAATAAATGCTCCTGCATTTATTGCATTATCCCCGTAATCTTTTATTCTCATCCGTCTCTTTATCTGAATTCTACGAAAAAACATACTCGTACACGAAAAGATTCGATAGACCGTTAAACTGACGTTTCAACAGTGTCCCTTTCATTTCCATTTCCCTTATTAAATTCTCCGCCACGAAAACAGTCGACGATCACGGTTCGTCGCCGCTGCGAGTGGAATTAATCAACGATTTTTCCTTCTGAAAATAGCCATCCCTATGACTTTGTTCTCACTTTATTGGTTCCGAATTATTCTCTCGTTCGTACTACACACTCTTATAAATTGGCGTTGGAGATCGCGTGGTAAAACATTTTGACGGTACGCGGTTAATCGGGATAAATACAAATGTAAATTCAAATCCTTAGTGATACGTACATTATCTAGAGAAAACATTTTTAAATTTATATGCAATTTATTAGTCGTATGATTTATCATTGACCGATTGTTACTCATTGATTATAAACCTCTGTTATTCAATACGTTCTTGCACTTCTATTAAAAACGCACTATATTTCTACTATACTTTATGAAGAACTAGAAACAGTGTTTCGTTATTAACGTTCAATTTCAAAATTACTGAAATTCCTAACCTAAGAGAATGAGCTAATTAACTATTTAATTAATTCGTTAATTAATTATGTAATATACAATAATAAACTAATTAAATGGTTAATTGGCTCATTCTCTTAAGTTAGGAATTTCAGCAATTAATTATTTATGTATTATACAATAATAAATTAATTAAATGGTTAATTGGCTCATTCTCTTAGGTTAGAAATTTCAGCAATTAATTAATTATGTAATATACAATAATAAATTAATTAAATGGTTAATTGGCTCATTCTCTTAAGTTAGGAATTTCATCAATTAATTAATTATGTAATATAAAATAATAAATTAATTAAATGGTTAATTGGCTCATTCTCTTAGGTTAGGAATTTCAGCAATTAATTATGTAATACACAATAATAAAATAATTAAATAGTTAATTGGCTCGTTCTCTTAGCTTAGAAATTTCAGTAATTTATCATATATAATTTATTATATTATAAATATATTATTAATTTACGATACTATCTATATAATATATAATAATAAATTAATTAATCATTTGATAAATGTCAACAAATTCTATTGTTCGACATAACTTTGTCGCATTAAGCATATTTCAATTATTTATTATTTACAATGTCCGAGTAATATCTTCCTTCCATCGTTCGTTTGAAAAGAAAAAGAATTTATGGTAATGGCATCTAGTCCCCGAGAATTGTCCTCGGAACACGATATTATACTTCTCTTTTTTTTCTGCATCACGATAAAGTATTTTTCGTTACGATCGAACGAATGCAGAAAATAGGGACGTTGATGGAATCAAGAAGTGTCGAGGTTCAAGGGTTCTGTATGCGGTTATCGAGAGTCGAGGGGTTGCATTTGGGGATTGTTGGCTGGGGGAAGAGCGTTTAGGTGCCTGGGTTTTATGAGCCGCGTACGGTTTGCCTTAACGTTACTTTCCATCCCCTCGGCCATCGAGTATTTACCCAGGAATTTTTGGCGCGTTTCTCCTCGGACGTTGGCCAGCTAGCGCTACGATATTACAACATTCTGCAGGATTTAAATAACCTCGATTATCTTCGAAGCTTCTAAAGCGTACGGTACTTCGTCAATGTTTTTCCCAATCTGCGAGCTTGCCCTCTGAATCTTCTATTATTAACTCACGTTCCAATAGGATGTTCCTTTGGAAAGTGCAGTTTTTTTCTCCTGAAAACTCACTCGCCAAAGATCAGATTCTATTTGATATTTCCACTTACTCGCGCAAATCCTTTCTACGTAAAACTTGTCGAATTTATTAGGTAATGAAGAAAGTTTCTTTCACGACTTGTGCATTTTTTGTCATAAAAACGACAGAAGTTTCTCGATCGCCTGATAGCAGGACCCATCCATTTTCCTTTCGTTTCTCGGTTTCTACGAGACTTGCTGAACTTCTCGATCACCGCGAGACTTCGCAAATTCCTCCGATTATCATCGGACTTAGGTTTCTCCGTTTCTACGAGAGTTTACAGATTTCGCCTATTGCGCCGGTTAAAAAACGGAGATTCCTTCGTCATGGGCGGGATCCAGCAACGATTCCCTCGAAACAGTTGGAAAGTTGCTCGTTTATCGAAATCCCTCGAAATCCTTTGCCACGGCAACTTGCGCAAAACGTAGCAGCTGCCCGCTCGAGAATCTCGTCAAAGGAACTTTATTCGCCTCGTGTGAACTAAAACCACTGCCCGGCCTACCAACATCTCGATTTACCAGCGAGAAATCACTGGCAAACTCCCATCGAAGCTTTCCGTTCCAGTTGCACGCGAGAAAAGCCGTAAAAGCTCGGAGATCGTATTTTATTTCGCGTCCCCTCACGGAATTCGACGTCGCTGGCCTTAACGAAATGCAACACTGTATTTACAGCGTTGCACGCGCGACGAGAAAAAAATTCCAGGAAAATCTGAGAGTTGCAAAGTCTTCGTTTCTTGCTGTCCTTTTTTTTCTCCTTTTTCCTGTTCTCTCTATTTTTTTATTTCTTTGAATTGTTTGACGATAGGTAAATAAAACCTAAATAAACTGAATAGAAGTTCAAGTGAAAGCTGTTCAGAGCGGAATTTCTTAAAAATAAAAGGGAATTTATCGAAATTGATAAAAACGTAGAGACAGTATTAGTAGAAATGTATTAATAAATAATAAAAATGACGAAATAACGTTAATAGAAGTGTCGTCGATATTAAGAGGTTTACTGTGACAATTATTATTATTTTCGTTACAAAACTGGACCGTTCATGTGAAAAATGTACAAAGTATGATATTTTTTATATTTGTAGGAAATCTTAGTAATATTCTCGTCGCTTTATTCACTTCCTTCGCACGCTTGCTTCTCCTCTCTTCTTCCCCTTCCCCCTTCTTTCTCTTTCTTCTTTCTTTCCTCTCTACTTTCCGGTCTTTCGATATTCTCAATCGCAGCAATTTTATTTGAGAAATAATTAAAAGAAATCGATATTAAGAACAGCGTGTCAATAAAAGTGTAACAACGTCTCACGGGACGTATGCTACGTTAAGTATAAAAGAAAGTGGAAAGGGTGGTTCGATCGATATATCGTATATATCGTGTAATAAAACGACACGCCACGGTTGCTTATTACATTTCCTCGTTTATTTCTCTGCGAACGTTTCGCACCTTGTTAGCGGCATCTGCTGTTTGTTTCTTTTACGAGCAACTTCGCGGAGAATCGAGGCATCGCGATTATGTCGTCAGCCTGCTTGTCCATCGAACGATAGCACCTAGGGAAACGCAACAGCTGCGCGTCTTACTTAGATCGGAAGAGTAATTTTCAACTATAGCTCGTCTCCAACACTCTGTTAACTCAAAAACTTTCATCCGATTCCTCCACTAAACTACACGCAGCAACATAGTATCGCTTTAATCCCTTAAAATTAACGACGAATTCGGAACGAATAATTAAAAAAACAGCCTCCCCTTTCCACCGAGCCACCCTACATTTCTATCGAATACGAGATACAAAAAGTTGGATGTTGGCGTTTCAATTTTTAATAGTGGAATAAATGTTAACAATTTTACTGTGTACGACGATATTTGACGTGTGAAATTTGCGCTATATTTGACAATTCACTGTTGAAAGATTCATCGCTTTCGCTTGCTGTATACTGTATTATTTTAGTATATATTATTGTATATATATATAGTATATATTATACTATAAATATTATGCTATATACTATATACCATATATAATAATACATACTATTATTAAAATAATATAGATACTATATTATTAAAATGATATATTATTGTACGTTTGATACTCGTACAATGTTGCTGTTTGGATACGCGAATATAATCTCAGAACGATACTAAGAAGATAGTAAGGATGGTAATTGAAATATTCGTATGATTTAACAAATTTTCAATCTTGTTAGTTCTCAGGCATACTTGTCATCTATCTGCGTGGTATAGATCGATAATAAAATAAAATTAAACGAAACACTGCAAAGTTGAGCGATCTAATACTAAACTGTGTTACAATTGCTAAATATGTAATTACTAAATAACTGTAAATATTCCTCATTCATCCAGTCTATAATCTTTCTTGAATTACTATCCCGTGTATAAGACATTTTCGTGTATCAAATATTTCACAGGTAAAATCAGTTTCTCTACCGGCAAGCTAAAAGAATTATTTAATGACCTCTGCGATTTAACTTTAACCAGTCGTAAATTGTAGCGAGAGCCGCGTCGCGCGTCTATTCGACGCGTAAATAAAATCGTCCGTTACGGATTAGAATCATTAAACTGTCATCGATGATCGCTTTCGTTTCGGTTTAGAAGTATTAAAATCTCAAGATAACGATGATCCGGCTCGTAAAACGCGATTTTATGCTCGTCCTGTCTCGCTTGGTTTTGTTTCGACTCTGCAGAGCAAATGGAAAAAGAAAGAAAAATGAAGAACGAGGATAAATTTAAGAGTTTCAAAGCCTCGAGCTCATCGGTTTCGATTATACGCACGTCTAAAATAGATAACGAGATTCGGGTCAGCGTGGAATTAAAAGTTCGTAGACGTCGCGGTCCTTAGCGTGACATGTGTTACTTTCTTTACGTTTCAACGCATCTCCGTCTTCCAACGGTTCGAAGAAGTGCGACATCTTATCTTTAAGAAACAGGAAAGAACGCATTTCGTATCGTAAACTTCGTGTTTACGCGTATTCTTCCTCTCTCTGTTTCATTATCGTCTCGATCGTTCAATTCTTTCTATTGCTCGTGTTACGCTTCTAAACGTATTCTGCATTTTTATAGACTCTCCGTAATTCGATATTTCGATGTCATTAAACATTTCGTTTCCCGTAACATATATACCATACGTAAGATATAATAATTTTTGTAACGTAACTGTTACATAGAATGCGACACAATAGAATACGAAGGGTCTCGCATCATTGTACGGCATTCACCGAACATAACCTATAAATTAGAGCCTCGAATGGACTATACTTACATAATACGACCCATCCCTTGCATATTCCTATTGTGACAATTTACGCAATACTGCGTCGTTATACAAATATCAACCAGTCTATTAATAAACAATTATCCTATTTCTCAAACGAAAATAAGAAACTCCGATCGATTAAGCGTGTTTCTTACGCCATGGAAGCAACCGAGATTCTGGTTAAACTGAATCAACGAGACAACGATTAATTAATTTTACCTAATAAGCGTGGAACGAGTAGGAGTACCGTTAGAACTGTCAGAGAATATCGTAAACCAGGCGAAGTTAAAGCGCAACGGAACTGTATGCAAACTGCAAACAATTTTCACCTCGTTCGCTTCAGCCGTTTCAACCGGGCTCGTACCCTATTCGCGAAACTTCAGCGAAAATCGTTGTACAGAGGAACGTTTCGTTGTTGTTATAAGAGGAGAAACGGCGGTTTTCCCCTTTCAGAGGCTGTTAAGTCGCAGCCAAGAAAACGTAGCATGCAAATTAATAAAATAGCCGTGACGTAATTGTTGCTAGTTACCGATTGAGTGGATTTATTAGAAGAAGAAAGAGAACTGAAAGGGCAGAAGAGAAGAGGAAGAAGATAAGGAAAGTGAAAGAAAGGAATGCCGAGTTCGTTAATGATATTAATAACATCGGACAAATATGGAAACAAGAAGGCGAGGCGATATACGTTACGAAACGAGCTGTATTCAGCCTTGGCTATAACTATGCCGTGCCATATTGTCTTGGGGGGACCGGCATTTTCTACTTGACCTGCCTCGATATATGGGGCACGTCTGCTGGAAACTACCATCGATATCTCCACATTGCCTCCTGTCATTCGTCTTCTCTGCCCTTCGAATTTGTCGCGCTCGTACATTTCCTTCGACTTTATTTTTCCATTTAGCGGGAAATGATTAACGAATAAGTATTTTACTTCGATTTAATTAAACGTACGATTGTTCCCGGGATTCCGATTCTTTTGATGCGGGAATAAAATTTTGTTTACGGCCGTGGAAAGATTTCTTTCTTATTAATTATTGTCCATAGTAGAGACAGACTTTTTCTGATGTTTTATGGAAAATATAACGCGGTGAAAGTAGGGGCAAAGGTTTCTATGAGAAAGAAGGTATAATGCGTTAGAATTGGAAACAAATTTTGTAAGGAAATGTAGTACGCTAAAGTAAAAAGAAATAAAATTTTTAAGCGACACGAATACGTCTGTGATTTCATCGGATAATAAGTTGTTAAAACAAAACGTTGTAATTATACGATAGTACAGCGAAAGAGTTAATTGTAATTTAGATTAGTACTTAATCGTACACCGGGTTTGGTTAGAAAAGCTTTGATCTTATGCCGCTCTGAACTTGTTAATCACTTCCTAAAGTTGGTAAAAGGGACAACTAACGAAGGATAATTTCTCTAGAAATTCAGAGACAAAGCAGATTTCGTTTACGAGAGGAAAGTCAAGCTCAAGGAACTTTCCAACTTCTGTATACGTTCAATTTATTTATACTGCCACTCAATAGTTGGAAACCTGTAAAGACTTCAACGAAAATAATGAATTTCTTTAGTAAATAAATATAGTTTGTTCGTGATATGGTTATTTTACGGTATTGAAACTGGAATTAATTGTATTCACAATTGTACGTTATAAATATGATATTATCGCTTTTCAGAAAAACGTACGAAAAACGTTGTTTATCCTAAAAAGTAGAGAGCGTCCGAAATCTTTCAGCTTAAATTTATGTACACGTTTCCATGATAATTCACTGAAATATTACAAATGTCTCTTATTACGATACATGACATCAAACCATTTCCGGAAGAGTATTAATACCATTGTGATGATCCTCCTACGCTCGCCATTGGAGAGATTCACACTGAAAACATAATTCTCGACAATCCTCGCTTCTCTCTAAACACGTATACTGTCTATCTTGCGTTCTTTTCTACAATTATATCATTATATTATTTTACGTTGAATAAATAATCAGTTGCTTCGTAAAATGCAAAATTCGCTTTTTTCGTTATTAAATTCCTTGTTCTCGCGTGGGAGAATTTTCTCAGCGCTGGTAATTTCTAACATTTCGTTTATAGCAATTGTTTCTGGCAATTTATTTCACTCGATTAATTGAACAGTCGATTAAATCTGCGATTACGAAGAATTGAAGAGAAAGTTACAGTTTTTCCAATTTTCACATTTTAGTGAATTAATAACTACAGATTCTTCTGAACCACACTCTAAACCTATAGATACGGAAAACTCCAACTTGATTATCACGGAGCGAAGAAAGTAGGAAAGAATTCTACAGGTTAGCGGTTTCCAAGTTATTTTCCGCGGCTGTGGGATCTTCTGGAAGCTATTCTGTGAAAATCCTTCTAATTTTTCACGTTACCCTATTTCTAGACGTCCAGGTATCAGCAGGATTTAGCTACCCTACAGGAATTTCAATCTTTCCTGGTCTTCGACAAAGAGTCTGTTCCTCGAAAAACTTTCGAGGGAATTTACGATCTACGAAAAAGGAAGGATTGATTTTGTTCTGGAGTCGTACGTTGGCACTCGTGGAATCTATTGTGGTCACGCGTGGTTCTTTCAAACTTGTCCTAAACACACAGAAACCCAATAACTGCATCGCTAGTGTGTTTCATAGAATATCAGTGGTCGAAGTCGAAAGATGTTCGAAATAGTAAATTGAGAATTTGTTTACAGAAATTTTATAGATGTACAGTGTACGATATAAACGTACAGATAGAATATACAATACACAGATCTTCGTATAAAATTCTTTGTAAACGTATAAAGAACGTGATTTTCTATTGAATTTTTTGTAAAATATAACCGTCAACTCTTATCGAGTCTTAGGTAAAATCATGAATCGGGAATTTCGAAAATAGTTATGACGAAGAAAAAAAAATAATACGATAGCAATAAATAATACAAATAAATAAAATACATAAAGGTCCGTTTCCAACGGTACAAAAGCATTAGTACACTTACGATTATATATATAAATATATTTATATAAATTTGTATAATTTTATATAAATTTGTTGTAACATTTGATATTGATATTTAATATGCACTTCTTCTTTTTTATAACAGCCTTCAGACGATTGGGTATCCTACTCATTTTTTGTGATTTTTGAGCCTACTCAGACGTAGTATGATCTGTTTTCTATCCATCCTCCTAATTCAGGCGAAAGATGCTCGATAGGATTTGCATCTGGGGATTGCGGGGCAGTAGCTAATGTATGCAGTGTATTAAAAATGATCCATTATCTAACAATATAGGCTCATTGTTTGGGATCATTATCCTGTTAAAAGATAATACCTTTGTCCTAAATTTTATTTTTCCGCTCTTTTCCTTTAGGATATTTAAATAATCGTAGCCTTCCATACACCAAAAATACTCATACACCCCCGTACAATTAAGCCATCACCACCCCCGTGTTTAACGGTTTGGGCAATGTCCTTCTCATTTAATTCAGTTCAGTTGTATTTTCATGTACATAATTAATAACGAATACGAAAATTTGTTCAACAGAGAGTGTACTTTAGTATTAAATTTCTTGATACTTGGATCAAAAAACGAATTAAACAGATGGTCCATTCTATTCTCAATGAAAAATTTTTCTCTCTACAGAGGACCCTACAAGAATATGTTAAAAATATATCATCGATCCCTCTTGAGTTACCGTAAAAACTTATCATCCGAACTGAACGTTGAACACATGACGCAAGAAGATACCAAAGCCAAACTAACTACGTGACTAATGTATTTTCAAAGAAAACATTTTTGCGGAAAAGTGGCAACGACGTTGGTTCTATCAACCACTTTTCTCAGGCCCTTGCATATTAACCCTCGAATATTATATTCGGGTACTGCAGTTAATTTTGTTTCGTCATTTATACTTTCCGCAATTCTTCTAAATAGAAATAACAGAGTTATTCGATAGTATAAAACAAAGATATTATACAATAGTAAAAGATAAGATTATCGACGAATAGCACGTGTTTCGAAATGAGACGAAAATGAAAAATAAGAAAATTGTGCGAGGAGCTGCAGTTTTTAGAGAATCATGTTTGCAAAAAATGCGAAATCAAGATGAAAATGGGTCAAAAGTATAAAATATCACAAGCTTGCAATTTTTATTACATTTACAGGATCTTATAATCTTTGTTCCTTCTCTCTAATATTTACCTTCGAACTTAGTTTCGAATTCAATCGAATTCAATTCCTTAAGCCTCGTTTCCATGTGACGCTACCTCGTGGGGAAAAATGGCGGTGATCGCTGTAATATTTCAAGCGATCCCGTGGGCTTTGGAAAAACAGTATTCTACCCCCTCGCGATAGATTTGCGAAGTAAAACTCGGTGAAAGTTCCCGACAGTTTCAATTGAAGCGAAAAATCCAACCTTTTACGCTTTCCACGTGAAAATGTATATACACTTTTTTAAAAGATAAAGAGAAAAAGAGTTTCCTAAGGTAGCGAACCATAAACTAAAATCAGACCATTTTCTAAATTCTTCGACCCTATCAAATACTATATCTGACTTAATGGTACCGAGACAGTTTGATTACAGCGTACGTGAGAAACAAAAAATGTTTCCCCTCGAATTAAATTTGCGTTAGGTCCGGATCGAGTTTGACTTAATTTTATATTTGGATTAGGTTAGGTTAGAATTTGGGTTAGTGATCGTAGCGGACGACATCAGTCGACCAATTCATTCTTCTCACGTTCTTACAGAGATAAAGTTCACCCTTATTTGTTAGCGTCGAATGATACGGTTTATCTGGAAACAATCAATCGTCAGGTAGATGATGATACAGAGCGTGTGTCAAAAATATACCAACCCAGTTATATTTGAATATTTTGACAGTTTAGAAAGAGGTTATGTCGACGTCCTATTTCAGAGTAATACGTAATATAATTGAAATTCATAAATGATCGAATTAACGCGTACAATAGAATCGGTTAGAAAGGAACAAAAAGCTACTAAATTTCTTGCATCGATACATTAACATAGTCCATATAATAGTATTTCATTAATATATCAATTTTTATCGTTCTTATTTTGTCAATAACGTAGTTGCTCGTTCCTTTATTGCACGTCGTTGGTATCGGTCGTGACATTTATTGGTTAGAATAAAGTCTTTTAGAAAAGAAAATGCTTCGTGGAGAGGGACTTTCTATCAAAGAAAAAGCAATGATCGATGCTTTTCGCATCGAAGCTGGGGAATACTGTTATATCGCGAGTATTCTGAACAGTTCAAAGAGGAAGAGCAATTGTAGATTGTACCGCAAACGTAATCTCGGAGACAAAAAGAGGCCACATCGGCTGCAAAAATTATGAGACAAACGTAAAATACTAAGAATATCTAATTCGTCAAAGTCATTGGCCGATATTAGAAATTAATGTAATTCAGATGTGTCGAGAAGTGCCGTTTGCCGAAGTTTTCTAAAATCGCCGAGCATTGTTATCTCGAAACTGAAATCAGCATCGAAATTAAAAATTCCTCATAGAGAGACAACACTTTCATCTGCAAGAGCAAATATGGACAGAGATTAAAAAATAGTTTTAGTATAAATAGTAATTAAGTAAGAGTAATTAAGATCTGTTTTCTTTCAAACAAGTGTTAGGTACTTTTTAATAATAATTTGGATTGTAGCTAATTTTCGGCGATGTTTAATTTAAAAGTTGATAAAAAGTTTTACTTAGACAATCCGACCGACTACGATTATTATGATCGATATAGGAAGCAAACAAAATATTTTTCGAAACGTAATTTTACAGGCGTCCTGGTTTGGCGTTAGGTTGAGGTTAGGTTGGGATTATGTTGAGGTTAGGTTTGAGCTAGCTTTTCGATCTCTTTCGTCTAAAAAAAAAATGAATAGTATCGGTTGTACAGATATACCTGAAAATTATTAAAAACACCTTTGCATAGAAAATAATGATAAAAACTCAATATTTGTACGAGACGATACACCCGTCGGCCCACAGTTTAAACTTCCGGTTTTCGGGAAATATTCCTCTTTTGCAATTGCCTGCACGTTACCCTTGCATAAATCCAATGGAAAATATGTGGGGTACACTAGTTCGTCAGATTTATTCGAAAAATGGAAAGTATGACAAAATTGTGAAATTAAAGGATGCGATTATTGAAGCGTGGAACGCTAAAATAATAAAAAGAAAATCTCATTTCCATGATGGAAAATCGCATGTTCCACTTCATTCGCAGAGGGTGAAACGTAAGAAACTATTGAAAGTTTGTATTTACACCTAACAATTGAAATAAACAAACTTTCCTGTCACTTGGATTATTTATGAAACAATAATTACGCTACACTTTTGCCAGATTTGTCATTTTTCTATCTTATATATTAATAAAGCCATTGTCATTCCCTTCAATCATTTTGTGAATATTTCTTTTCACGACCGTATTCGACGTAAGAAACGCCTCGATCGTTACAATTTTATGCAGTTGCTATATCCATGATATCCGCGCTATGCTTTCATCCGTGATATCGAGTTTATCCTGATTAATTCTGACGATCGTGCATTAACGTGCGGTCTAATCTAACTTCTTACATCGTGAAAATGACGCTTTCTTTTTAGAATCCAAACTCCAAGGACAAACTTCGTAATAGATAAACGACGTTCGAGTATAAATTTCAATGTATCGATTATTGATAACAAAGGGGATGAGAATGGCTAGCCAGTTATTCTAAGGTCACGAAGCACGAATATTTCAAGATTTCGATTCGTTGGGCCGCATCGCGTTTCGGTTATAATCTAAATAACTCGAGGAACGAATTTGATAAGGGACGTGATACAGATCCGAACGATCGACCGTGTGAAATAACGACGCGTGTGCATTTTGCCACGGAGCTGATAGCGAGACCTCGTTGCAAATGCAGACCGTTTTAAAGTCAAAGAGAAACAAGTTGGCAAGAGGAAGGTGGATAAGAGAATTTTGTTTGTCCAGCGACATAATTTCGTGTGCGTCCATTGAACCATCCGTTTGCGCAAATTCATATTCGAGCTTCAACGACGACCTCCTGTGACGACGTTCGTCACGCTTCGTTTCTAAACGTCGACGACGCGTTTCTCGGTCTTTTTTCGTTCGACGATGTCGCATCTTACGATTCGTAGCGAATCTATCGTTGAAGCAACGAAAAAAATATGTAAAATATCCCAAATATGGTATTCCTTGTGACATTAAGTAAAACAATTCTCCACCTATATGGCACTTTTTTTATCATATTCGTAGAAACACGACTTTAAGCCTTTCTAGCGATTGCAGCGAGTGTCCGTTAAACTATGAAAGTTCTCGTATACGTCGCAGTACGTTCTAGCTAGACACGTATTGAAAACAAATCACACGAATATTCTGTATTTACTGTATTGTGGTTCGCGCGAGACTAAATATAAAACTAGAACAGAAAAATAGGATTAAAAGGGACGCTTGTCTGACGACGTTTCAAGGAACAGCAAGATACCCCGCGATTCGTGGAACTCGTTAATTCGGTGATATTCCACGAGGCTGCTGTTTACGGCGCAGCCAGGAAAAAAAAGAAAGAGAAAAGAGCAAGACAAAGAAAAGAAAGGAAGAAGAGGTGCGGTGCTGCGGGCCTACTCATTTTCCGTGAGTGAATGCACGCTTGCTCGTTTTTACCGAACGAATCATCGAGGCTGGTGAACAGGGGAATATTTACGGAGACGCGTATCGCCGTATGATTCGCGAATTGACAGGAGGCCGACGCCTTGCAAAATCCAATTCTTTTTAACAATTTTTCATATTTATTCAGCTTTATTAAAAGTACAATTTTGTTAAAGCAAATCGTATTCCTATCTCGATGGAAGATAACAATCTTTTGTTAGAACCGTCTGCGTGATTTTACTAACGAAAAGATGAGAAAAAAAGCTCCTAACTTGGTAGTTATAATAACGCACTTGCCCGTGCAATTTGCTAACTCGTAACGACCTCTCGTCGTCGCGTAGAGTAACTTTCGAAATAAATCGCAAGTTGCTTGTCGTGGATCAAATCCTGAGCTAATTTATTCTAAGAGTGGCTCTCATACCGCTCGAAACTTGCCAAGATATCGAACTTGGACGACCAACGAGTTCCGGGTTTGTCACGCGTAT
This sequence comes from Bombus waltoni, assembly GCA_014737395.1. Classification (NCBI taxonomy): domain Eukaryota; kingdom Metazoa; phylum Arthropoda; class Insecta; order Hymenoptera; family Apidae; genus Bombus; species Bombus waltoni. The sequence goes on from JACXII010000021.1 coordinate 1,540,587, forward strand.
TTATCATGCTTGTGGTTGCCGCTTGCTGTTCAATATATCGCGGACAATCAGAGTCGTTGTACGCAACGAACATTCCATCGAGATTGCCTGGCGTGTCGCGATCGTACACCGCCAAAATGAACTCACACGCGATTCAGCTGTGTTGAAAATCTTAGCAATAAATAGGTAAATGGCTTCAAGACGAGAGGACGTCGTTTGCCTACTATTTTTAAATTGTCTGATTTTTCTTACAGCCATTTCTACCGTATCTCGTTTTAGTTTGAATTTATTTTTTTATTTTTTTTTTTTTTTTTACTTAGATCTCATTCTTTTTAATTTAAAATTAAAAATTAGTGAATAAATGAAATAAATTAGTTAGCAACAAACAGTCCCCAGCATTTTCACTATATTTCATTTTCGTTTCGTTTATCTTCGATAAATTAGTTAGCGGTAAATAACGAACGACATCGATGAACGAACGAACGGTCAGAGAACTAATTTAGTGGAAAGCGTGGATTGCGTCAGTTTCGTTAAATTCGCTCAGTTACCTTGTCGACCATGGGGTTGTACTAACACAGTCGACGAATCAGAGACCCGATAGAGCCCGCTTTTTCATTATCTATTTAGGTTAGACCACTTCGTAATCGGGAATCCTTGGAAACTCGACTTACTTGCTTCGGGAACGTTTCACCTGACGTTTTACAAATCGAAAGATTTTTACCTAGTGTTATACTCAATTCGCAATTTCGTTTCGTGGATCTTCTCTCAAAAATGTTTCTCGATTAATAGAAAGTAACTTTTCTCGCCAGCTAAAAATGCCAAACCTTCGTTTACCCGTAGTAGGGGAAATCTGCTTTCCGTTTGAATATTTCTTCCGACAATTTTTTATTGTTTCGTGAAAGTCTCACAAAACCGCCCGAAAATTTCATTCTTGCGGTTACATCTTCATAAGTATCTTTTTCTTTTTTTTTTTTCTTTTTACAGTGAAATTTATGCAATTAAATATCAAAGTGTTTTGGTCACTTACGTAAGCGATGAAATTTACGGAAATATTTGAAAGAATATAAAAGTAGCACTTCAGTTGCCTACATAAAAATTCGCAAAATGATATTTCAGGAATTTAATGTCTAGTCCAATGGTCGTTGCAGATCGTAAATGTGTCTTCGACTATTGAAGAACAAATGGTTCGTGTCGAATGCTTTCAACGAAATTACGTTTCGTGATTAACGAACGCACACGCTAATCGAGAGCAAAGCAAGCTTGGTACATACATACACATACATATAGGATAGCCTGTAATCGGCGATACAAATAGGTTACGCAAGATTCTATAACTTAAAAGCAACTGAAATTATGCTGGTCGTCTGGAAAGTTCCGGCCGTACAGTTATTCATCCTTTTTACCTTTTATCGTTTCTTCCAATGAAACGTCCTCGTTTCTTTTTACAACTTGCCTCTATTTTTCTGGCGACTTTATTGTATTATTCATTATGTCGTCTCCGTAGTTTTCTGTTTTCGTATAGATAAGTTTTACTTAATTGTATTGCCGTACAGTTACCACTTTTCGTCTTTTCTTCCGATGAAACGTTTTCATTTCTTTTTACCACTTCCTCCTATTTCTTTTTTTCTTTTTTTCTTTCTTTTTAGTAACTTCTTTCTTTTCTCTCGATGAAACGTTATAGAGATTTCTGTTTTTCTAACTGTAGCTTCTACTTTTTAAAATAAATATGACGTGATTTTTGTCTACCTTTCGTTTTTATTTTCTAATCACTTTCGTCTTATTTTCTATTTTATCCATTCTTCGGCTTCACAGCCCGGAACAAGCACTTGGCTCACGTGTTTCTTACACTCACTCGGTCCCGTACTTTATTTAGACCACCCATTATATTCGCAGACCCTAACTCATCCACACTCCCATCGCAAACGCGCGTTTCTCATCTTATATCTGATACGTAAACATGCAGAGTGCGACCGCGTAACGTGTAAAAGCGGGCGCGACGTGATTGCTCGTGGAAAAACAAGAGAAAGATATAAGATAAAGCTTTTTCATTCTCGACTTAGTTTTCGAATTAGAAAATTTATCAAGTATGCTTGAACATGGCTAATTGTAGACCGCACGGGAATAAATAACGGAGGGTAGAACGCTCTACGCGTGAAAATAAGTGGAAAATGTAGAATACAATTTTTTGAAATTAATAATAAATTTGAAAATTTGCCATACGCGTGTACCGCATCTATTCTTAATTAAACACGTTCAAACACTATTTTCTTGGAAGTGAAGCCTCGAGCGGACAAATTTCATTCTACATTTTCGATTTATTTTCTCGCGTTTTATTTCCTGTCGATTATTTAGTCCTGCTCAGTTCGGAATTAGCCATGTTCAAGTATACTTGACAAATTCCCGACTCGATTTATCGAAAAACGAAATTAGTCGAAAACTGAGCCTAGAATAAAAAAGTTTTCTTGTACATTCGTTTTCTATTTTCCTACAAAGAATCACATCGTGCCCGCTTTTACGTGTTACTCGGTCGAACTCTTTATATATCTTTGTTTCTTTTAACCTACATACACTATCCTATACATAAGCTATACACTATCACATATTTACCTTTGATTTACTTGTTAGTTCAGTGTCTATATTTTTACGCTTTTTCTAAAACACTTAACCAGCTTTTACCGTATCTGTACAATAAATTATATTACTATTAGATCAATTACCATTAATAATTGCTCCCTCAAAATCGCTAGAACCTAATCTAGGCAGTCGCCTCTGGCCACTTGCTTCTCATTTCTTCTCCACAGATATTCTGCCTCTCTCACTCTTCTTACATATCCCTTTCCTTTAATTCATTAATTCCTCTAACCGTTTCCTTCATTCCGGCCTTCCTATAAACCGCTAAAATATTTCATTCATCCTCGCCTATCCTCAATTTTCCCTTCCACCGAGACTTATAGATCCAAGATCTTTACCCTGGTTCAAGAGACGCGCAACGTTTCAGAAAACCAACTCTACTTTCATTTACCTTTTCTTGTATCTTTTGTTAACACAAACTCTCACTTTACAATTTCCTCTGGTTATATTACTGGTTATCTGGTTATATTACTCAGGTCGAGCTACCTATTTTTCTACGAATATGTCAGAGTTAATCGCAGCAGCGTTTTATGAATTTAGGTCAGTTTTTAGGAACAACCTCACGGTTAATTCTCTAACCTACTAGTCCACTTTGGTTTCGCGGTTTGCACGATAAAAGTCATTTGTCATTGGTTTCGAAACGCGATTAGCAGTTATGTGCGTATCTTCTGTTTCTAGAAAATTGAATTTTAATAGAATTAAAGTTTAATTCTCTAAAAGCTGGTTCCTGCGATTTAATCACTTGAACTTCCATAGGACGTATAGATAGAAACTATTCGGTTCATTTGCTGCTATTCTAACAGAATTCGAATTTAATATTCTGAATAATTCATGGCATATTTTGTTCTTGACAGATTATAAAATTCATCGGGCTAATTTCGTATCTCGTTGTGCTAATACAGCTTTTAAAAAGATCACATAACTTTCTATCTGTTTCAAAGATTTCAAAAAAATTGTACAAACGTAAAAGCGCAATATTCTAGGGGATTATTTCTTCCTTAAAAATTAACTCTTTTTTCATTGTCGCTTTTAATATTGCTTCAACTTCCATTTAGTAAAATATCCCATTGTTAATGTGGCTTTGGAGAATTGTATAATTTTTTATAATTTGCACTAATTTTTCCCATTTTATGATTATTAATAATAAGCAAACGATAGGCATATTCTACATACGTGTGTCCAAAGAATGTTCATTATCTCTTCTTAGAGCTCTCTTTACTAACACCATCTCCACTAATAATTATATAATATTTTACTTCTCTCGAAGGTGCTGGAAATTTTACTAAATAAATGTAGAACAAAATTCTGCTAAATAAATTTTTAACAGACTTGAATCAATAAATTTTTGCTACATAAATTTCATATAAATTTTACTACATAAGCTTCAAATAAACTTTACCAAACGGTGCACCAAATGTAACTTCCAATTCTACTAAATAAATCCCAAATAAATTTTACAGTTTTCGCCGCTACTTTTGAATCATTTCAGCTTCATCTCTGTTAGCAACATGGCTTTCATAAAATTGCGTTGACCCATCTTTGTCGAAGACATCGATTACACATAAAGTAACCTAAAATAGTTTCCTCAGAAATAACCCAAGGCATTGCAGCAAACTAGAAGCAGAAAATACGTAACCGGATATAAAGATAACTAGTTCGATGCTCGATTTTAACTTCAAACTAAATTCCAGAATGCCATTACCTCTAACAGTTCAGTTGATTCAGGCCATGTATGAAACAGCCTGGCAGAAACTGCGATACCAAAATGTTGACGCTCTGTAGTACACGCTATATAGCTTGTACGTTGCTCCTGCAGAATTTCCACTTAAATATTTCATATCGAACTGGAAGAAAATGATCGTTCCTCCAGTTATAACTTAACGAGTCCCGAACGTTCCATCGCTACAGTTCAAATTCATGAAACAACGTCTTAGCCACTGTGGCGGCATTTAACGCGAAGATTGGATTCGTTGGGACGCGAGCATCGAAGTTTAAGAATTCACGGAAAATTGGAAATTTCAAGACAGTAAAGATTGAAGATAATCCTAATACGGATTATAGAATGAAACGTTTTAATAAAAATCCAACAACGATGAGATAATATTATTCAGTTTATATGATAGTCTCTGTTTAATTAAGATCGTTTGTTCGTTACTTAAAAAAAAAAAAAAAATTCTTACTAATCTCGGCCGAACGATAAATTAAAATAGAGCGCGAGAGGAAAATAAAAACAGACGAGACTGAGAGAATGTAAATATTCTCGTGGAGACGCGTTTATTCAGGAATTTCCATTTGAATGTAAAACACTACAGGGGTAAGCCTGTTCCGCGTAAAGGCCAGCCCTGAAGGAGATTGTTTCGCCGGTGTCAGACAGCAGGTATAATTTGTTAGCCTTGTTTCGTTACTTCTTCGTTGCGCTCGGCGATATTTACGAGCGATCAGTTTGAAACAGTTCTGCTGCAAACACTTTTGTCTTCATCGATCATCGAGAAGAATCGACCGCGCGATGAAACCACCTGTTTCACTTCCAACTACTTTGGCCGAGAATCCATCAAATTGCTAACACCGAGGGTTTTCTTGCGATAATTTCAAAGGTTGTGTTTTAACGCTTTTTGAGCAAAGTGGATAATCGACGACGCGATATTCATCGATATATATACGATATCTCGGAATTGTGAATTTTTCCAAATTTCAGCTTCGAATATTTCAATATTCGATATGCAATGTTGTAATTGGATGAAGGAACGTTTCCACTTTGAACGCTTCAATTTCGTTCGATTTGGAGTTTTCGAAGCTTTGGAACGCTTCGACCTTGAACGTTTGAATCTCGAATCTTTGAATCTCGGACGCTGCAATTCGTGGACTTGCGAATTCCGAATCGTTCGATTTATAATATTGTAATTTTGAATATTCGCATTTTCCAACATGACTATTTAAGTCCGATGATAATCAACGTTTCGTTAAAAAAAAAAAAAGTCCATCGAATCGCTCGATTCCAATACGATATAGATAACGTTTTGAAATCGTCCAGTATCTCGCTGTTGAACTATGTTTTAACGAACGAAATTTAATTTCCAGTTAGTTTGTGAACCGTCCGGAAACCAGTTGCACCAACTTTTAACGAGATCAATTTATTATGGTAATTATTCATTTACAAACTGGTAAATATTAATAGTTAACAATAATAAGGATAGAGAATAAAAGAGAGGAACGCTGTTCCTTTCCCTGGAATTGAAACTATAAACGTAAACGTAATTCAATCGCAAAGTTTAATCTACTAACGCGTACAAAAGGGCAGGAACACGAAAATCCTTTGTTTTGTGCGAGTTGTCGAACTTAATAGAGTTATGTTCGCAATTAGAAACCTTCTTGTTGGATTTTCTACAGTTATAAGCATACAGAGATTAAAAATTGCGAATATAGAGAAAAAATAAACTCAGGCTGCAGATATATATCCCCTTAGTAACCTTTGAACCTATTCAATTATGTTTAACACTCTATTGTAGTACGTATTTTTTCAAACGATATATCTATAGATCACTGTATTATTATGTTTCGCCGTATATTACTATATTGCAATGAAATTCCTTAAATTCTAAAAATTTCAACGAAAGGCAGGTTTTCAAAGACGAGACAACTAAAAAAAAAAAAAGGAAAAATTAATCGTTTAAAAATTACACAAATTAAAGAACAAGCTAAGTATATTTCAAATCGCTTAAGAGAATGCAGAGGTATTGTATGTGGAAATAACAATGCAGGATGAATTTCCTTTGACGATTCGTCAGTCCTCAAATCCTTTAGTGTCGTTCTCGCGTACTATCACTTTTCTCTCGAATATATCACAGTTTTCATTAGCAGAAAGGTTTCTTTGAAATAGCACGTCTGCTGGCCCTACTCCTAAATGACAAATCTAATTTCACTTGCAGTGGAAAACGCCTTTAAGAACATCCGTTTAAATTCATGATACACGTACTATGCTCGCTTGTACGTATTTCTCTGGTTGTCAGGCATTTATCATTTTCAGTTTCAGATCAGTCATTTCGACAAAGATGAATTTGAAACTTGTGGATCAAAAAGAAAAGAGGAAGTAACGGTAGAGATGAGCTCATGTAAGAAAGATGTAAGAATTCTCTGTCAGACAGTTGTAGAGCCACACTGTATAAGCTCTCGTTACAAAAGTCTATCAGTCTTCACTTACCAGTCAGTCTATTCTCTAGTTCCAACATTTCTTTCAGCAATAATGTCTATGTTTGTTTAACATGTACTATTGTTATTATCATTTCTCCTTGCTTTTAATTTAATTAAGCAGTTGAAACCTCATGTTTATACGTATAAAGATGTAAGACTTCTCTGTCAAACAATTGTAGAGCCACACTGTATAAGCTCTTGTTACAAAAGTCTATCAGTCTTTACTTACCAGCCAGGTTCAAAATTTCTTTATGCAATAATATCTATGTTTGTTTAACATGTACTATTGTTATTATCATTGCTATTTATTTTTCCTTGCTTTTAATTTAATTAAGCAGTTGAAACCTCATGTTTATATATATATATATATTTATATATATATATATAATATATAATATAATAATAATAATATATATAATAATATAATATATATATAAACACGAGGTTATATATATATATAACTAAGAATCTTTTCAGTAGTGTTTAAAATTTCGTTCAACTGCATCGCTGATTCTCCTATAGATCACATTTTAATACAGTGAGACGAAGTTATCCACTTATATATCATCTCACTCAAATATCATCTCATACGTTCCGTCGTAACCGAACAAAGCTCTTATTACACAGTACTCGGTCAAATCTTCCAATCTTTCGTAAAATAACGTAATGTGAAGCGACGATCTTCCCGTGTCCCAAAGATTAACTGGATGCGGCTAGCGCCAACTAACAATAAACTGAGTGCAGGGAGGATCGATCCGAAGAATAAATTTCAACGATAAGATCTGCGAACGATACCTAATTAAATAAGCTTCTGCGAGTCGATCTACTGTTCTATTTGTTTCGAGAAGGCCTTGAGGACTAGCCTGAGCAAGGCTATAGCAAAATGGGCGAAAAGGGCACGCGTTAGCAAACGACACACTCGGCTCGAGCTCGATGCGATGGACAAGGTTGATGGCTGGCTGAAACGAGCGGCTGAACTTCTACCCCCTGCCAGGAATTACCGTTGCTCTTAGAGGCTAAGGCATTTAATGCTACGCCCGGCATAACACCTCCTTGTCCTGCCGCTTTCTATCCAATTCTCTTTAACCTTCGTAGCAGGAAATAGAATGGAAAAGGCGCCGGATCCTCTTGGCGATACTCTCCTCTCTTTGGCAGAAACGCTGAAAATGTGGGCTTGAACTTTTAGAAAATTACTGGAAATTTTGGCAGCATTTTAACTAGAGCCAACAAGTTCTCATCGAACGTTTCGTTAGCCTGATGAATACGCAGTGTTGGTTATGAGTACAACAACAAAATACGTTTTTTATTGCGCTTGGCGCGTTTAGTATTTTATCCATTTTAAACAACAGATTTATACACGATTATACAATAATCGGAATCATAGAAACTAATGCGATTCAGAGATTCGAGTTCTTGTTCTTGGAACGATTAATCTTTTACGTATCAAAGTAAAACGTTTCTTAAGACCTGATCTATGAAATCCTCGTCCGTACGAGTCCAAGTTTCTTAAAATATAGCCAACAGATTTTAGGATTGTTATCATAAAATGCTTCACGCTTCTGTCAAACTTCTGCAAAACTTTTCTACCAAACTCGTCTTCCCAAACGACCGAAATATAATCATACGTATATGTTGTGTTATGATAACGTACAGAACGAATGATATAAATAGAATATCGAAGTGCAAGGATCGAAATTCTAATTTATTAGTGCTACTCCCCGAATCATTGGCATTTTATTGTCACGTGTTTCTCACAGGGGAATTGTAGGGGAGAATTTCCTGGAAAACAAACCTCTCACTATCAAATACTGGAGCCGAACTAGGCGGAACGATAATCAAAAATACGACGATCCGTGTTAAGCCGCGCGTTTCTTATCGGGCGCAGGTTTCAGAGGGCGAGACAACGAAACACGTTTCATTAACGAGGACTGATAAGTACTTCATGGAGAGGGCAAATGTAGAAAAGGAAATTCCTGGTTGCATTCTATAATAAAATTGCTTCTGCATTCGTGGCGATATTTTAGGAATATTCACGCGGCGACTATTTTGCCAATTATGAAATCCCGAAGAAGAAAGAATCTTTAAACTCTTCAATAGTATTCGAACATTAGTACTTCGTGGTACAAATTCGTCGGAAATTAGGAATCTTTAAACTCGTCTAACTTTCCTTGAAAATTCTTTATTAGGAGTACCATCTTGTTTTCAATTATTCGAAATGAAACACGCCGTACAAGTTTTTATATCCGTTTTATATTTTCTATTTTCTTCCTGCCATCGTAGATGCTTGGAACTCACGCTGGAACAAATTGAAGTTCGTTCGAAGCTTTTAGAAATCCGTAATTCAGCAGGAGTGTGCTCTGCTTGCGTCAGTAAATAACTCGTAAATTACAAAATAACAAGAGAGTACTTTTTTTTATTATATTGCAAATTAACAAGATATCTTTGTATATTTTTTGTTATATTACAAATTAATAAGATATACGTAATAATATATTACAAAATAACAAGAAAATAAAATACTCGTAGCGCATATACGGCGCAGCGAATCGTTTCATTAACTGCGAAAGAATAAATAGAGAGTTTCAGCTGATCGTTGATAAATTATGGAAAGCGGATAATTCTTCGCTGTGCTGTCCATTGGCAGTTCGAAAGCTCGATAATCGCAGATCAATGTTTCCAGTTTGTTTCGCGGCTGTCGTCATTCGTTCGTTGCAATGTAAATGTCGTACGCGTAATTGCATTAACGCACTGTACGACGGTGATCGTTTAAATAATTACGAATGCTGATATTACGCTCGTCGCGTCGTTAATCATTCGAAAATGTCACAGTGTAAAGTGTATTTTATATACTTTAACGTCTCTTATTTTTTACGTCAAAAATATTTTCTAGTATTTTTGGGAAAAATATCTGTTCTTATTTTTTCTGAAAGCGCACATTTTCTCGCATTAGGTATTCTTTTCACAATATTTCCGAGAGCAACTCGCTCTCTTTTTCCCCCCTCTCCGATGAAAAATATCTTTTATCTTTGTCTTCTTTCCCTTTCGTATCAGTGTAAGGACAGTCTCACCGACCAGGCAGGAAACAAAGAGACAAAATGGTCACGCGTGAATCCTCAAAGTAGACATTATGCAGGCGCGTTCATATGTATGATAACAACACCTCGCATTTGATATGCGACTACAATGACAACGATAAAGACCGTGGTAACCTTTTGAAATCCTCTCTGCGTTTAATTCTCGTTTACGTACAGCGATATTTCGTCCCCCTTTACCGAGCGTTTACCATGTAAACTACAAAAAGTGGAGACTACCGTTGACTTCAAGACTCAAAGAAATTCTTCTTCAACAATTATATATTTATTTCGCATCTAGTCTAAACATACCGAATCCATCGTAAGAACTAATGTCGTTCAATAAAAATTTGTTTCGCGCGTTTGATTTAACGAATAAAACCATCATCCCCTAAAATGGTAATTGTACTATTCTACTACTATGCTGCTACTGCTGTTACTATTCTATTATGTATATTAAATTATATTATATTATATTATATTATATTATATTATATTATATTATATTATATTATATTATATTATATTATATTATATTATATTATATTATATTATGTTATGTTATATTATATTATGTTATATTATATTATGTTATATTATATTATATTATGTTATATTATATTATATTATATTATATTATATTATATTATATTATATTATATTATATTATATTATATTATATTATATTATATTATATTATATTATATTATATTATATTATATTATATTATATTATATTATATTATATTATGTTATATTCTATTCTATTATATTATATTATATTATATTATATTATATTATATTATATTATATTATATTATATTATATTATATTATATTATGTTATATTCTATTACATTATATTATATTATGTTATATTCTATTCTATTATATTATATTATATTATATTATGTTATGTTATATTATATTATGTTATATTATATTATGTTATATTATATTATGTTATATTATATTATATTATGTTATATTATATTATATTATATTATATTATATTATATTATATTATATTATATTATATTATATTATATTATATTATATTATATTATATTATATTATATTATATTATATTATATTATATTATATTATATTATATTATATTATGTTATATTCTATTATATTATATTATATTATATTATGTTATATTATATTATATTATATTATATTATATTATATTATATTATATTATATTATATTATATTATATTATATTATGTTATATTCTATTACATTATATTATATTATGTTATATTCTATTCTATTATATTATATTATATTATGTTATGTTATATTATATTATGTTATATTATATTATGTTATATTCTATTATATTATATTATATTATGTTATATTCTATTCTATTATATTATATTATATTATATTATATTATATTATGTTATGTTATATTATATTATGTTATATTCTATTCTATTATATTATATTATATTATATTATATTATATTATATATAGTACTATATATATATATATATATATATATATATATATATATATATATATATATATATTCTATTATATATAATAGAATAGTAGCAGCAGTGGTAGCATAGTAGTAGAATAGTACAATTACCATTTTAATGAAATATATATTTAAAAACAAATATATATATATATATTGTTTAGTGGAATTGCTATTTTAATATAACAGTACATATATACTGTATAGCAGAATTTCTAATGCTTACGCTCTACCGCGTAAATCCGACAAGAAATGTAAATCTACAACTCGCCATTGACGAAACCTTTCATTTTGCAACAATGATGAAGAAAGTACAAGAATTATCCATTCCTCATGTGGACGTTCCTCCTTTCAATGAAACAATTAAACGCGGTATTTTAATCGTGAATTAAAGTCGTGAATCTAAATTATATTCAGTAAAAAAAAAAATTTAGCCACGCGAATGTAAATCAAAGGGTATGTTTAATAATAAAATCAGACAGGAGAATGCAATTTAAAACGTGGGTGAAATTGAGACAAAGGAGAGCGCCGTTCAGTTTTGTCTTTTTCCACGTGCGGTGCGTTGGTAGATTTTCCAAGCATCGGAAGTTGCGCAGCTGGATTTTCCGCTTCCTTCAACCGGAAGTCGTGCAGTCCTGAAGGGGCATTTCCTGTTGCGCGAGGAGAAATGCTCAGCGCATTATTATCGTTCTGTGCACGTTCGAAAGCACGAAGAGAAAAAGAAGGGAAAATCTGACGGAATTCGAATGTACATCTCTTTCTTGTTATTTTATTTTCCTTCGTAGAGAATTTTCAGGTGCGATTGCAGTCACTTGTTGGAAACTCGTGCGGAAATTCGACGAAACGAGATGAAACCGCTTTCGTACATCGCGTTGAATATCGTACAGCGTGATCCAAAAGCAAATGAGCGAATACGAATCTAAGAATATGATTATCTGCTTCGATACTTGTGCAATTCGTTGCTCTTCTTTTCAATTTTATACAAAATGTTTCGAAGATTGATAATAGTAAATTGTACAGTGTCGATAGTAATTGTGGATTTGAATACATCTGAAAGGAGAAGAAATTATGATCTGCGTGATTTGTGATTTTTTAGACATAGTACAGGCTGTTTGGAAAATAAGTGATTTTATTTTATCTATGAATAGCCTTGGGGATATTCGTTTTCTTAGTTAAAATAATATTTATTTTCGAGTAAATCATTTTGTGTAAAGTAACTGGATGTGTTCCAGAACGTCAAAATTACACAATTCAGTGTTGTAGATGCTCTACAAACATCACTAAAACGCATAAAGAATTAAAAATAACGGTCGCCGGTACAAAGCAGAGTAATAATATGGGGACTGAATTCTTCTTGCGACGATTTGTGTTTACGAACGCAACGTCGACAAGAACAAATATTTGGAAACCAAAGTGGATCAATGCTCCAGAATGACTCATAATTTCCTATGGCTTATGCGTTTGCCAAGCTTCCGGAATCTTTGACGGTACTATTATTGGACACTTTTTTCTAATTTCGTTTCGTAAACTTCGATCCGGCCCTCCGAAACTCTCCAATTTCAGAAACAAATTTATCACAGTCGAAGAAAAGTAAATCCTTCTATTTTCTACCTTTTTTAAATTAAAAATTTAATAAATTCAGGGAAGTGAAATCATCGAGGGGAAGTGTTTTATTATAATTCAAAACTGTCCAATTTCAAAAGCAAATTTATTAGGACCCCAGAAAAGTAAATCCTTCTATTTTCTACCTTCTTTAAATTAAAGATTTAATAAATTCAAGGAAGTGGAATCGTTGAAGAAACATGTTTTATTATTGTTCAAAATTCTCCAATTTCAGGAAAAAAGTTTATTAGGACCCGAGAAAAGTAAATCATTCTATCTTCTACCTCTTTTAAGTAAAACAAAATTAATAAAATCAAGGAAATGGAATCGTTGAAGAAACATGTTTTATTATTATTTAGTACTAGATTAACTCTAAAAAAGATTGTTCCTCGTAGTGATTACAAATAATATTACGATGAAGATAAAATTTTAAATTAGAAAATTCGCCTCCTATGAGATTTCACTCTGTGATAAGCATTGATGATTAAAGTCGTAAGATATATTTTGAAACATGAAAATACTTTTAAAACTTATATTTCAATTGAATGAAAATTATTAAAAGGTTGAAAGTTAGGTAACATAATGAAGCACAAAGGAGTAATTGTTATATAATAATTGTAAGTAGTTAGTATAGCTATATAAATGTTACGTAATAATCTGAAACACCAAGTACGCTTTAAATAAAACGCAAAATAAATTACCAGAGGAATTTTCGAGTAAAATGTAAAGGGGTAACGATTCGGAGCGCTTTATGTTTGTAATAGAACGCTTCCTGTTTCGTCGTGAATATATTCACCGAAAAAACACGGTGACTTCCGCGAAAGAGTACAAGGACAAAATTAGTTGGCCGATTCTGGACTCAGTGGACATAGAGTAAATGGAAGAAAGGTATACGGAAAATAATAGCTTCGTACCAGTTTATTGCGACACCCTGATTGTCGAGCAAGCTTCCTTTCGGGAACCATAAATCTCTAATCGTAAATCTCGTTCCCGGCTGTTCAACGAGAAAATTGACCCTTCAATTTTTGAAACCCGTTGCAGTTATGTCAGAAGAGAGAACGAAGGCGAATATATCGGATAGTTGGGAATAAATTTCGTTAATTATACGTGAAACATTCTCTTAAGTTATGCTTCGATAATAATAATTAATTAGTCTAAATTATATGTATGAAAGAAAAGCTTAAACTGATTTTCGGGTTCAATGATAGCTCAGTTTTAAATGTATTCAATTATATTGATTATATTTATTTTTATATATTTATTATTATTACGATAATATATTTCTATTGTATATTAAACGTATTTGAAAGTAAATTTTTCTTTTTCTTTTTTATAAAATACAGAGTTGCGTTTAATTTCGTTAATCATACATGAAAGTTTCTCTTTGAGTTATTATTTATTCTGTAAAATACATGTTTCGATAATAATAGATATTTCTTTAAAAAAGACACTTGACCTGACTTTCGTGTTCAATGTTTCTATTCAATGTCGAATATTTAGATTGAAATGTAATATTCATATTAAATACCTGGAATTTATTTATTCAAACACGAAATTCCGTTAAATGTCTATCCTCTGATCGACAAATGTTAACGACAAACGAGATCGCGTTTATCGGACGTCAAATTAAATTTCTGAAATATTTAACGCACAACAATCACATTTACAATAAGATCCGTTTATTTGCATAGGCAATTGTATTAATATGTCGAATATGCGTACATACGATACGAATGTACAGCATAAACTCGAACATTCCAAACATCAACACCAATCAAATTACTTCTATAATCAGCTGATCGATCAATCAGTAGAATATCCCAGTCAGTAATCGGACCAGCCTCTTCCAACCTCTCTAAAAGTAGTCAATCTCAGTCATTTAGATTCTTCTTTCTCTTTTTTTATGATACACATAAAGTACCTAATCATTTATTATATCATTAATTATTATTCTGTATTATAATTAGATTGCGGGTGTTTAAGTAACCCTTTGCTAACAGCAAATTTTTCAATTTCAGGTAAAGCGGTGCCATTTGTAGAATTGACTGTAGCACACGCTTCGGTTCTAACAATCTTAGCGATCAGTTTCGAGCGGTATTATGCAATTTGCGAGCCCCTACGGGTTGGGTAAGTAAAGAGAATATTTTATAGAGCAATATCTTACAAGTAAACACGAAGCATCTTTCTGTGTACTTTCTACGAATGCAGAGACAATTGGTCTTGAAATAGTTACGAAACCGGTCACGAACCGTGTGGCGCTGTCGAGTAAACAAAACACTAACCTAAAGGTTAAATCGTAGCGAGTATATTACGTTCTCTGCAGCCAGGAAAATATCAATTTGAAAAATTTGTCAAAGTGAATTTGCAGGTATAACCTTCTTATTGTATGAATATATCGTGTATGTTATAGAATACGTCTTGACAATAGTTTCAAATTAGGTCAATACGAACCGTTTATTTTGGAAGTGGCGTGTCCGAAAAATTTTTGTATGCAATTTATAATTTAAATCTTAAAATATTCGTTTATTCTAATCAATTGAAATTTTATTAGTTAATTGGAAATGCGTAATCATTTATTTTGAAAATGCGAATGTAATCCTAACTTCTGTATCTGGCATATTGTTGCATGTACGGATGTGGACAGATTGTTTAAATGCAATTCAGTAACATAAATTATTATTACATTCATTGAATTATTATTATATCGTTTAATTAAATTGTTATAATTAAATGTAATATATCATTACATTTAAAGTATGATTAAACTGATAGTAGTTTTACATTTATATGGTATCGAAGTGCAAACCTAAAATAATGCTATTATACGATAATACTTACTTTCCGAAACAGACATTGTGGAATTTAATGGACGGGAAACTACTCGAATATTCGATCTGTCGAAACTCCACCAACGAACGAAAGCGACGACTCTATTAAATACAAAAACACTTTATTCTCTATCTCTTGGTGAAACGTGTCTGTCGAAATCATTCATCCTTTTAAACTAATGAATTGATACAGAACTCACGTGTGACTATCCGTCCTGTCAGTTACGGTTTCCACTTATTTCTTTTTCAAATCAGACCAAAAATAATAGTTACTTTTTAAACCTTTACGAAAACAGTGTTTGACAAAAGGTATTTTTGCACAGGTATATGTGCACGAAGGCCAGAGCGACGTTTCTTTGCTTCGTTGCGTGGGTTGCGGCGGCGCTTTGCACCAGGTGAGACAAATAAAAAGAAACATCGAATTGTTATTTCACACTTTTCTTTTATCCGCTTTCTTCGCTGCTGACGCATACCATGCTTTCATTCGCTTCTCGATTCTTGTCCACTTCTTTATTTTTCCTTTGCTATCTCTTTGTACCTCTCCATTCTTTTTTTCATTTGCCCTCGATACTGTATTTCTATGTAACGGAAATATCCAGAATATTGCAGTCTCTTCATTCGAGAGAAACACTTGGAATATCAGGCATCTCCTTTCTCCACGAATTTAATATTGCACAGTTTGAAACTCTGAAGTGGCATTCACAAACTTCGCGAAAAGGTAATTAAACGCAACCTCGTTTTTCTGTTTTTTATTGACTGCGTTTACCGTATATTTCAGTTGGAACTACTTAATATCGCGATATTTTGAAGTATTTGATCGCAATTTATTAACAGCCTTCAGTTACATATTACGTTTTTCGATAACTAAAACAATATCGTACAACGCATGATATTTAAAATCAAATTCTTTGAATCTTTATCTCTACCATAACCTACTAAACGGGTCATTTAAGCCGGAGTTTCTATGATTAAAAAGTTAAAACTTAATAGAGATAAATCAAATTTAATTAAAGGTTAATTTGAGCCCTTTCAAATGTAAGTATGATATATAGTTCATTTTTAATAGAAATGAAACGACATTTAAAAAGATGGAAAATCCCTAAGTAAAGAAATTATTGTCCAAGAAAATGACTCTTAAAATTACGAGTTGACTGGTCTTTCTCAATCAAAAGCGTAATTGCCGAATCTAGTCATTCTATATTTTAAGATTTCGGCAAAATTATCTATCAGAAACGTCTAACTAAGGTTAATTACTGTAATGTTGTTCGTCCAATTCAAAGGCGAGTTCTCACCAATGTGCCAAATCTATTTTCCCATGAAATCGTTCCATAGTATACGAAAGAGTCGCTTACAATTTCGACTCTCGAAACGATTTTCAACTTAATTGGCAGAGGGCGTAAACAACGTGTTAAAGTGGCGCAACACCGTGGCACGAGCTGCAAACTGCAGTGAATCACGCAGTTGAATGTCGTGCACCAGTTACGTAGGCAATAGCGTTCGTCCTATTAAGCATGGCCGCGTTGTATGTTGCTTGCCTGACATTTTTCTTCATTTATTTTTCCTTTTTATTTTTATACGAATTGTAGCTTGACGATTGAAGCGTTTAATTAAGCACCACGGTCACGCTTGACTGTTTTTTGTCGCGATACAGATAATCATTGAAACGGCAACGTGACGTGAGAAATGAATAAATGAAACGTTGAAACATCCAGACTAATAGCCAAAAAAGAGGTATTTAAACATTTTGTGATTTCCATTTAGAGATGAACGCGTTTTAACACCTATCGATATCAATGATGCGATCTCTATGTTGTTTGGTAAATTGTAACATGCGCATAAACCACTGCGCAAATATCTATAGATATGATAGAATTTTCTATAAAAATGCGAAAAAATATTCTTTTTTTAAACGATTTACGCCACTTGTTTAAAATTTATTTAAAAATAAAAATTCAACAAGTATCAATCAAAATATCGATGAAGTGGTCGTTATATAAGTAAATTAGTAAACCGTGACATGCGTGCCAACCATAACGCGTAAAAATCAAAAGATGATAGAACTTAGAAGATATTGGTTTTTTAAGCTATTGACATTAAAATATTTATAAAAAAACAGACTGAAGTAAACTTTTCATTACCACACTATGCAATCTATCTTCAGGAACATTAAAGAGAAAAATAGCTTCGGTTAACCATTTTAACAGTATTGACGATTTTTTACTGGTGAAATATGACGCCACAGAGTTAGGAGAGCGTTGAAGAAGAATCGAGGATACATGGAAGCTAAAAGGCAGCTGTTTCTCTCAATTACAATATATACATACATTGCGAAAGGGAGTTTCACCGAAGACGATAGTAATTTAAAGCCATGTGTTACCATATCATTGTACGTGCGAGAAACAGCTTCCCTCAGGAATATTTTCCGGGGAAATCCGGCTGTAAAAATCGATATGGAGTGGCGATGATAAGAAAATCACGACAGTGACCCGCAAAACCTTAATGGTCCGTAAGACATCCTCTGAAAAATTTCTGACTTTACTCCTGGTGATAAACGAGCAAGGATTATAAATGGAGGGATAACCAGAGCAGAATATGATGACCTAACAAGATGGAAATTAAAAGGAAAGCTGTAAAAACTGTAAAAAGTTCTGTTTTACGATTATTTCTCTGTTTGTGTTATTGCCGGAGATTTATTTGTCTTGTGACAAAGTTTTAAAACTGAGATTTGTTTAACTCGTGTTAACAGTGATTTTCATTTTTCACGCGTTGGTACTACTGCTAGTAGTTTCGATGATTTTAAAAGTTTTTAGATACATTAATTTACATTAAATTATCATACACTATTAAAATATACATATTTCGATTCAATTTAAATTATGATTAAATGTGACTCTCAAATATGAATATTTCCTGCTTAGGAACATAGTTTAATGATTTATAATAGAATATTTTCAAACCAAATTAGAATCATCCAAATACGCTAATCATTATTAAAGGCTGATCCCCAAGCGCGCGAAGAAGGGCTGGAAGATTCTAATAAAAGTGTGGATACTCTTCTGGAATTACATTAGCAATCTCATGAATAAGCCTATGATGCAACCATTCTTCTGGGACATTAAGTAAAATTGCTATGCGTGGCCACTTTATGTAATTAAATTAAATGCGTCGCTAGGAAACAATCAAAAAGAATATTCAAAAAGCTCACATATATCATAAGATACCTGAAGTAATCAAAACTTAGTCTTTTTTTTTTCTCAACGGATTGGCAGTGATTTGGTTTAACGAGTTTGTAAAATTGAGAAATTTTTGAGAGTCTATATTACTAACTTCACAACTACGATTGAACTTCACAAATCCCGAAAGCTCCAAGCAAACAAACCAACATCGCCTTTCAAATACAAATTCCTTCAACGAACACTTCAAAACTTTTTACTATACTCCTTCGACACTTGGTAAAAAGTTTTCTCGACAAAAGAAAAGATTTAAGCTCGTTAGATCTATCGATAGTTCGTTCGAAACGCAATAATTAGACTGCGAATATTTATGCAAACTTATATTTTTATAAATGTAACTAGAGGATTTATTTCGGCCCCTTAACATCATAAGGAATACTATATTTTGGATATTTTACATTTTTACATTCTTACTTTTCAATAATTATCTCGGCGACGCATAATAATTTGGTGTGGGTTATTTAATCTTAAAGTATTTATTTTAATTTGTGTCTTCTGATTTACGTGATAAATATCGTTAACATCTTTCATCGTGTAAGATATATAATATAAATTAAAATTAAATAACCTAACCCAAATAATTGTTATCGTGTATAACTCAACAATACCAATTAAAAATTAAATATTTTATAAATATGTAAACATCCATAGTCCAGTGTTAACAAAGAAAATCGGCCATATATTGCTGAAAGATTCGATTTAAACGAGTCATAAAATCCATCTGGTGTTTCATCCACGTTCGAGTTAGCCCAAACGAAGAAAGGCAACGTATATCACTGGTCGTAAAAGGAATATCGTCTGTGAACCACTTCTGGGGCAGAGCTTTACACATCGGTAACACTTTTTTCCTGGATCACGAGGGCGCGGTTACCCGGTTCAAAGGCGAGGCCCCCTGTTCGCTGAATTTATGGCTCGAGAAAGCAGTCTGTGAAAAAGTTGCTGGAGGATCGTCTTCCAAGGAAGAAAATATCGAAGAAAGAAGGAAGAGTGGCATTGGGTGTCGTGGTGAAAAAGAACAAAGCTTTCGAGGAAGATGGAAGGCAATCCTGATGGCGGTGGCTTCGCAAGAAAATTATTGAACGTGTTTCAACATAGACGGCAGAGTAAAGGTTGAATTGACTTGCGTAATATGATGGAAAGAAATGATTCCATACAGAATTAATATAAAATGTTGTTTCGTATTTAGAATATTGAAAGATTATGTTTTACTTTACGTTTCATTGCACTTTGTTAAGTGGCACAATCTGGAAGAGCTTCGGCTGTTTAATTGACTGAAGAAATATTTAAATTTAAGTTTATCCACTCGTTCAAACAAAACTTATCATATAGACATATACTGTTACTGGTAGGACAAAATTCATCAGTTTCTTACCAAAAAGGGAAAACTAGATGATGAGACACTACTTAGGAAAATGGCGAGGAAGTTATAATATAACTGCAATTTAGAAGACAACAATTCTTTCGGATAAATTCCAAAAAAGAAGTATTTAAAGTTTAGGAACTAGAAGATCCAGTAGTCCTAAATCCATCGCAATTTCCAGATACTTTACTGAGGAATCTATAAATTCCATTTCCTGTAACCAATTGTGATAGTATGTCAACTTGCTAGAATTCCAGTCACAGAGATTGATTGCACAAGTGCCGAACAATTGGAAGAAAACAGAAGTTGAAGAGAAAGTAATAGCTCCAGATATTCGAAAATGTTTCATCGAATCGAGCGTCTGAGAGACAGCTTATCAGTGGTATTAAGGGGCTAAAAAATACAACGCTACGCCTCTGCGATATACATACTTGTATATATTCGTCCGCCGCTGTTTACCATACTGTACTGCCTTCTGAAATGGTGATCTCGGATTTCCGACAGTGTTATTGATGCAGACAAAATACATAATCCACATCCATAGATTAGGGGATTAGAAGGATGCCAGTTGATAGGAAAATTTTACTCTTGTGCTTACCCAGTAAACAAAAAGTCTCCAAATACCTTCTAACAAAAGAAAAGAAAACATTGAAATTAATTTGTTCAAAGGGAATTTTGTAGCATCTTTGAATAACGTCATTGTCTTGAACGTGGATGTAACACATCTTATAGAAATCAATTTTGGCTTTTAGAAGACATGGTTGCTTGATTCCAGTTACATAAATTCTATCATATTCAAAGTCTGATGTTCAAAGGAGTTTCTCTTAGAATGTCAATATTGTCTCCAAGAAGAAAAGACCAATATATTGAAGGTAATAATAGCAAGAAGTTATCAAAGTTTGTCTTCAGTCTGATCTTTAAAACATATTGTAATATTACTACAGAGAGAATTGATTTAACCTGTTATCTGATTTTCTATTAAACTTTGTCTTTAAAGCTTTTATGCTCTAATACAGATGAAAAAAATAAACGTGGCCCATCCATTTCTGAGATTCATTCCAATGATAACGAATTTGATTTGCGAGCAGACCTTCGAACACTGTATGAAATTTTCTAATCTGTATTAAGCGTATAAAACATAATTGGTCCATGAGATGGTGCTTTGTCAAAAACTGAACATAGAAGAATACAATTACATTATGAATTAACAAAAAGATATGAAATTGCTAAAAATTGACAAGAAACGTTGTTACGTCCATTCGTTAGAAAAAGTACAAACAAAGTGGTCGTTTGGGTGTTGGCAAAATTGTCAGGAGATAGCAACATAAATGGAGCTGAAAGGTCCAGGATGAAATCAGAAAAAAAGCAGAGATGTAAAACTGAGTTAGGAGAAAACTATAATTGAATATATGAAGGGAGGAAATATATTGTAGAAATGTTATAAGGTATTGTTTGAAAGCTTCAAGTTACTTAGAACAAGGTAAAAAACGAAAGTAATTACCGAGTTTATTCCTGAGGGACCTATCAGCAGAGGAGATAATAAACAGGGGATCTCCTTTGGATCTGTGACGTTTTGGTATGATAAGAAACACGTTTTCCAGGTCAATGACGCGCGGTAGATTTGAAAGTAAATTTAAGGGAAGAAATTGCACTTTGTATGTACAGATAATTTAACGTATACAGTGATAGAAGATGTATACGATTTTGATTTTAAGTTAATGCCAAGAATTAGAAATTGAATTTAAATTTAAAACTTTGAGTACATGCAATTTGAATTTAGATAAGCACAAAAGAAAACAAATGTCAAGTATTGTTTTAGATCTTCAGAAATCAAATACGAAATACTTTTTTTTCTTTTAACATTGCAACTCGAAAAAAGAAACTAGAAATTGAGATCAAACGCGGAAACTGTTGCTCTCCAACATATATATCTGTCAGACATTGGAAAGCTGAGTAAGCACAAGCGTATCGCAGTTTATCAAGGCAGGAAAGCAAGATAGATGCCTAGTATAATTTGAGAGGGAAGTTTCTTGAATGAAGCTCCAAGTACTCCAAACTCGTATACGGCCGTGCAACACAATACTATTGATGAATCACCCGGGGAATCCTCTCCATCTGATATATAGGGTAATTCTACTATCGTTATTAACAAAATAACCCAGAATTCCTTAAATTTTCAGACATTTGCCTTTTTCCTGTATCTGGAATATCAGACAAAGAAATTTATAGCAAACTGTAACAATGCAAAGTTGGCTCTAATATACTCAAACTCAAAGAAATACGTTGATATAATATAAATTATAAGTCCAATGAAAATAGTAAGAATTTTATTAAATTAATTTTATTATTAACAATGATCACTTGCGTTTCTTTATTATCAATTTAAGAGAAGCAATTCTTCATTTTTAATAAAAAGCACGCTTTTTGTTTCATATTTTTACTTTAGAATATCATTTCGAATAGTCCAAACGAAACTATTTATCTTTAATTAAAATCTTACTTAAAATCTCAGAAAATAAATTATTCTACATACATTGATATAATTTAACAGTGTTGTACAAAATTTGAGCAATGTTAGCAATTTTCACAAATGTATCGTTTTATTCTTCTCCTTTCTCCATTTATAAAGAGAGAAACATACAACAGACTCTGTGCAATTACCGAAAATTGCGTCAGTTCGAGTATTCGAGGAAATTCAATATCACGGTGCCGTTTTTCGTGCGAAGATCGGATTCGAGATTCGTGCCAAGACAGAAAAAAGAAGGGAGGAAGAAAGAAAAGAAAGCAACAGGATACTGTGTTCGGTTACGTGGGAGTGTCACCGTGTGACGGCAAGCTATTTTCCCGTGTCTCGATACCTAAAACGACTTTCAGAAAAGTTAAGAGCTTCTGTATCTCAAGAAAGAAATTCGAATGACTTTCTTTCTTCTTTTATATATATATATATATATATATATATATATATGTATATTTATATAAGAATAAGAAAAAATCAATTCAAATTGAAAAATCGGAAAAAGAAAGAAAATTATTGCTGAAATAGAGAAACAAGGAGAATAACGTTATGCGTGTTTCAAACAAATATATCAAACAAATATAAAGAGATTCGATTATTGTTAATTCAAATAATTAAATTATTTGTTAATCAAGTTTGCGAAAGAAAGCTGGGGTTTAAAATATGCTGGATCCAATTTCGTCTCGGCAATAAAATCCCCATTGATTATTTTTGTGCGTCGCGCGTTAAACTTCGAGTCATTGAACAATTTCCTGGAAAGCGCGTCGAAAGCATTTGCATCACATTTTCGTCAATACAACACTGATTCAATAATTCCAATTGAAAGAGCAGAGTATAGGGTGGAAAATAATTGCTTTGAATACGTATTGCTTGTTTAAACCTAAAGAATTGGACTGTCTAGGTGAGGCTAAATTCAATCCTTCAATATAGTGCAAATTATCTTATAACAAGAATAATTATGTTAACACTCAGAGAAGACGAATAGCTGTTAGCTATAAGTCCAAACCGTACACATTATACTGGTGTTTTCTAATACATAAAACTGAAACCAGGTGTAAGTTAATAAGACTAAAAAAGGAACGCTAGATTTAGGACTAAATCCATACGTATAATAAAATAAAATATCACGAACTACGCTACTACTTGGATTTTTACTTCTGAGTTTCGCATTTTTACATTTTGGTATTGTTCTTATATTGCTATTATATCGTTAAAATTCAACATTGTTCATGTGGCTTATAGATCCATGAAGGTCCAAAGCTTGTACTTAATGAATAAAGAAAGTAGTACAAGTTCCAATCGAATCACAAGCTTCGCCGAGCTTATAAGGCAAATCCTCTGCAAACTCGGTCGGTAAAGGGGCTAAAAACCGCTTACACGTTAATCTCAAACCGCCATCCTTCCTGCTCGATCTCCGTCCAGCTTGAAGATTCTGAAAGTTCCAGTTGCACGTCAATTTCGCTTTAACTGATTGCAGTCCCATAATCTGGGTCTCTCAGTACCAGGAGATGCGCGTGAAGGAGAACAAGAACGATCAAGACACGAGAAACTTTGTTCCAGTCTGTTTGACGATGGCCGACACTAGCGCCACTGTGGTATTCTTCTTACTTCTGGTTCTCGTCTTCTATATAGCGCCACTGCTGATCCTGCTGATCCTGTATACTTTCATCATCAGGCAATTGATGCCAGATCCTAGTAATACCAGCGACTCTTACCATATCAGAGCAAAGAAGCACGTGATTACAATGTTACTATCGGTGGTTATCAGCTTCTTCATCTGTCTGTCGCCATACAGGATTCTGATCTTTTATATAGTGATCGCACCAGCAGAACAAATTGCAGCCATCGATCGAGACACGTTCTTCGCTTTTCTTAACTTTAGCAGGATCATGTTTTATCTGCACAGCGCCATTGATCCGATATTGTATAATTTAATGAGCAGTAAGTTTAAGAAAGGATTCTTGGAACTATGCAGAATGAAAAAGTGTGCCAAGAAAGGATTAAGGAGCAATACGACCGGAATTAGGAAAATTGATATTAGTGAACAGGAAGAGAACTTCGTGTGATACTTTCTTATGTAACCAGGACGATGTGCGTACTGTACATTTACGTTTTGAGTCGGCATTAATTAGAGAGCGTGATCTCACTTACAGTATTGTAAACAGCTGTTTATATGATTGTATTGAAGAACGGTATTCTTCGAACAAATACTGTATTGTTGTGATAAGAATTTTTATATACTTTTTATATGTTACTGGCCGATGATAACCTTTTTTCGAATACGATTAAGAATATTTAATGATAACATTCCATATTTCAGCTCTAAATGAAATTATTGTAGTAAATTTATAAAAATATTTGGAAAATAAAACCTGAGAAAAATATACTGATATGTTACTATATACATTACTATAATGGTTATTGTATATATAACTATATGTAGTATATGAAGTATCTCTTCCAGAAAAAAGGCTATGAAAATCTGCCAAAAAAAATATACTAAGGAACTGCCTAAAACTACTGACTGCGACTATTTTTCATATAGTGATTTGGTTATGTTAGTTCCAGTGCTACTATTTCATCAATATATTGTAACTAGTAATTCACTTGTAATGCTTTAGTCACTGCTAGCCATTACTGACCAATAATAAGCCCGCAGTAGTGCGACTATCAAAATCCAATAATACATTACTCTAAATCAACTTCAGCTAATAATATTTTTCTGCAAGAGATATGAAAGTAAAATAACAAATATTTAAAAAGTATACCATATACGAAACGAAAATAACATAAATCACCAATCATTTAGATAAAACGTCTGTTCACAGCCCCATTCTACTGATGGTCAAGTATGAAGAGGAAAAAAACACGGCCGGTACGTACATTCCGATCTGCAGCACAGTTGCAAATTCATTCTGGCCGATCAGTTTCGTTCTGTTCACGATAATCGTATTCTTCGTGATACCGCTGCTGATCCTTGTGGTTCTGTACACGGTGATTGCACGACATCTGATGACGAACTCGACGATTAGCCGTGGCTCGTCCAATAACTTGCTCAAATATCGCAAGCAGGTGATGCTGATGCTGGGGACAGTGGTGTTTTGTTTCTTCCTATGTTTGTTACCATTTAGGGCACTGACACTTTGGATCCTGGTCGTTCCAATTAAAGTAATCCTCGACTTTGGCATCGAGCGCTACTTCACCCTGCTCTATTTCTGTCGAGTGATGTTCTATCTGAACTCTGCCATTAATCCTATTCTCTACAATCTGATGTCCACGAAATTCAGGGAAGGTTTTCTCAGGGTTTGTGGTATGGGCCCCAATAGGAAGAAAAAGAAAAAGACGTCGGACAAAACTGGTACTTATACTACTGGCTCGACCAATTGTAGTAGCAATCAGTCTGATTTCTGGAGGAGACACAGCAGTAATAAGAGCAACAGCGTTAAGGCATCCAGCAACAACGCGACCTCGGAGAAACAGATTAAAGTACCACTTCAGACGACGGTTGTTAGTGGAAGTATCCTTAGAAAGAAACAGGAGAGTTATGTTTGAAAGGGTAAAGTGGGAATATGGCGAGGATAACTTCTAAGACTGTGATCTTTCGAACCATTCCATGATATCGTAGCATAGTCGGTGGGAGAGATATGGTAATGAAGTTGTAAATTAAAGCCTTAAGTGTTGGCATCTACTAATAGTGTTGTGTTTAGGGCTGTATATAGGATGATTTCTTTGCTAGTTGATTGCAATGCTATCAATCGCAATGCGTATCACACTCATCTTCATTTTCCATATCCGCTCTCCTTAATTTAAATGTACTATTTATCATTTTCAAACTGACACCGACCTTACTATATCAATTCCACTGACTATACTATTTAATGTCGTTCGTACTCGTATGTGGATTGTATATTATATATATATGCAAGTTGTTTTCGAAATCGTAGTTTCAATGACATTTATTTTAATTATTTACAAATTGTTGAAAATGTCGCTCTTGATGCCTCAGACAGATTTTTACTTGGTAAATCCTACCCCATGGTCTCAGAGATCTAACCCCATCTTTTCTGTTACATTTAATATATACGATTTTTCTGCTACGTCTAAGTTGAAAGGGTAGGATCAATCGACTTACCACGATTTCGGAAACATTCTGTATTTTATAGAAACTCTATTTATTAAAAACTAACGTAAAAGAAATTAAAAGACGCTGGAATCATTTATTTAATATTAAGTACCGACTGTCTAGTAGTCTACTTCCATTATTTGTAGCTGCAATAGCGTGAGAAAGAGGCCTTGGGGAGACTTAAAAATGCTTGTGTTATTCATTACCAAAAAAAACATTAATCCGCATAAGATTATGAACGATATATTAGGATCGAATTATCGTTGCATAGAATTTTGGAATCTGTGATCACTAATTATGTAACCGTCTACCGAGTAAGTATTAGAACAAAGAGCAAACAGTTGTGTCTTCGAATGGAGGGAAAACTAAAGATAAGCTATACAATAGATACAATTGATTAAATTTGAAGAACCAAAAGGGATCTTAAATAGTAGCTTTTCTTTCATGTTTTCCAAGATTCGTGTGATTTGCCAAAATTGTTTGTTCGAGTTTCTTTATTGAATTTTCATCTTTATAAATGTACAAAATAACAAATTAAGTTTCTACGGAAATTTTAAGTTCCTATGCGTTTATCAAATTACATACATATTCGATGCATATTTATAATTATGACAGATATTACAACAATTAGAGATATTTTTAAACTGTATGGATATAATTTTCTATAAAGTAAAAGTATTGAGGAGGTCACGAAACTAGTCTGCAAGCTTTAAATAATTATTTATTTCATTACAGTCTTTGCGGAACATACACATCGATATCTTTTCCATCGCATTAACTATTAAAACTTTATTGCTCATGATGTAGCAATAAATATCAGGTTGATTTAATTGTACATTAAATCATTCCAGTAGTCTTTACAAATTGTATAATGTTCACTTTTATTTTTACAATAGGAATCAATTACCGTAAATAATATTTAAATGTCTAGGACGCATAAGCTGGAGCAGGTAAAACAAACTTCTTAAAGCGATTTATTGTCCTATATATACAGATTTCGTTCCTAATTGACTGCAAAGCGCTCGTTTTCAATAGCTTATAGATCATTATTGATTTTTATTTATGCGAATTATTCGCAAAGAGACACTTTATTTTTATTATGCAAAATATATGTTTCTGTAAATATTTTGTAAAATAAAGTTCGGAAAATATTCATAATATCGGATCAACTAGTCTTTTATATTAACACTCTGCATTTGACATAATACTTTTTGTTATGTACTCTAATATGATAATATATAACTTAATAATATAGTTTTCCTATTAAGTAAGTTACTTAAATATGATATTAAAAGGAAAATGCTAACGTAGCCAAGGCGAGATTATTCTACTAGAGAATTAAACTTTTCGTTGTATTTCACGAATATTATATCGTGTGCTAAATTATCAGATCTAATAACCTTTGAATACACGTAATAACCCTTTGACTTCATGAAACCAATCAACTCCTTTTCGCCTTCTTCAACATGAGAGAATTCAACAGAAAGTGTCTGAAAATTTCGTGATTCAAAAATTAAGCAAAATATTTAAAAAATAATAAAATTTAAAATTATAATTTTTCCCTTAATTGTAAATTGAGTTAAATTCACCTCTATATTTATCATGTCGAAAGGAATTGTTTTCAATACTTGAAGCTCATGCCCCTCAATGTCAAGACTAAAATAATTTATTGTGGTCACATTAAGAGCAGCCATTAAATCTATAAATGGAAAACATTGGACTGAAATGTGGACACCATTGTGGGCAACATCAGGAGAATTTGGTAAATGGCTGTCAGAAGCATTTGGCTCGTGAAGACGTCCAACATTATTGGCCATCAAGAAGGAATTCTGAAAATTGCACAACGAAAAATATATATACATAAACGTATAAAAAATATGAAATATTGCAAACTATTATAAGATAACTTATTATATAATTTTCTACAACAAATTACGAATTTTCATACCACGGAGGGAAATGGTTCAATGGCAAGGCATGTAGGTGTCAGATAAGCCTTTCTGTTTTTTCTCAACATTTTACTGAAATTCAGAGGATCCGCCTCTACCAGAAGACCATTCCAATCGAGGAATCGTTCCAATACCAATGTGTTACTCCGAGTCTCCCCGTCGTAAGCGCCACATTCTACGAAGAAGCCATTTTTCTGTAAACAAATTGTTAAATGTTTGCGATGTCAATTGCCACTTATTTAAACGTCAAGAACTGAAATACGTTTCTCTTAAATTGAATTGAGATTTCACTAAGAATATTTTTTTTTTATCGATTTCAATTTAAGAATTCTTGATAATAGAAATTTCATGTTAAAGATATTTGAATTTTAAAATCATTGACAGTATTTCTTTCATTTTGTTACGTAAGAAAAATATTTGACAACAGAAATTTTATATTGAAAATATCTGAAAAATTCTTTAATTAACAGTAACTTCTTTTTTACCAATTTTATATTAAAAATATTTGATAGTAAAAAAAAGTATGTATTTGAAAAATATTTGAATTAAGACCATTGACAGTGATTCTTTTTACTAATTTCATATTAAAAATGTTATAATTACGCAATATTTTAATATTACCTTATCTTTGAAAATTTTTCGAATATGTTTGGCTTGACCCATCGATTGATCTTCGATTTCTGGATTTTCAAGGTTGTATGATCGATCCGGATTATATTCTCGAAATATCCAATGTTGCCGAATATCGGTCATGTACCGCTGCCAATGTACCGGATCCGATGGTGACTGTATTTTACCATTGTACCATTTAACAACTGAGAACAATACACATAATCAAATTAATCAGAATTTTGTGCAGATTTTATTTTGTAATTGAACTTTGGAGAAAACATTCGATAAATATGTATCAATTTGTCATATAAGTAAGAGTACAAGTGTTATGCATATTTAATATCCCGTTACTTGCAATGTCCTTGACGTAATGTCCTTAACGTACGGTATTAATAACGTGACTTGATAACTGAATAACATGACATAAACATAGGCTGAGAAAATTAATCCAAACGTTACAAGCTGTAAACGTGACGTAAATAACTGAGACATCATTGGAAAAGAATATACATATGCATCAGACCATAAAAAATTATTACTAGTAAAACTGCAGAAAGGCTTGTCTCCAATTTCGATCATTTTTGAATATGTTTTAAAAATCGATATTGTGAATAACTTTTTCCTATACATATTAGCGGCTATCTTTATATAGTGTTTTTATAGTGCACAACTGTATATACGAAGCTGTAAGAAATGTCTGTTATAAATTAAATGAATATGATCAATGTATTGGGTTTGAGTTTGAGTTTCCAAACCGGCAACCGACAAGGTAGATGGCAATGCTTGGATAAGATAATAACAAATTAATTATGAAAATAATATACGAATGAATAATTGATATTATTCTACGAAATGGAATAATTGTTATTACTTTACGTAAGAGTTGCTGGCCGCTTCGCGACGGTCGAATTAAAAAATCTAATCCGAACCCAATACACTGATGATATTCACTTTTAATTGAGTTATATGTTATAACGAACATTACTTACGATCTCGCATATGAAGTTGTGCATAGGACTTTAAACTCGCCGAACCTGCTTTGTAAATGAGGCAGATGACGGTCAGCAACCAAACTAATGCATACACTGCTATCGATGCACAACTATCGGTAGAATTCACTGTAGTAATACCGAGAATTCTTTGCGAACATATCGAAAACTAAGCGAGACCACCGGTTATATGTATATATAAGAGAAAATTGTTCAAAATATTTATTTCTGTATCATATTTCAAAATCATCGAAATCGAAGATGAACTATGCAATTTCACTCTTTTTTTATCTATTTTTAAAGAATTCCATAAGATTACAATTAACAATACACTAAAAAGGATATCTAAATCTAAAATATCATTTCAAATTAAAAATGGCTTGAATTAATTCTATTAATTTCATTTGAAAAATAATAGTAACAGTAGTTGACATTACCGATCAAGCATTCCTGTTGAATATATATTTATAACAAAGATAATAAATATTTGTAACATTTGTTAACCTCAATCTATATCTATTTTAATCCAATCATTCCATAGCCAATTACGTTTACAAACGTCCACAAAAATTAGCAGATGTCTCTTAACTTGCTAACTGGGTATGATAAATATTTCGTCATGTCAATATAGCTATTTCAATATATATAAGAAAATATTCCGCGGTTAAGAGGTTAATAACAGTAATTAATAGCTATGCGTAAGTGCATTCATTTGAGATTTCGGTTAATTACTTTTTTCTATGTTTATGCACCTGTAGGTAAACTATATATCGTATAACACGATTATGGCAATAAAGGTAGTAATAAATGATCGATAAAGAGACGTTATCAATTGTTTTGATTGGTGATGATGTAAACCACAGATTAATAAATGCATATTGAATACAAATGTAATCCAAAGGGTTAAAATTAATATTTGTAACTTTAAGCAATATTATTATTATGTTACGGAAATTCTATAGCCCTGTGTAAATGTAAACAAAGTATATCTGTAATAAATATGCTTATGCTTAATACGAAATCATTACGAAATTAACCTAAATCCGTGAAAAAATTTAAAAATAAAAAGGATAAATTAAGAAATTTTATATAACGTTTTATAATTATTGTTACATTATTAAATTTTTTAAAAATATAAGATAAATAATTAATTTTCTGAACTCACCATTGGTAAAGTTATACCACCTATTAAGGACTGCAACAGCAGTAGAAATAAATTATTATTAACAATATACTTGGTTAGAAGTTGTACGTCAACAAGAATATTGTCACACGTTTCGTCATGGATTTCCAATATTTTCCACCGGTAAATCAGTATCTATTATTTTATTAGTTCTTAAAAAATATTTCATTCATATCAACAAAAATATTCCTCGTTGATTATTATATTCTTATATTATAATATTCGTTATATATTAATTGCATGTTTGTTATTATTCACTTCTTATTTTAATATCAATCTAGTCGATTTTATCAAACTCTTTTACCACTTAAATTTTATTCTTTTACCATGACAATATCCAAGTCAATACACATTGAATAATAAATACATACCATCTTGTATTAGCTCCTCCGTATACGCATTATGTCCTACCTGATTCAAAGGAAAGTAGGACGCGTATATGAATTGCCGAATTAAAATAATCGAACCGATGGCTAATAATGCGATCACCGCGTACCATTTCCGGCTCCAAAATTGTCTTAAAATATAAATGTGTGCGTGCTGACTGCGGGACTCTGTACCGGACATTTTTTTTAGCGGTCGCAAGCTTACAACAGGTTGTTATCGTACATGCGGTGACGGAGACAAGCTGGTAAAAGATCGTAGTCGTAGTCACGAAACTATAACGAGAGACTGAACCACTGCACAATAGTTCCTAAAACTCTTAATGTTATCTGCATGGGTTGACCAGTAGATTGTAGACAAATTAATCAAAATACTACTTCAAATACTATTTAATTTTCAATTTTGTTATCATATACTACTTTTTAAAATTAAATAAAACTTCGAAGCATCGTTAGAAGAAAGGATTGATTCTCATCATTGTTCATTGAATATCGATCATTTGTTGTTTTAAACATTTCATTGGAATATGTAAATAGAGGTTATGATATAGAAGTGGCACAAAATATATAACGGACTCTTAAGACAATGTTCTTCACTGTCACTTATATTACACACACATACATACGTGTACACAATTTTAGTATAACGTAATTAACTGCATGAAAGAACGAGAATGCATTGCGAATAACACTCCAGCTGAACTCTGAATGCCACGCACCGTCTTAATTCAGGAGAATGCTGTATAAAGAGTAATTTTACACGCGATTGGCCGTCGAAAATATTTCGTCTGGTAGGTGTGCTAGAAGAACGAAACACACAACGCACACTTATACTTAAAAGTTTAAATGTACATATGCATAGCTAGGTGCTTACAAAATAGTCACCACGTTAAATCGTATGTATTTGGTTTATATTCTTCCCGTTAAATGGTTCACTAGTAACTGCTTACACAGAATACAGCGAATAGAAAATTCGATGATGTTTCGATAGCAAATATTGGCTAATTGCCATAAAAGCAATATGTATAGGTATGTATATACATATTTATACTCCAATAAAATAGATATGCAAAGTGCAAGGATGTGAAGATATACCACACAAAGATATTTGTCTTGGATATGGTGAGCCCCATTTTAAGTATATTACATTTATATATAGAGAGAATTGTTCCTGAAATTATAGAAATGATAAAATACAAAGCATGTATATTCAATTTAATAGAAAACTGTATTAACGACAATTGGTTTTATGAATTCCTGTTTCTTCTACAAAGTAAACTATAAATTAACTATAAATAGTTATCTACTTTATTAACTGTTGGTAAAATCTAATGTTAACATTTTAAATAAATACAGAAACTTATACATTAAATGTAAAAACAATTCATTAATACAATACATAGTTCATTAATGAATATGTAATGTAAGATCAAAATAGAAATTTCGTGAAATAAATTCAATTGTTTATATAAATAAACTTAAAAATATATAATATTTTAAAAAATGAATACCCTCTGTCTCTTCGAACGCCTTAAAGCGACTGCTGCAGACGTTTGCCTATTATATACTATTATATTCATACTCTTTAGTTGAGTTATATTTCAAGCAAACTTAAAGTAGCCTCAATTCTTTTAATAAATAAAATTTTTCAATTATAAAATTATTAGGTGTAGTAACACATATTTATGTATTCAATTAAGTAAATTTAATCCTACACAGCTCTGACAGCATATTTAAGTAATTTACTGTTAGGTTATGTCACGCTATGTATACGCATGCATTGTAGTTTCTTTCAAATATATATTGATCAAACAAAAACAAGAACAAGGAATCTAGCGATTAAGTGAAATGACTGGAGAAAGTCATTGCATGTATTTTGTGAAGAGAAAGAAACGTTATTGCCGTATGACAGTGAAGGAAGGAAAGAAGTATTGTGGCGAACATCAACAAGTTTCATTAGAATTTAATTGTCCTGATAAAGAAGAATCTGGAAATAAACGAATAAAATGTCCACTTGATCCGACACAGTGAGTTTATGTCTCTATTATAATAAATATTTTATATTTCTCTATGTATATAAAATTTATAGATCGTTTCCAGTACATGTTATGCGTCTAAAGTGACTAAACATTTGAAAGTATGCAATGCAAAACGCTTGATTGATGCACAACCATCATTTATCGTAAAAGGAATTAATGCCAATGAGACTTATGAAGCACCACAACATATACCGCTCTCTGAATTAAATGACCATGCAATAAATACAGTTATAGACAAAGTAAAATCTGTTTATGGTTAGTAATACGTACATATGTAAATTCAAAACTGGAAATTAAAAAGTGTATAATTCTGTAATCCTTTTATAGAAAAGTTACCACAATTTCACGAAATAGTACTGGAACATCCAATACTTAAAGATAAAATAAATAACAATTCTTGTGGAAAAACTGTTAAGAAACATCTCTTACAAAATTCGTCATTGTTATCACACTTGGAACGTGTAAATCTTATTAAAGACAATACATGCTTTATTGAATTTGGAGCAGGAAAGGGTAAACTAACTTATTGGTTAGGCCAAGTAGTACAGCATAAAAAAGACTGTTGTATTTTATTAGTAGACCGTTCAAGTCACAGACATAAGAGTGATAATAAATTGAAAAATGAACAATCTCCACTCTTAATAGAAAGAATACGTGCTGATATTGCTGACTTAAAACTGAATGATATAACAGGAATTCAAAAATTTAAATGTAAAGTTGGTATTGCAAAACATTTGTGCGGAGTAGCTACAGGTATATACCTTTCTTATATATTTCTAATATTATATGCATAATATTTATATTAAAATTACTAGAAAAAATTATTTCATAGATTTAACTCTAAGTTGCTTGGTTCAAGCAATGCAAAATGAACCTAAATGCAATGTCACTGGTATAATCATTGCATTTTGTTGCCATCACAGATGTGAATATGCATCATATGTTGGAAAAGAATATTTAGAACAGTCTGGGTTTACAACAAATGAATTTACAATTTTATGTAGCATTGCTAGCTGGGCAACTTGTGGCCCTGATCTAAACAAGGCAATTAATACTCCAGGAACTCAAAATGATTCAGGAGAAACAAGGTAACATATTCATGTTAAAATTCCAAATATCATTTTTTATAATTAACCATGACAGATAAAAAATATATAATATTTTTAAGAATGAACATAAAAACTTTAACCTCAAGTGAAAAAGAACAAATCGGCCGAAAAGTAAAATCAATATTGAATTGGGGTCGTTTGGAGTATTTAAAGAAAGTTGGATTTCAAACTAATCTAATTTATTATACCACTACCGATGTATCACTAGAAAATATGTGTATCGTGGCTACAAAAGATGAAATATAATAATGAATTAATATAAACAAATAACATGAAACAAATGGTTTAACTTTAATTTAAATAAACTTTTATCATAATAAAATGAAGTTTATCCTTTTCAATCAATCCTTCATTTAACCAAAATTGTTGAAACATTTACAGATTAGGAATGCGGCTTTACGTTACATTCTCGATTAAAAGGAAAAATGCGTTGCTCATTGTTGTTCGTGCAGCGCTGAACCGCTCTACTCACCGGAATGTGCGAAATTTTTTGACTTTTACTTTAGATTTATGATTTATTCAAAAACCTTACACTTCGCACCAGAAATTAGTTCGTCAAGAATACTATTTCTCGAGAATGGATAAAATTGATCTAATTCGAAAAACTGGTTCTTGTTTGCAAAGTCGCGGGTTCTGCTCCTGCCTTCGTTTCTTTACTCTGGATCCCCTTCCCTGCTTATCCTAATTTAATATTGGGTGGGGTTTCTCCCCGTTCGTCGAAATCTCATCTTTCGGGTCCATCCACTACTGAGTTGATGGAGATAGAAAGCGCTTCGATGTTCCAAATAGAAAGCGAGGGGTACACACGTGTGAAGGGAAGTGGCTGCGAAAGAAACATGTACATAATTTAGGAAAGACAATAGTGCAGACTCTTTCAAGCACTGTACGTGACCTGCTCCATAATTGCTAATTCGAGACAGCCCTCAACTAAATGTTACTTAATGAAGTGCTTTCATTTTGACAATGCAGATTTTTCTATTCATGTATACATAAAATCAATTTTTAGGTTTAGAATTTTATTTCTAATTGATATACACAAAGTGACTTTAGCTAGCTAAAGCTAACTTTACAAAGCAAGATCTGGCGATACCGGAACAGGACTATTTCATTCTATCGCTACATATGAACGCTGCATAAAGCAGTCATTTCTCCCACTATATGCAACGCCCCGCCCAAATACAACTTAGTGTAACAGATTCTAATGCACTGAGTGATGTGAGTATTTGTGATGACTACGTCGTTACATTAATGCTAGTAAAGCTACTTTATATATATTATTAATTAATAAAAGATTTAATTAATGATCGGTAGAAGAACGAAGAACAAAAGAACTATTTGAAGGTACATATTATATAATATTAATGTTATTCTCATTTATTCAAATTGAGGTTCCCTAATTTCTTTTCTTACGAATTGGCTACATATTTTTTTAAGGATAAATCAGTGTTACTATCATTTTTGGCATAGTCATTATTTCAAGTACAATATAATCAATAATAATAATGGTAAACAATATATACACACTTTAAAGTAACCTTAATTTCGTAATGTTGACCTTACGCCACGCCTTCATTACTTTAAGCATGAATGACGCTAGATTGCATCTTCAAAAAAAGTGGAGTTCTTGTATTATAAAAATGTAAGACGTTGTTCAGTTTTCGAAATATACATTTTTCAAATCTCTTGGAAGATATGTATTTATTTTGCTAATTGACAAATGTATTATATATTTTTTAAATTTTGAGTGATGTTATTATGTGATTAAGAATATTTGTTTATTCTCTTCAATTAATTTTTTAATTATTGATTTTAAAGATATTGGTGTAAGTTTAGGCATTGAAGGGAAAATTATCTTTGTTTTTTTCAGAAGAATCTCAGTCTAAAATTTATAAAATGTCCATTTTAGACGAGCGCGAGGATTATCTGAAGAATCCATACTTCGTGAAGCACGAATATGGTGATTTTACTCCATTTTATGTCACTGTCACTATCTGTTCCTTCATATTTGCATTCCTGTGCATTCTGAACATTGGATTTTGTTGGTGCTCCCGTCATAGAAGTTATTGGCAAAGTCCTCATACTGGTAAGTTTTGTAAGATATTTTATTCATCTTTGACTTACAAATGATCTTATAATTTTTCATTCTTTTTATGTAATTAGGAAATAGGTGGATTCAACCATTGTGGACTGTATTACCTCATAAAACACCACCTTTGGACTTAAGTGAATTAGAACCAGGACGTCTTGTGATACAAGAGAAACAAGAAGTTTTACAATATCACAATCCAAAACCATATGGAACCGCACCACAAACACAAGAATATATGGAGATGCAAAAACGTGAGAGTGAAATTTAATTAGACATTAATCTTGATATTATGTGTATACAAAAGTTTACAGGCTCTCAAGAGTATTAGTATCATATTAAGAACATCACAATTGTTTTACAATCATATAAACTGATCTACTGTAATAGCCAAAGTTGGAAAGTAGCAAGTGTATAAAGTACACAAGGTAAAACTATTCTTTTAAAAAATCACTTAAGTAAAAAATATGGGACTGCATATTTTTTGGCCAGCAACCACTTGTCTAACACTTTTCGTTGTCTGTGTAATAATAATTTTATTAAGATACGGTTCGCGTATTTGTAAGCTACGGCACGCACCGTTGCCGTCTGATCGAGAATGGGAAGAAAAGGCGTATTCTCGAAAACTTTCAGTCTCTATGGCGTAAAATTAAATAGATATCACCATATGTTTTCACATCATGTTAAGGATCTGTTTCGTACTAGAAAAGAATTTAGACTAAATTAGAATCTATTTTAACATATAAGTATATATTTACTATATATTTTAGAGTGACACTTCAGATCTGAAAATTTTTCACAAGCATACCTTAAAAAAATTGCTTTGACAGCACATGCAGGCAACATCAGTTTTCTGCTTTAAGATAATGTAGTTACGTGCCTTAAAAATGTAATTCCATGTGTCTTTTATACGTTACCTTTTTATACATAGAGTAAGGAATTTTAAAGAATCTCCGTCCATTCAAATTCTTTCTGTCCAACGACGATTTGTGTCATGAAAATTCATAAAATACTTTTTTCTTCACTAAGATAGCTTCTAAACATATAAACGTTCATTTAAATAGTGATATTTATCACAAAGTAAGCAATAATTTTTTAATTTTGTGTTGAATATATTTCATGACACAACATGAAAGAAAAGAAACAAAGTATTTGCAAAAGAAGACTATATAATTATATTAAAGAAATTAGGATCTGTATCCGTCCAATCTTTTAACACTTTTTATGTAATGGCAATTGTATCATTATCTTCGAACTTTTGTATTTTTTATATGGTTTTCATATAAATAAAAAATGCTTGTCTTTACATAAAACATGCACGCATTATATGTATTTCATTTATCAAAAATTCAGATTAATTTACTTTGTAAGTCAAGAGATTCATCAACAGTTTTATATATAATATTTAGTTTTTATTGACAACATTGGATTTTTATTACATGTGTAACGGTTACACAATTATTTAATAAGTAAGTAGATACATCATACAATTTTTGCGTTCAGTTATAACGTCAGCTTGTAAATAAATTACTGACGACGATTTCCCACGAGCTACGAGATATTTGATTTAAGAAATATGAGTTTGATTCGATTGCCTAGGGCCTAGGCAACTAAGACCTGAACTTCCTATCGAAGACATCTTTCTTTCGAATATGCCCTCCTTAATCGACTAATATTTTCCGCCTTGTTTTGATCTGATTAAACTCGTCCACGACTACTATATAGAAAGATACCGAGAACAGAATTTCTTCTCCGGTTTCATTATTTGGTTTCAAATTCACTAAACACGTTCAATCTATCAACGTGAATACTATAAATGATTTAAAAAACTTCGAATGGCATAATCAAACGATTCAATAACACAAAATTGGAAAGACTTTTGATTATGTTGCAAGTACAATGATGGATCGAAATTTGGAAAAGCAATTAACGCTTCCTCTCGCCATGATACTTCACTCGCGTTTTAAGAACAATTTTAATTTCTAATCGTTAGCGTACCTTCTATTGTTATTATGCTATGTTACAATGCGTTTAAAACACGAAGAACTTCCATCGAGTTCCACACAAATAGAGGTCAAGCATGTTATTATTTAATTACGTTTTAGTAGACGTTTAATGGTAGTTAATTAGAAGAAACCATAGAACGTAATGCTATCTTACTCTATCGATAGATTCGTTTTTTTATCTTTTCTTTTTTTTATGCATAATGATGATATGATGTACATATGTAGTCTAATCTACGATCATTGATACCGGTCAATACGATCGATCCGTATAGTGCGCGTGTTCGCTGAGTTGTTCTTTTTTATTTTCTTTCTTTTTTTTTATACAGATACGCCGTATATATCCCGCATCACTATCTAATTCAGCTCATTTGACATTGTCGTATTTTTCCTTTGTTTTGTATACATCTAGACTTAAAAACAAATACAATCTTGTATTCGGGAAGGGGAAAGGTTTGATTTCTATAGTTTCAATGGAACACCTCGTAGGGACGAGTTCTAATTAATTTAATTAGCCCTTGGATCTACGAGACGCCTGAGACTTTGCGTTATGTTAATTTGATTTTCATGCTCATTTGGCTTTCGTTATTATTAAGTTTTTCCATTCAGAGATAATACGAGACACATATAACGACTGTATATATCGACATTTCATTTTATGCAAGGTTTACGTCTTGTCGAGAAGAATCATTAGTACATATCGGAGAATGATAATAATTATTAAATCCTGCTTATTATGTAAGTCACTGATTCCCAAACTTAAGGACGCGGCAGTTTTTAAACAATACCTTCCAATTTATTTCATTTCAACAATTACGAGAAATATTTATATTTATTTCTAATTATAACTCCTTTCCGTACAAAAGAGTAGTTTCTTTTTTTTATCATTAATATAATTAAATTTATGAATTGCGTTGGAACCTCGATTATAACCTAATAAAAATAAAAACGTCCGAGAAGTTTGGAAACCTTTGGATGTATAAGACATAGTTAACATCGAACACTGTATATTACCTATGCGATAGTCGAGAAGATATAATCTCTGTCCACAAACATTGTACCTGGTTTTAAGTATAAATATTGTTAACGAAAAAATAAACCGAACAGAGAGTCAGCTTGAAACACATTACGCATAAGAACGATGTGCGGAATTCTAGCGGATTCAATGAATTGAATATTTGCGTCAATAGCGAGATCGTTTATTCTTTAGAGGAAGACAAAGTTAACGGGCATTTTAAAAACATAGAGTTTATTATTTTCTTCCTTCAATTCTTCGATCCTTGGATCCTTCGACGCATACTAAAAGAAAGATAAACTACTTCTAACTGGGGATTTCTAGCACGCTATGATCGATAATCATAAAACGCTGAAAATTCGAATGGGTTCGTAACGAGATGTATATTCTAGCAAGAATATATTTCGCGAAGAATCTCAACGGCAGTTGTTTCGTGTTGATTCTTGAAACTAGAAGTTTACTATAGCGTATTGCTATATAATTACTATATTTTGGAACTTTTCATCATCGATACAGTAGCATAGTGTACTAATTATTGTAATAAAAGATATAAAAAAGAAAGATGACTTTCTTAAAAGAAGTAACAATCAAGTATCTTATCACTTATATTTACGGCTAATCATTGTATTACTTATTATATTTAAAGACTCGACAATTAAAAAATGGAAAACAAGTAAAAGAATTAAAAAAGAATATTATTATAATAAGGAATAATAAGGAATGTCAATGACTTTATTATGCTACTGTATCGAGGACAAGATCCGTAATATTCACATGTAAATTGGTACACAGCAATTACAGAGTCGGCAGAACTGCTAAGAAGAACAATATTGGATCCAGCTATGCGGTTTACTGCATATTCGCATAGTGATTAATAACATTTGGCCACATATAATGGAAGTAATTCTGAAAACAGCCGACATATACGATCGATAATTATTACCGACGATCGAGCTTGTACCGACAGCAACGTTCGAAAACGTTCGAAAGTCAGATTTACAGATCGTATTTAAGAAATTTCTTTTTTTCAATTATAGTCACTGCCAGTACTATAAAATACAGAACGTTTTCGTTTCTTCGTCCATTTCATTTTATACGCTCACGCTAAGTAGTATCTGTTTGAAAATTAAAGTTTCACATGGAAAAGACAAGATTGTGTTTTCGTTGCCTGTTGTCGAAACAGATCGCCGCGCACCATTTTGAATGATCAACGATTTTCTCTGTTTACTGCTTACCCGATTTCTTGTTTGCTCGTTCTCCTAAAACAATAACGATTTCATTAAAATTATAAATTGCAATTTCCAAATATTTATGAACATTAAGGACTAAAAATGGAAAATCACGAAGATAGTATTTGACCATTATTTTCTAGAATCTATTCTTTTTGCCAATATTATGTATTTATAAACTTAGTAAATATCTTTTTGTAAGCTTTCAAATAGCTTCTTGCTGAAAAAATTGTGATATTTTTGAAATATGTATATGTGTGGTTTATTTGTAATTATCGACTGCCGATAATAAATTTGTAACTTACAAAAGTGAATGAGTTCATTCAAAATTGAACGAGTTATTACGGATCACGATTTAGAACAATGAGATATTGATTGACTGCGTTAATCACCTTAATGTACTTATTTGATGCATTATTCGTATGAATGTTTTATGATCTAGTAAAAAGAATACATTCATAAAAGAAAATTCATTGAGAAAAAGAATCATTTCGATGAACAAAATGTTCTTCTCGGACATATGTCCTCCCTATTCAAACGTTTAGACGGAACATTTATTGCTGCCATTGTCTGATCGTGACCGCATGAAAAAGCTTCAATACGCTATCTTTAACTCTGTCAATGCCATCGTCAAGCATGCTCGACGAAGCGAGGTATCGTGAATGGTGACACCACCGTCGATCTTGAAAGTACAACTACGCATCATTACAGAACTCTGAACTTCAAACAATAGGGTTGTTGCGTCTTTTAATAAAATTTCAAGGAACATCTTCTTCGCTCCGTTACATTATATCAATGACAAGCTATCTTTTTGTCGCGCCATTGTTGGTTGTGTTCGGAGGTATAGTACGTCTAGTGTATACTCAAGTTATTTTGAAGGATATTTTCCAGTTATTTTAACGTTACAGATATAATCGATATCCATAAAACAACGGAGACAAGAAATGGGGTGAAATACCTATTACGATTACTAAAATCAATATAGATTTCAATAGATATGTAGAATTACGTGTTCAGAATATTTATATATATAGATATTTAGATATTTAGAATTGTACACTACTACTTTCTTTAAAAATTACCTATTTTTTGCATTGTTTCTTTATGGATAATTATCATATTAAATGATTATAGTTAATAAATATTTCAGGATCATATTTAATTAAAATAACAATATTTGAGGAAGAATGGCAAGAAAAATACCTTTAGGAGATTTT
Organism: Bombus waltoni; assembly: GCA_014737395.1. NCBI lineage: Eukaryota > Metazoa > Arthropoda > Insecta > Hymenoptera > Apidae > Bombus > Bombus waltoni. The sequence continues at coordinate 1,583,424 of JACXII010000021.1, forward strand.
TTAGTGTTGGTCTCCGGTTTACACCTTTTGGTCAGCCGGCGCGTCTTCTCGCAGGAGGCGTCACTGTTTGCCTTCAAATTGTCCACTCTCGTCATCAGCTGATTCACGCATCCGCTCCACGTGCCCTTTTCGTACCGGCAAGCTATATTCCCCGCCGCACAGGGATAATCACAACACCATAAACTCCATTATTCACTCACGATACAAGTTGAGGCGACAACGGTGCACATCTTGTGTTACAACACGACACACGACCATCGATTCTTTTTTTTTTATTTTCTACCAATATTTTATTCATTTTTGTGAAAAATTACTTCTATTAAAATACTATTGAATTCGCTATTCATTTTTGTTTTAGAAATTTCTAAAAGATTCTAAGTAACACTTTATTCATTGTACACATTGGAAGCATGGATCTGGGAATCTGACATTCGTAGCAATTTATTTTAATTTAGTTCCCCAAAGTGGTGTCCTTTGAGCAAATGGTCGTCGCACGAAATCGAAATATGTGTGCGGCCATTGCGGTAGATTAGATTCTAAATGTCACGTTTAACTCGATTGAAAAGACGCGGGGGAACGGAGCGGCGTCCATTAAATTAAAAAGTTCCACGTCGGTTTGTGTACGTTGAACGTGACCAGTCTACGTTTGATGGGGCTGCTTTAACGAGCTTTTAACCATAATGTACTTTTCTTTCGATTCTTTTCATTTCATTCATTCCGATATACAGTTGATTGCAAAAATATTCGAGTTGTATGTAAAGTAGGAACTTTCTACATATATATATATTATTATATATATATTTTAAATATACTATATTATACGAGATATTTATATTACACTTTTTATTTGTATACTATAGGAAATATTAATGAACCTAAATATATATTTATTGGAATAATTTTTAACACTTATTATATGTTTAAAATGATTATTCATGCTGTATACTAATTTTTTACTAAATGCACGTTTACAATAAATATCTCGTAACTTCCATACAAATTTCCGGACTGGTTTCAAATTTAACTAACATAATTATGACAGTGATTACGCACAGAAACATGGCCATTGTAGCATGCCTTTATCACAGGGATTGTGCACCGTTGCCCGAAATTATCGATAAACTAGAAGCATCCTTCTTCGTTCCGTTCAATTAATTAAGACGTTCCTGAGATTCTCGCTAATTAGTCAGGTCCATTAACTCCCTTTCTATGTAAAGAATTATTCAACCTCGTTCGCGTCTTTAAATTAAAGTCTGTATTAATTAGCGAAAGACACGTCGTGCATTGTTTATAATCAGCGAAATACAAACGTGGTCACGGTTAAGTATCCTTGTCGGATTTATCAAATAGCCGTTTCTGGAATTTTATGAATTGTATATGAGAGAATTCGGAACTGGATACTTCATGTTAATGTTCTTTGATGAAAAAGTAGCAAAGAACTGATTCTGATTATAGAGTTTTCTCTTCTTTATTAATGATTATTCCATTTGCTTGGATTTCTTTTGTTCTTTGATAAAAAAAAAGTTTGCGAATATCCTTTTAATGAATAAAGTAAGTACTACCAAATAGGATGCTATTCAGTGTTGTTACTTTGTTAAATATCACATTTTACTGTAATTTTGTCATTTTTGTTTCAGAACATCTTAATTAATGAACAATATTTTTCCAATTTTTGTTACTAATCAGTAAATGCTAATATGCAATTTACTGATATGTAAATGTTTATGCATATAATGGGAGATTTAAAAGTACAAAAATACATAGAACGCATATAGTATAAAAAAAAAATCCGCAGTCTACTACCCACATAAATTTCAAAAAACTAAATTAAGAACGAACTAAAAAATGAGGGTTGCCAAAAGTGGAAATGAATAACGAATGAAAGTGGTATACCTTTTTTACACTTTTTTTGGATGGTCTTGGTCTGCTCGCAGGACTTGTCTCCCTTTTTAAGGTTCAGTGTGCGGGACCGTGTGTTGGTTTTCGAGTCGCATTCCGACCATTGACCCTTCACGTATCTGCACGACGAAGTGCTACCGGATGCTGCGTCAACAGATGCAAAACGTCAATAGAGATAATTGGAGGCACGACCGATCAAGTGGACAGAGAAATTTCCGAACAAACAGGGTGGCACTTAATTATCACATAAGAGTTTAGCCCTTTCCTCAATGACTATTCGATATATTGATCTAGGCAGGTTAACACGTTCACAATTGCAGCTGTTTCTCCATGGAAAACTTATAATCATTTTTAGTTTCAATTTCTATTTTCAAGAAAATGCATAGGGCTTCAAGATGTGTAAACATCATCCCATTTTTTTTCACTATAATCTATAACGTTTCAAAATCTAATAAGAAAACTTTGAAATATTAATCTATATCTTAAAAATTGAATTGAAGTTTGAAATAGTTATACTAATTGCTAATATACAATAACTTTTATACAATCATTTTAAGATTCAAATATAAAATATAAAATGAACTGTAATTTAAAAATAAAATAAAAAGGAAACTTGACTATAACCAAAAACAAAAGAAACAATATTTAACGTTTGTTTTTCTCATTATTAAACAAAATAGACGCTGCTATAAAACTACGACCTTCGTACTATTTTGTCTAACATCGAATCTCTGAAACAACTTCCTGCGCCCCTAGAACAAGCAAGAACTCGGTAAAGTAAAATTAGCGAGTTGGAGACGAGGATCGAAAACGTGCAAGTAGAAACTTGCAGCAACTAAGAGCCATAACGCGAGCTTCGTAGCTCGACCTGTAATTCAATGTGATCCTCGAAGTTGGAATTTCAGCATTGCCCTTCTTTCGGCGACTTGTTCCGCTCTGAAAAGGAACTCGAAGAAAAGCTCTTGCTCCCCTCTCTCACGCCCGTGCCTGTGACCTTTCGGAAGCACGATCCAGGACCGAATAAATTTCTAAGACCAAATGATCTTAGTCGACAATGAAACGGTGCGCGTCACTGGATGATATTTCAATTGTATTCCCAGTCCTGGCCGCGGGAGAGGAAGCCCGAAAGATGAGAGAAAGAGCCGCGTAGAGACAAAAGAGACTTTTCATTCCGCAAGCCAGGGTTCGCGATACCACGCTTCAATTCGTACCGAGGACCGTCTTTTCCTGATATGCTATACGCTCGATCGACCTCGCCAATGTATCGCGTTATCTTCAGTTTCTTTTCTGCTTTGTTTACTACTGTCAGTTGAAGATTGTTTTTTTTTTTTTTTTGGTGGTTTGTAGAGTTGTCGAGGATAAGAACTCGTGAAGGAAGTTTACAGGTCACCTGAATGATAAGAGTTTAGATGTTATGTTGGTGGAAGAATGTATTTACTTGAGAAACTAAGAGACACTTGGTAGCTGAGATTACGACGCGGAATCTAAATCTAAAGCGTTAAGAATAGTCGAATATATTATACTAACAATTTTTGAGTATGTATTTGAATACTAGAGCAAGTGTAATAAGTATATGGATTGTTAAATATTGAAGATCTGAAACCATCTGAAATATTATATCTAAAGTAGATATCAAAAGCATTTAAAACGGCTAAAATATTCAATATGCCTGAATATCCTATATAACATTATTATACATATATATGTGGTAACATTATTACCTCAATCTTAGATACCCAAATAATTCTTCAAGTATTTAGGGTATCTTAAGTATTATATATTATATAATTATAATTAATAATTTTATATATTATATATATTATATATATTATAATACTTAAGTATTATATATATATAATACTCAAGATACCCTAAATACTTGAGGGATTATTTAGGTATCTAAGATTGAGGTAATAATGTTACCACAGCTTTCAATCTCGACGTAAGTTACTGTATACGATTCCAATACTCTATTTTATGCTTATATAACCGGCTAAATATTTAAAGTTCGGTAAAGACGACCTAATTCTAATAAACATAGTCGACACCATCTAACCTAAAACATTTACTTGGTAACGAACCCTGAGCTTTTCTGAAGATAAAACACCTGCGAGGAAGTTTCAAAAAGTAACTATGTACGTACACAGTGGACGTGACTTTTTTCCATGTGGAAGCGAAATTTAAAGGGGACCCGGTTACCGACGCCATGATGCTACACACCACCGACCTTTCTGCGAACAAACAGCCTGACTCGAACACCTTGTAAACACTTATCAGATATTAAGTTTCTTCATCTCTCGACGAAACTAACACGGACTCTGCGCGGAACTTTCAAGATTTCAATTCTTCCAGTTGATCTTGTAAAACTCAATCTTACAAAGGAACTTTTAATGAAGACTTTTCGAAGAACGTAAATAAATCCTGGCCAGAAAACCATCGAAAAATCATAGCCGAAGACCGCTTCAAGCTTTCTTATTCACTGATTTCACGGCACGACGATCATTGTTTCAAAAGCTATGCGTATATAAAGTTCATGCGTATTTTGAATTGGTGTCGGTTTGGGTTAGATATGATTTAATTAATATTACTCGATTTAATTTACTTATTTAATTTATTTGTTATTGATTTGGATTAGGATATATTAAATTAATATATACTATTAATTTTTCTCCTTCCTTCCCAATTCAGAGTTCAGTCGAAATCAGGAATGAAGAAATTGGAGGAGTCTCGATTCTCTTCTCTATTTCTAATTTATTATATTAAAAAGATGTATCTCCGAAATCAATTTTACCTTATTTCAACGTGGCGTATATATAAATTCTTAATTAAACTTAATATATACCTCGTTCTTTGGTGCCACGAACAGTCCGTACGAGAACCTCCTTGTCATCTTCCTCCCATAGATCAGATTCCGCCCTGGTGGTGACGATGATCATCAACAAGGCGACACCGACCAGCGTCAAACTCCACCACAGCTTCATTCTGCGCACAAAAAAGGAAAGAAATGTGAGAAAATAAGATAAGGTGAACGTCTCGTTAATCTTCTGCCTTTAATCAGCGCTGTTTTAATTATTACACGACAGAGCATCGAGGAATGAGGTCGGATAGGCTTGAACGAAAAGAAAAAAACTGCGTCTAGCGGAAGTGGATGATGGAACCAAAAAGGAAAAAGCATCGTTTTTTTCTTATAGGTACTTCAACATATCGTCATGTTGAAATATATATATAGAGTTTTTAAAAAATGGTCAGCAGGAATATAGATACACATTATATATATATATATATATATATATATATATATATATATATATATCAAAGGCAAGAAAAGTGTTCATACAAACATGAGTTTATAAGTAACTCTACTGTTCAAAACAATTATATGAACTTCTTTTTCTTTAACAGATAGAACGTATACCTAAATTTGTATCTAACATCCTTGAAACATTCTCTAAATTCAAAAGTAGCAAATATTTACAGGAAAAATATTTTCAATCAAATATTTCGAGCGAAAAATCTTCGCAGTTAAAACAAAATTCGCAGAAACCACGATTTAGAAGATGTTCTTATTTCTTCGCCAGTTTCGTGGAAACAGATTCGAACGTTCGTTGGAAAATCGCGCTCGAATCAATTTTCACTGTGCCAACACGAATTTGACGGGCGACATTCTTTTTTCTTTCCTTTTTTTCGTTTTCCCATGGACCTTTACCAACACAAGATTCGAATGCTATTTTTTCAGCCGTGTATGGCACGTTCAAAATTTACGGGTCAATTCGTTCGCGCCACTGCCGCGAGATTGGAACCCCGTGTAGGAAGAACTAATGTTTTTACTATTACAAAGTTCTCGCAGACATCGAACCACGAGCCATAGTTTCTCTTTTGTGTGCGAATCAGATCGAATCCATTTGTTAAAACAATATTGTAATTGCATACATTTTTATAAGTTTTATACGTGTTTTCTATCTTTTTACATAGATATTTTCGGAGTAAATGGATTCCAATAATTTTGCATAAAACTTAGTATTTTGTACATTGTAAGTTGTATTGTAAGTTATACACAGCAAACAGAATTTTAATATTTTCCCCAAATAGAAAAAAACATAAAACATTAAAAGTTCTTTGCTTATTTAAACAAGATACTACGCAACAATTTAAATAATACTGTAACAACAATTTATACGTATAATATAAATTACATACTTCAATAATAATGGCACAAGTTAATGTATGAGTAATAATGCACGAGTATAATTATAATCGTGCCAGCAACGTGTGAACAATGTTTCAACGAATAACAATGTTTTATTTTACAGGTGTTTTCGTTGTTGTTGGCAAGATAATTACTCGTTTTATTTCAAGCGATAAGTTACGTCTAAAAACATTGGTTAAACAAGGCCGTAGTTTGCATATCGTCGGAAAGTTTCGCCCATTTGTCCCTCGTAAATTTTGTAATCGCCCGACAACATGGGAAGTACTAATTGCCAAAGCTGCAAGCCTCAATGGGTTCTCCTCGTAATTATTGAAATCAACGGGGGGCTGTTGTAGCGGAAGAACCGGACGAAATGAACCGGTTAAATAAACGTCGAATGTTTTCTGTCTTAATATTCGATTAAATATGGGGGAGGGCAATGGCTTTACACGTAAACAAATGGCAATTAATCGCGTAGAATATTACTTGCTTGACTGTACATGGTGAGATAATCAAAGCACCACATTTGAATTTCTTAATAAATGTTGTCCGTATTGAATGTTTTAGGGACTTAATCGTTTGGTTTACTTTGTATTTTCATTCGCGAAAGCTTTCGTCAAAAAGGTAGCAAGATCACTGAATACTTTTATTTAAGATTTAGTTGTTAGGATGAAATTATATTAACTCTCTGATAAGGTCTTAAGAAGGTAAATAAATAAACAATAAAAACGTTTAACCTGAGCTTACAATTATAAGGCCGAACTTAATGAGGCTTATGTTGTAAACTTAAAACTTATCTTATAATGAGGTTCAACGTAACAACGAAGATTACTGAGATAAAACACTATTCGATTAGTAAAGATAGAAGGTTCTTTGCTACTTTCATTTTATAGCTACTTTACTATCAACCTGTAATCTCATTTGCATATGTGTCTTATAATATAAAATATTAAATGAAGCATTTGTTAGACACTTACAGTAAATGTAACCGATTAAAACATCCTATTCTATTTCAAAAAAGGAGGTAAGTGAGCTTGAAACTTGATTGATATTTTCATGCACAAAAAACAAATTAAATCGAATAATTGCTTTTTTTCATTGCATTTTTATTTTGATAAAAATCTCTAGGTTTATGGTTTTAATACTCACAAAAATATTTTGGTCCTTGTATTTTACGTGTCTCGCATTGTATGTAAACCGATGTTTGACACAGATGCATGGACGAGTTAAATCGTCATGTTAATTAATAGGGAAGTGCGGGGGCGAGAAAATTATACCAAAAGCAATTCGTCACCCTTCCACAGGAGGAAACGTTCGTTTGTCTCTTACATTTGCACCGCAATTACTGAAATCTTGTCCATTTGTGTCAACGATTTCGACAATCAATGCCAATGAAACAATGATATGTTTATCTCATTACGAAGCTACTTTGCGGTGCAATCAATCGAAATTGTTCGGACAATAAACGTCGAATACATAACCGGCTTACACGCACTGACGGCCTTGCCTTTATTTTACCGGGGGAAAGTTAATTTTGAACGTAACAGTTCACCGGTATCGTCGATAAAATATTCATGGTATCGCGTTTTAAAAAGTGATAAAACTGGGACACTATGTATTCCTATATAATTTTCCCTTTTCATCGTGCGCATCGGCAACGAACGGTTTACGAAAGTCGAAAACACCTATTCCGACCAATACATTTAGAAGTAACAAATTGATTACTCTTTGTCGCGCCTTCGCTTTGTGACATAGCTCAAATATATTAGTTTCTCAAAAAGTGGGAATATTTTGTTATTTCAATTTATTACCAGTAAGAATAACACTCATAAAATAGAATAGGACGTTGTTTCTGTAATTTTCAGCTTATAACCCAAAAGAGACTTGCTCATCAAGTGATAACATGAGAATAATATATTTTATGAGATATGGAAGATAAGTTTTATGAATTATAAGTGATAAGTTTGTAGCAAGTGTGCAATATAGATAAAATATAGGTAAAGAAGATGAATAAAGGTAAACTAGAAGAAATATAGAGTAGTTCTCTAAAACAGACCATTTTAATCCTCAATTGACTAATTTAATTTTTATTTCTATTCAATTAGTTTTTAACTGTCATGTAAGAGGATCTACCCTCACTTGAATAACTACAAACTGAATAATTTTACCCAAGGATCTATGGGTCATCCATAACCTAAAAGCATCAATTAAATGGATTAATATCTTTTGTTGCACTTATATATGTATATATATGTGTATCATAAACGTGTACAGGACAAAACGCAAGTGAAAGAAGACAGGAAAGTTAGAAAGAAAAATGTATATTCTTGGGTATTTCATAAAAAAGAAATTATGAATACCGAAAAGCTCGAGTCACGACGATCGAACGTCTCTCGGTAATGAATACCACGTCTTAATTAATTTCCTAAAAGAAACAGAGACCAGAAGGTCGAACGATATCGATTCAGTTATTCGCTAACTGTTACTGAAATTGGAGATTGAGAGAGCAAAGTAGGATAGGATATAGGTTAGGTTGAGAAGAGGAGAGGGGAAGGGAGGAGGCAGAGAAAGAGAAGTACTGTGCAAATTTTTATCGCTACGCGTTGTATAATTAACTTTGAATCATTTTCACTAATGATCTCCACTAGAAAGCATTACATGAAAAATACTAATTGTTACCCGGTGACCAACGTTGAGCCGTGGACTCAATTTTCGCGGAATGAGCGACTACATATAATTAGTGATTAGTGAACAGAGAGCGCTAGTATCACTATGGAAATTGTGATGGTTTTGCTGAGGATGTTCGTCGCACGCATTTCTCGTTGGAAGTAAATTAATACTTCGTGGTACCCGCATAAAACTGCCATTTCTGGTGTTCATTGTTTTGAACAAACTCTATTTCCATGGAACAAGGATGGATTATATTTCCACTTCAAAAGCTCGATTTTATCTTTCATCCTTATATACACAGTTGCTTTTTCCTCTATCTAATATATTAGATATGTACATACTCTTGATAGGAGTATTGGATGTAGCGAGGTTGTAAATTAAAGCATTATCAAGGCACATCGATTGATCTATCTACAGTTAGGGTCGTATACGTCTCGTACGCATATAGACAGCTTCATCAATTTAAAGAGACTTTAAAGTGGGAACGCCTTCAATTTTATTTATGATGGTAGTTTATAAAATATTTTTGTTTACTTCGTTCTAGAATATTATATACAGAACAATATATATCTTTTCCACCAAGTGTACATCTTTGATATTCTTCGTATCAATTTCTTTATTCTTATTCATTATACTACATATTATTTATAGTATTTGTGAAACGTATGTCGTTCTCTAACAATGAAGTCGAAGGTTATGATAGGTAATTTCATAATACGTACAATGATAAAGTGATTACAATAAGTAGCCACGCATTTCTTTCCAACGAAATGAAGAAATTTACTCGATGGCAACCGAAGTTCGATAGAAATTGCGACGGATGTTCGTCAATCTCTTATGGCATTGAAAGCGGGCACGAGTGTTTTGATAGCCTGTCGAGGGACAAGTTAGTTCATATAACCAGGTCATTCATATAATAGGAATCTACCTATATCTTCCCCAACCATGATTTTTCGCTCAGTTAATAGAAGGTTACGTTCATATCAGAGAATTCGACGTAGCCAACGCTCATACCGCGTTGAGTAAACTCGTTCTCGTCCGATCACGAAAGTTAAGCAACGCTGGGCATGGATAGTACTTAGATGGGTGACCGCTTGGGAACTCCGTGTGGTGTTGGCTTTCTTTTTTGTATGCTTTTTTTTGTACGCGGTCCCAGCCCCCCCCCCCCGCCGTACGCGCTATGGACCGTCATCATGAAGGTTTTAACATGTAGGAATCCGACACTACCCCCGCGCTCTCTCCCCAGAAGACGCGGAGTGCCTATGAAAGTTTCCTTCACGCAAGAAAAAAGAAAAAAAAGAGAATTCAACGAAACATTTGCTCTTAAATACATAATAATGTTGCAAACTTGTATCGACTACGAGGCATGAGAGTCACATAACGCGTGCTTCTACTCTTTTGTACATCTTATTGTTAGACGTTCATGTAAGTGGATTCGCTTTCGACGGCAGTTAATATAGAAAATAATGGCTTAGCTAAAGTTCAGTTGATCAGACATTACTAAAATTTCGTTCGTACAGATGGGGTTCATGTAAATGGGATTTCATTGCAGTTCTCCTTGATTATTATCGAAACGTGGGAAACATGGCAGACTGAAAGAAAAAAAGAGGTCATGGAATGACGGGGAAAGGAGCAATGATTTTTTAATGTCGGGAGAACTCGCGGCCCGACGTATTATAACCTCGTTTCAACGAGAGGGATGTTAATTAATCTTAAGAAGCAACTGTCTTCGTTAACGAGGCGTTACAAACGAGAAACTAGCTTCCAACTTTTTAAATTTATAATTAAGCTGGTTCCTTCACCTCGTTTTTCACTCTTCGTTTTGAAAGCTTATATTCGTAGTTTTTACTTGAATTTAAACAAATACTGCACCAGATAGTTCTATCTCAAATTCTATTAGTAGTTTCTTATTCTATATTTTTTGTAGGTTAATAATTATGTCAGTGTATGACAAAGCAGCATTGTCTCATTAAAATTAATGTTACGGAACTCTGTCAGGTGTCTACGATTTATGAAGCATAAATTTCGTACGAACTTCGTTTTTCAACCACTAATTTTACGGCACTAAGGCACGATATAATTTCCGTTTTTAGTAATATTGCTCGCGGAAAATGATATGACACGATTTAACGTTCGCGACGCTATATATAAAAAAAGTTATAAGCCGAAGAAAAATTACACTGTTCAGTTCTATATATCCTTCTGTAAATTACTAAACTTCCAAACATAACTCTGCAATTCTAAAATAAATTTTTAAAAATGTATCTATATAGAAATTGTCTAGCTTTATCAAACATAATCTTCTCGTGGTAAATTGTCAATAGTAATAACTTTGATAACTAAAAATTATGTAAATCAATAAATATCTTATATAATGTAAAAGAACTGAGTCTTCTTAAAACGTGCAAAGCAATTGTAAATTATAAACAGAAATTGTAAATACAAAGTAACAATCTCCTAAAGCAATTTCTTTCAATTTCAGACACTATAATTAAATTTAGTGAATAATTTTTAAACTTCCTACACAAAATTGGAATTATTTTAATAATTAATTCCATTCGTATTGAGTAAATTGTATAAAAGGCGGTGTAACAACATTTCAACACATAAGAACAGAATGTCGAATTGAAATTCATTCGGAATCCCAACAGAAGAGAGGATTAACACGAAAATAGCTGTGAATGTTGAAGGCCTGGAAGAATGAATTTTAACGAGGGGGGGGGGAGGAGTAGGCATAAGAGAATAGCACAAATCGGGCCGAAACCAGCGGCGAAAAGTTTAATAACCGCGCGTTAATGAACGGCAGCTGCAGTTCCGCGAATCGTGCTCGTAGCGGTGCCATTTCGCACAGGCTGCATTCTTATGGGGTGAAAAGAACGGTCGCTGGTGAGAGAAAAAAGGGATCGTTGGAAAGAGTACGGAAGAGAGGGGAGCGGTAGAAGAACGAGAAGAAAAGGAGGGGAGAGGGTAAAAATCGAGAACACGTGAAGAAAAATCGAAAGAAATGGGACTGGGGGGAAAACAAAAAAGAAACGAAAGAGGAGAATGAAAATGAGTAAAATAGTTTGTCAAAAGGAGGAGGAAAAAGGATTTAATAGTTTGAAGAATTATAAAGGGACTAAAATGCAACTTTGATGAAAATGGAGTGACTGAGCGAAAAATGGCGGGAAATGGAAAACATGTGTGCGAGTTTCTGAGAAAAGAATTGGAAGGGGCGAAAGATAGAGTAAAGAAGAAAAGAGGAAGAAGAAGTAAATTGGAAATTGGAAAAGTAATTGAAGAAAAGAAAAAATCATAAAGAAGGAGAGAAAAGTTGCGCGGAGGCAATAAATGGGAATAAAAGAGGCAAAGAAATAGTGATTTAAGAAATTATGTGTAATAATATATATGTATATATATATATAATATATATACAATTAAGAGGATTAAGTAGTAAGAAGCTTATAAGGAAGCGAGATAGAGAGAAGTTAAAGAGAACATATTCATTAAACGAAGCAAAAGCTGGTCAGACACAAAAATGGAGACGGCAGACTGTGGTGAAAGGAAGACGGAAAATGAATTAGCTACGTATATTAAACTTTACACGAACGAATGATAGCAAGACTATAGTAGATGGAACATACCCAGATTAGAAACGCTTTTCGGAGGAGTCCTCTCTGAGTATTTGTATTTCATAAAAGTTTTATAAAATCAATTAGATTTTTTGATCTTACTAAATACTTAAAATCTGGCAAGTGATATTACATTAATAGATTGTAACACTCGAATAATACAACGCAAAAGAACAACATTCCTCAAATTATGTTTCTAATTAATATTACATACAAGGTTACTTTCAGGCTATTTCGATACGCGATTAAACGTTAGTACAGAATATTCAATAAAGCGTAATTATAATTTCGAAGCGACGTGATCATCCGGAAAATTTAATCTATTCCGAAGAACATATGGCGTACTGAGCGCGCTATTTTCAATACATATCTCTCGCCACGATAATTGTTCGTTGGATTAATTTTCGAGATTAATTACCACTTTGTGTATCTCGTGGAATGTTTTGTCTTTTATTGTCAAATTTTCACAGACATAATTTTCATGATACATATGAAGATGCAGATAATTATTATAAATGAACTTTCGATAACAGTCGAGACAAAATATCGCTATCTTATTCTGAGATTATAAGAATATTTGCGTCTGTTTATTTAACGTTCATTAACCTCTATTATAACATCTGACGCTTTAACGAGACGAAATTTTAATGAAATTTTTAATCTCTTTAAATCCATTCTACGATATATACGTGTGGATAATATGTAAAAATGTCGGCTGGTCCACTAAATTTCTGCGAGAAAAGACGGTGCATTTTCAATGGAGGTTCATAAATATGCGGAACGACGTGTGGTGGCGCGACAAAATTGCGACACTATACAACGGCCCTGACCGATCCCGGCCACGGAAGCTGCAGATTGATTTGGTAAAGGGTGCACATGACGATACGCATAAATCATTGTTTCAAGGTCCTTCCTTGCATCACACGCGTTTGAACGATGTACGGTTAGAGGCGCATAATATGCAACGCTTTGAGCACGTCTTCAAAGAGATCTCTTGAAATTGATCCTATGCGAAACAGTGGCTCCCAAACCGGCTATTTCGGGAACGAAGTTCAAGAGAAGCACAAAGCCACCGGAAAACTTGTTACTGCAACTTTGCGCTCTCCATTTCAAATTCGATTTTTTAGTCTGTCACAGTGTGAATATACAATTGTCAAACATTTTTTTGCAAAAAATGGAATACAATAGGGATAAATTTGAACTTTGTTCACATAGAATTTCAGTTAACTTGAATAGATAATGTTCGTTCTAAATGTTCAACCGTATCGCGGAGGGACGCATTCGCGACACAACGCGTCAACGAGAGGCGTAAATTCTCATTACGATAAGTTTATCGACGCCACGAAATCGGTTGATCCTCTATATCGTTTAGGATTATACGAGTGGTTAATAGATTATAACACAGAATTAACAATAACAAACAATTTATTTAACACTTTAAATAAAGAAATCAGGTGCGAAAAGTATCTGTAACAATAAGTATGATGAATACTTGATGCGTGCAGCTTGATGATGTAATGATTATACACAGGAGGATTTATTAAGTCTCTGCCACTCTGACTCTGACTGAACAATACTGAATTCTGTCATTAACACTCTGACGAAATGATACTGAATGAATGACTCTGAGAGACTCTGGGTGACTGACGTAAACTGTTTGATTGACAATAAGAGAATGAATCCTTGTGAAGGCGATATGTTTAACACTAAACCTACCGATGTTTCATGTATACCTAATCCTACTATGAGCGGTCAAATGACCGCTTCAAAAAAAAACATGTATCTTAATATAGAAAGAGATTTTAGCCAATTATTTTCGGAAAGTAAACAATAAAGAAAATTGTGAATATTGAAAAATGGGTTGTATGTATATTATAGAAGAAGTCAATAAGTTACATGGCGATACAGTAACGTTGTATATAAGAAGTTCTAAACGAAATTCTAAACGAAATTCTAAACGAAAAACGGTCATTTGACCGCGCGATGGTAGGTTTAGTGTTAAAGGACGAATGCGGGTGCTGACCGTCCCCCACCAATGGTCGTCGAATGTAGAAAATCCAGAATTTTCTTGGTTTTCCCTCCATTAGCAATAATCCTGAGAAATTTCCTGGCCGACCGCGGCCGATCGACAGAGGTATGTGCTAGGACCCATGGCACTATTACGGGACGTAACACTAAATATTATAAAGATCTAATACCTCAAATATATGCAACCAAATCAAATAAATCAATACGTATTTGGTTAGATGTGAAAGATATACCAACTATAAACATATCTTTAAGACATATCTCTGATCATAAAGATTGGTAAGATAACAAAATTTCGTTTGTTCGAACAACTTTGTTGCTTTCATCTGTTGTTAAACGTGACACGAATATTTTCTCCGTAGTAGATGTATCGACATTGCGAAGATCAATGTAAAGTGTCACCACAATATCTGATCATATCACTATTGTTAGTCGTTTCATCGACTAAGAAGACTAACGAAACGATCGACAAGAAGCAGTTCGTTTTCGCAAAAACCTTATATTTGTGATATTACAACCTTGATACTGTGGTAAGAACGACAGGAAAGCCAAAGAACCTCCATCGGATAAGATGAAAGAATTTCAATAAATACTTTTTGTGTCGCGTGCCCAATAGAATGGAACAAATCGGTATCGTTCAATTTCAGTCATGAATAATTCAAAATTTCTTATATAATCCAACGACTTTCCATTTTAACTTTAAAACGAGCTACGTGTCGTATACTTTCTCCTCTTGTGCGTTATTCGGTTGATTAAATCGAGGGTTGGACACTGGCGAAGAAAAACGAGACTATGAAACCGCAGCCCTGCGTAATAACACGTCGATAGGTTGTTTGTAAACAAGGCTTAACAAAGTCAGCGATTGCATGCAACGAAAACCGCAACTTCCAACATTCGTACAGCCTATTGTTGTGGCGACATCGACGAAGAAAGTTTCTAGTATAGTGTTACACTGCTTAGTAGTCCGCGTTATTTATGAGATGGAATTACCGTCCAAGAATATGTATTACTAATTACTCATACTGTGGACGTCATCTGAAATCATCGCTATAATAATAATAATAAGTGATTGTAATTAAGAAATCATATATATGCGTAATGGCCTTCGCGTGAAGTGGCATATCAAGTTAGTCACAATAACCACTGGCTATATATACGTATTTGTATTTTAAACAGTAAAAAAGAACAAGGCAAAACGAAATCCGAAGACGAAGGGTATTTTATGAAATATTCAAAACATTACGATCCTGTCTTTTTATAAAGAAACTGACAAAACGTACGGTGGCTGGCAAAAATACCTGAGCATTTCTAGAAACTATTTCCGAATATACATAAAAATTAGAAAATATTTATTACAAATACAATACACAGAGGTTAAAATTATCTGAACAATCAATTATACATTATGTTAATAAATCTCAATATGTATTCAGTATGTGGGATAATTCTTAACACTTTCTATATGTTTACAATGATTATTCATGTAGTAAACTATTTTTTTACTTTAAATAATTAAGTTTGGGGTAAATATCTTGTAACTTCTACATAATACATTTGATGGTTTCAAATTTTATCAGTATAATCAAATTAATTCATTAACTTATACAATTTATACTTATAAATTTTTTATGGTAAGTGTTCAAATACTTTCGTGAGTTACCGCATATATCCTCCATAGCAACTAAAATAAATCGGATATCTGCCTGATAACCGTAAACTGAAATTTTTGCACGAACAGCAGTGGCAACACCGTCTGTAAACAGTTATTATAACTACGATAATTGAAGGAGTCTTTAGGGTAAATTTTATGAGCATGACATCACCCTGGGACATCGAAAGAAGCTTCTGAGTTGAAAGAACTCTAAAAGGAGTATCTTGACCGAGGGACATATGTCGCCTCATGAAATACTCTCTATCGTAAAAAAGTAACACGGTGATCTCTCCAACCACGAATAACCCTCGACATGTGTTTTGACGATAACTAATCGCCTGTCGTCCACGTGTTCTCTTCTTGGGAAGGGAACTCTCACAATAGGACCTCATGAGGGGGTTTTCTGTTTACCTCCAAGGTAAACTTTTCAATCCTATAATGGCAGCGCGTTTCAGGGAGGTCGGAGAAGTTAAAAATGTATGTTCAAAATTTATTTGGTCCCCTTGTTGTTTACATATACAAACACGACATCGACTTTCCTACGTTCGAATTTTGAAAAAATGTTCAAGACATGAACGTATGTCATACAATGAAAAAAGAGAAAAAAATATTTGTTTAGATATTAATAAGAGTTACTACTTGCAGAATTGAAGTACGCATAAGAAAATGATAAAAAGAAGCATGTTTTTATTACAGGCAAAGATAGCAATCGGGTGCGCGAGTCGATAAACTACCATACATAGAAACGCTCCTTTTAACGAGGAACTGTATTGTTGATTTCCTTTTCCTCCCTGCGCGCGTTGTAAGGAAGAAGGGGGGAACGGAATCAGTTATAATATCCATTTCTATGGAACCAACAGCAACGCCTGATATCGAATGACCCGAGCAACGACGCTGCACAGGAAACTGGTCGAGATATCGCTCTACCATATATTCTCACCTTTAATGCTCAAGCCATGAATAGAAAAATATGATATCCAAAATTTTTCTTATATTTTTCCATTGCATATTTCCAGGGATATATGTATGTGCAAATATAATAGATGCATATATAAGTCTATAATAATAAAGACTATTTCCATGAAAGTTGAGTCGACACGTTTATTTTCAGAGTTTGTCGGTTGCGAGGTTACGAATGGTATTATACGTCTCGAGGTGGAGAATGGAAGTTGTCCTCGTCATTCGACTGTAAACTATGGAATTTGGCGAATCTCAAGCTTTCAGGATCTGCAAGCATCCATAGCTATAGGGGGTAAACAGCGTAACTCTGCATTCTCTGTGACATGTCCGTTGAAAAATCAATTTCGCATAGAAAGGTAAATCGAAGAGACGTATAGCGGATGACTGCTATTAAATTATTCGCCATCTGGCATTGGTGCAACAGATACTTCTACTTATAGATTATTTTTATATATGAGACTTAAAGCGATTTTACAACATTTTGTGCTTAATTTAATTTTTCGATAAATGTCATGGTAAAAATTTTGATGAAGAGTAAACTCTATTTTCGAAGAATTTATTTGAATAATACAAAGTGCCACAGGAGAAGAATATGAAGAAATATAAGAATATATAAGAAAAGACCAATTGTAAAGGAAAACACAAGATAGCAGTGATCAGACATTGATCATTTTTAAGTGCATTGGAGTGCCATCAAATTTTTGTAATTTCTCTGTTACGAAACGTAATTAGTCTCTTTTCCTTCATATACACTGTATGCCATGAGCAATAAAGCTGTTTGCATTAACACAAGCATACATTACCTACTGCAATTTTACCAAAATATGTTTCAACAATAATACTTGCAGTAATAAGCAACAATGAATCGGATTCTCTAACTGTTGCGTTTGCTGGGAATAATTTAATTAACGTGTTTCATTAATAAGCTTTATACGCATATTGCATTCGAAATACGCGTTTGCAATTTGTTGAAAACTCCTGCAATTATATAGTACTGTTTTTTATTTATTTATTGACAAAGTAGAGAAACATTTTCTTTAATCTCCACTTTGACAAATATCAAATAATAACGATGTTCGTTTACAGAAAAATTCTTTTTCAAGCCTGTATATGCACAATTTCAAACATATTCTTTTTAGTTTAGCGAAAATTAAATGCCTACCAGTTAACAAACATACATCGCGCTCTGAAATCTTTGAAATCACTAGACCACGCGGTGGAACGTAACAAGTGTGTGTGTGTGTGTGTGTGTGTGTGTGTGTGTGTGTGTGTGTGTGTGTGTGTGTGTGTGTGTGTGTGTGTGTGTGTGTGTGTGTGTGTGTGTGTGTGTGTGTGTGTGTGTGTGTGTGTGTGTAGGATAACTAAAAAGAAAGAATAAAATGGGGGAGGAGAATTCGAAATCGTTAAAACTCCAACGTAACAGAGTACGAAAGTCATTAAGTTAATTTGACATGTCACTTGGAAAATTCTCTTTAATTACGGAAGTCCACTCGAGCTTTTTCTATAGCAGAAACGTAAGAAAGCTACGTTTTAGAGATTCCGCCCTTATTACTTGGGAAGCGCTTTTTTCTTCAATTATAAAGCACTAACGAAATAAAAACAGGGAAAACAGTCGCAGAAACGACAGAGGAAAAATCCACCAGCAATCAACGTGCACGATACTCGGGATTAAAAAAAAGACAAGACAAAAAAAAAGTAAAGTTGAAAATGAAATTTCTGTCGTGAATTCTAACAATGGAAAAAAACGTTTAACTGTCTAAGTCATTCGAAATTGTCGCTTGATTTACATTCACACGATATTGCTATTTCTGAAGGAAAAAGTTATATTAAACATAAATATATAACTTCTGCTAAAAAAAAACAGATGTCAAATTAACTTGACCAATTGAAGAAACTTGGAACTACTGTACACCTCTCAATTCATGACATAAACCGAATATTATTACTAAAATGAGTTATCATGTATATAAAACGGTTTTTGGGTCGGGACAGAGATAGGCATCTTCTCTAAGTCTGGTTATACCTAGCGAGCAAGTTGCACTTTGTGCGAACTTGCTTTCTTAAATACGTTACGAACATACAGATACATATTGTTAGTTCTATCGACATAGAACCAACAAAAGGCTACCCTAACCTATGCACATGTAATACATTCGACGCTACTTTGTACGTTTCCGCTGGAACGATTTTATTCGATCCAATTTATATTCCCTTTGATAACACGTAACATTCGTTTGACCCATTTCACTCTTGGAGACGATATTATCGACGTAAATCAGACATTGGAAATTTCGAACAGCCCACTCTGTATATTTGGCGTGACCGTGTTGTAGGACCTGTAGATTAAAAGAGAGAAAGAAAAAGAGGGGTTGGAAAAGGAAGAGACAAAGATAGAAACCTCAGTGAAGTGATTATGTACCGAGTTTTTCCGATTTTTGACTTCACTGTTTTTTAGGAAATAAGGAAAAACATTTTTAATTTAATGCCTTTTCAGCTAATCCAATCAAAATTTATCAAAAAGGTCAAGTTACATTAACAATTTATGCGGTTGTTTATGCAGTTATAGAGAATTTACATACACAAAAATTTACAAAATGTAACATATAAGAATATATAAAATAAACAAAGTGCTCGTTGTAATACTAAGGGGGTGAAATAGTTTTCTAATTGAGTTCTATTTCTTTAGATGTGTTCTTAAAAACATGAATTTATATAAAAATCCACCGTCTAGCAATAAAACAAAGCTTTGAAAGAAAAAAAAAAGAAAAACCGAAATAAAATAGTGAAAATTGAGAAAAGTCACTAAGCTGCGTAATTAGCCGCAGTGACAGCGGCGCTAGTGTAGATCCAGTACAACAAGAGAGAGAGAGAGAGAGAGAGAGAGAGAGAGAGAGAGAGTCCTGGCGACACTTGTCGGCGTGGTTAACCAAGGAAATTCTGTTTAATTAGAGAAACCCACTCGAGGCTTTCTTGTGGAGAAAGCTATTTTTAAAAGATCCCTACCCCCTTCCAGACCACCCTCGTCGTATCCTTCCTTCTTTCTCTCGCTCTGTGTGTGTGCATCGTGGAGCCCAGCAATGCGGCTTTGCTTTTGTTTACAGAAGCGTGCCAGATAGAACCGACGCGATGTTGAGAAAATGAACAGACACACGAAGGTGACAAAGGAAGGTAAAAACTCGCGTTGGAGGAATCCTGTAGAAGAGGAAAATACTTATGTATGTGAGCTCACACATTGGAACACGATGCGTTCTTTCCGCCATGATGGAAGCTCGGATTAACAGATTCTTTGAAAATGTCCTGGAAGATAACAAGAGACGGTATGTTGCATGGGACAGCTACCATACGAACTCTTTGAAGCTCGTTTACTAATTTCCAGGTCTTTGTACTTATACACGTTATATATGTCTTAAGAAGTTTCGAAGATGTAACAGGTTAGAAGAGATTCAAATGAATAAAAGCTTTGATGAAGGAGTGTAAAGCATACATGTATGTGCACCTTGTTTGTAGTTTGGTCTTAATTACAGTCTTTCGTAGCTTTGATCATTACTGGAAAGTTTATAGAGTGATATTATATAATAGAACTATAAAGGGGAAATACAATTGCACCGACTATTCACTATCGATTTTGTTGCAGACAACACTGTTCAACACGTATTTAATTTTGCAACCTTCAATAGGCGATTCCTGTAAACCCATGAAAAAACGGTTTGCAGATTCGAGTTTATCTCACATATGTCTAGAAGAATCACCTATTAAAGGTTACAAAATCGAAAGAAACTACTTTTCTGAATTACCCGTGAATATTAATTCTTCTGTTATTTAAGATTTAATATATTCAATACGTGCAGTGATCCTTTATACGTATCCATTATATTGATTATCTCAAATATCAAAAATTCGGCTTATATCGTTTCCCAATAAAAAAATATTTTTAACAAAAATGTTAATGTCTGTCTGAGTGGATATATCTTACAATCAGTGAACACATTTTACTATTGTAAAGGACACTTAACGTCAAAACTATTCCAATTACTATCAAATTGATTTCCGGTGCACAAATAAAAAGGAGAAAATAGGAAAAGGAAAAAGAGTATAAAAAGTTACTGTGAAAACAAACAAACAAAAAAAAAAACTAAAAAAGTAATTGACTTTCATGAAGAGTAAAGGTTAAAAGTGCCAATAACCCCCGTGGCAGGTTAAAATCTACCAGGCGTTTAACAATAAAAAAACGTATGGCCTGTGAAAGGTAATTGAAAACCGTTACTATTTGTCTTGTATCCAGAAAGAAGAAAAAGCGACGTTGCCACCAGTCGGAATTGACAAAATTATCGGTACACTCCAATGGATATCGTCGAAGCCGAGAGACAATACAGCAACTTTTACCTTTGTCGAGAGTCGTCGTCTCATCGATGGCCATTGTGTCACGTTCGATGACAGAGACGTGTGTAGCGTGTACTGTGTACATAACATATACACATTCACGTTCGAAAATTGAAAAGGAAGCTTGAAAACATGCGAGACTCAGTTCCCTTTACAATAGAATGTCTTCATAGGATGAGCATTCACCAACAATTACACCAAAATTTTCATTAGATCAGAAGAAATGTACCGGATGTTTTGAATGTGGAATACAAATTAATCTATAATATTTTAATATTAAGTATATGTCCACATATTTCTAACATTAAACATATACATGCAGTATTTTACTATAATTTACTAGTTATAGTAGTTTAAGGTATTTTAAAACTTAATGTAGAAATTAAGTGAAAGGTGAAACTTCCAAATTCCGTATAACACACGCATAATACATATATTCATAAAAAGTATTTTCTATAATTAGTCGCATACTTTTGTAAACTAATGTAAACTGTAAATGTCCACATAAATTTGATATTTCTTGAACACTATGTATGCTCTACAAAAGATAAGAAACTTTAACATTTTGAGGTTAGCAAGGAATTCATATCACGATTATTTGTAATTTGCTTCGGCCGCGAGAACAATCTATTTATTATCCAGCACGTTCCTTAATCCAATTTCAACAAAGTTGCGAAATATTGCCGGCTGTGAGCTAAATTGTAATCAAACGGGTGATCATTGCGTATGATACACGCGTTTGCATGCACGCGGGCATAGTTCTAAATTAAGGCGATAACCAGTACTATATTTGGATATCCTCTATCAGCGTACAGCGATAACGCTGGAATCGTTCTCTTTGTTAAAACATCCTACTAATTCCTGAGCGATGCGGATTTTGACGTAAACACACACGGGTTCGTGTATTTGCGAAGTCACTGACTCCTGTTGAAAAAAGAAGACCAAAAAAACCCTGAAAATAGTAACGAGCACAGGGTAAAGCAGGAAATGTGCCACGTCCCACTTGGCAGCACTCCTGATTTGGAAATGTTGCATACGTAAGCGCAATAAAGGAAATAGAAACTGAGCGAGTGAGGTTAGGTAAGCGGTGGGGATGAACGAAACGGGAACCGCTCCTGAAGTCCAATTAAATTAACGACACGAACACGTGCAATTGAAAAACATCGTTCAACTGACAAGGAGTTACATGTTTGTTGATGAATCAAGGCTGCCAGCTCTTGTAATTTAATATTCAGATGTTTTATAAGTATTTGAAACTATAATACCGTGTACGAGTTAATCGATTTCGATTAGTCTAATTGAACATGTTGGGTCGTAAGATACATTTTATTAACTAGTAAACTGCGGTTGTTTATACATTTTTGGGGAATTTAAAAGTGAAAAAATTCGCAGAATGCGTACAATAAACAAGTATTAGGATAGTATTTAGTGAATGAATGAAACAAATTTCTTATTTGCGTTCAAGTCTTTAGTTATATTCATGAAAATATAGAACTGCATAAACATCTGCAATATATTTATTAGAATTTTCAATTTAATTCTGTTTCCATCCAAATAGGCTGCTATATAGAGGTTGCTGCCTACGATTCCAAATAAAATCACGCCGAACCAGGTATAATCCATAAAATTAACAGAAGTGTTTTCCAACTTTTTTACGAATATCCTATTAATTGACGGAATTATCTTTGGATATTTAATTCCATAATAAACGAACAATATTTCATAACAATATTTCTCCCTTTTTTCCAAGGGTATTCCGTAAAAACAAACGAGAACCACCTCCGCCAATAATGTTCTCACCTTTGTCTTTAATAATTCTGATAATATTGATATTTACATATTCGAATTAATTAAAAACGAATTCATATCTACACAAATCAACATTTTAATAATGAGAGTAGAAAGGTCAACTTCCCTGAGCAATATACCTACATTGTATGTATTTGAACTAGTAAAATGCCAGAACACAATTCAAATATATCGAAAACATAGCAGAAAATCTCGACTAGGACTACTTAGCGTCCGAATTGATTTTTCGTCGGTGGAAACCGTGCAATGGCCGAAACGTCTAGGGGCCGGATGGAATTGACAAAATTATCGAGAGCAACGAAGTGGAGACGAAGACAATGAGACAATAAACGCGCGTTTCCCTTTGTCGAAGTTGCTCATCGGAGCTATTGTCGCGTTGCGACGTGATGCGCGGCCGTCATCGCTTTCCGACTTCGGACGAGACACTTTTCCGGTATCCAGGGTGCAACAGAATCGGCTGAAGTAACGGGAATCGAGTTTATGGGAGTTGGAGAGTGGCAGACACGTTGGTGATATACAGGAGGCAATCCTTAATCGTGTGTCAACGCTGAGGACGAGCAACGCGCCCTCTATGCAAATGGAAATGGAGAAACTAATGCACTTTAGGGGAAACAGTTTATTCTATAATCTGGATTCTCAACTTGTCGCGATTTTCATCGAGACTATAAAGCATTTTCTTGCAGATTGTGACGCTTATTTTTAGTTGTAATTACACAATATTTTTGTAGAAATTTTTATCATATAAATATTTTCTATACCTATTTTTTTTAATATAGATATATTGCAATATTCTATTGTAAAATAGTTGTAATATTGACTTTTATAGAAAATATAGCTGTACAAAAGTGTTCAATAATTATTTAGTTCAATGTAATTACATGGATTACGGATTTTCCGACTGTTAAAAAGAATCTTTTAACTCTAAAACTGTAATTCAATTCAATTTTTTCAATTTTAATTTGTTACAAAAATTGTAACAATAAAATTTTTGTGAAAGGTAACTGTCCTATAATATACATCTCCCATATATAATATCAGCTTTGAGATTCCAGTCGGCGTTTATGTATCAACCCTGAAATGAGAAGGGAAACCCGGTAACTTTGAAGCTCACTTTTGATAATGTTGAACTACTACGAGTAAAGGATTACGTTCCGGCGATCAAAGATATGTCTCGAGAAAACTCTGGCCTATAGAAATCAGATTGAACAATTACTGCAATAACGTGTCTTTCGAACTTGCAACTTAGTACGTCAAACTTCTGAAAAATCTGGATAGATATTCTTTGTCTAAACAAACGATATTTCTCGCAGCATCGTGCAATCCCCAAGAGAGAGAGAAGAATTTGAAAGAAACAAGTGACACAGAAGGGACCAAGAAAATCGAAAAAGATAGATGCGGAAAGAAGCAACATCAGAGTAAAGGAATTGGATCTCAAGGCAGCAAAATGTTCGATAGAGGCGAAAAAATTGAAACGTCGGTGAAAGGGCAGAAAGGAGACAGAGGAAGGCATAAAATAAAAGGTGGCTGGCCACGCGACAAAGCAAAGGATGAAGATATATGTATAGTCTGTCGAAGGGACAAGAAAAAGACCCTAGAAAAGGAACCAGATAGAAAAAGGATGAAAAAAGAAAAGAAAAGGGAGACTTGGGTAAAGGTTCCGCCTAAAAGAAAGATAGAATATAGCAGTACTATAGGTGTAGCAGAGAATATATCGAGAGTGTCACGAGACAACTCAAGTAGGATGCAATACCGAGTTTGCTGGAGGCAGTAAAGCAGATAATGCGTCGTCAGATATAGACCATGCGGTAGCTCGACACAAGCAGCCACCAGTCTCGACATATCCATGTAGGGGACGTTGCTCTTGGATCCAGATCTACGTGCCTCTCTATTACATTCGTCTCCAAACCATGCGTCTTTCACGAAAGCACCCTTTCTCAGGATTACTAGAGCAATTTCGATTACGCTACTTCTCTACGCAAATGTATACTTCAATTATGAGACATGGTTTGAGGACGATGAATTCTTATAAAGGGAAAGCGCGAAAGTAACTTCTCTGGGAAACAGTTTAATTTTTTTAATGCACTAATTTTCAAAAGTTTTGGAATATTTATCAATAAAAATATAAACTCGGGCCGAAGAAGACATTTTTAACCTTTGAATTTCTCTTTCCTTCAAATTTCCATTTTTATTAATAAATATTTCAAAAATCTATTTTATAAAAAGGTTTTGCAAATGGATATTCTAAAAAGTTTCTATATCATGCATACAGCTGTAGATACGGTAGCTCCACATCGATAACTGTCGCCACCTAACGCTTTAATTTATGACCATGCTATATCGCTTTCACTAGCTATACATCTTCAGTGAGAGATAGGACAAATAGCCCAATAATGTTACTTGATTACCTAGAGATTACTGAAATCTTCTGAATATCCTTTTTCTGGCTAGTTTGGTTATTTACCTTATCTCTTTTCTTTACTACATATATGTACCTTCATGGTGTATCAAGATGTGCGTGATCGTGATACGAGTTGATCTTAAGTCAACAGGAATATACAGTCGTTATTGCATCCCGTATGCAGTTTCCTGCCTGTATTTGGACGCGGATTAGCGCGTGGATATCGAAGTCATTAGATGGCGATGAAACTTGGTTAATATGGACATTTATAGTACGGCTGATGCGGTATAATTGAACGGGCATTATGGGTAATCAGTAGAAAGCTGATTAGCTCTTGACAATACTAATAGTGATATTTTGTTCAATTCATAATTTTACTATGAGGTAAACAAAATTTATCTTTTTACAATGAAGAACACGAAAGAACAACTATATTAACGAATACGATTTCATAGAAAATACAGCTTTCGATTAAACCTAATTTGATATAACCTTAAGATAACTATTATTTAAGATAACATCTTCAGTGAAACTAACCATCAAATACACCGAGTCCAAAAAATTCTGTTATAGCACAGTTATGTAATAAACAAAAACAAAGAGATAATCGAGTGTTCTCGGGATGGAAACTATCCCAGTAGAATCGTTACTCGATCGAAGCTAACAGAGCGAACGAGCCCCTAGAGCAAACGAAACGGTGGGAAAATATTTTTGTCCGGTAGGCGCCGCCATCATACAAACGTAGTCGTTGATCCTAAAAAATTCGCACGTAACCATCCGCGAGTGGCCTTTGAAGGCCATCCATTTCTTTGAAGTCGGGCTCGTTGCAAGCCCCAGTGTACCCGTATATTTTTAGTTACCGGTTTCTCTTTTCTTGTATATTACCGGGCTAGCCGTGCTGTAAAGGGCCATTTCTGCCCGTGGCCCGGATAAATGGCCAAGTGGAGGCGTGCATGCCGCTCAAAGCCGTATTCACTCAAATCTACTACTCTCATCTGCTTGCATTATATGTAAAAATCCGATTTTCCCTTATCCATCTATATTTTTTTCTTTTTCCACTCCAAGAAGAGGAAAAAAGGAAAGAATTAGTTATGTACGCTATTAATTATATACGTTTCCAACAAAATGTATTGCAATTATTATTAAATTACAGGTGAATCGAACTAAATTGGCTTCATTATTTTATAATCATTAGACTGCAGATGTTTATACAAATTCTAATTTTTGTTGATACAAGCTAAAGAAAATTTATTTCTAGCTTCTAAATATTTCAACAGATGCGTTATTTTTTAGATACTCTATGTACTTTTGTATACTATATATATACATTCCTTTTAAACTTTCCTACTATTACATGTAATTATGATAATCGCAAACAATAAAATCATTGTGGTTTGATTCATCCGTAACTTCATTTGAAGTAAATCTTATCCAAAATAAACAAGTGTCCCGATGCTTTTCAGCAGTATATAATCATAATGTAATGTATAGCAATACATACATTTACGAAAGTATTTCGGTATACGAAACTGTTATCGAGTATCGTCTGCGAGAGGGTATGTCCAATTAAAACTTTCTCTTGCATCGTTTCTCTACGAAATATGCAAATGTGGAGTATAAGGCAGAGACATAGAAGATGGGCTTGAAAAATCTGTACCTAAGAGAAGTATTATAACGTTTATAAAATAATGAGCTGGAATATCATCCACAGTTTTTCTGTTAGTCAGCCCCCTATATTCTTGTTCACGTGAATAATTCATGGACGGAAATGAATAATAAAATATTACGAATCGTTGATATAGCGAGCTGCCTAAGTGCCACCTATTTCGCTGTTTTTACGCGTGTTGCGACCACGATTACCGACACGGACGAGCTGCATCAGGTTGTAACACCGTGTTACCACCGAAAGCAACGATGTCCAGTAGCCTGGTCGTTCGCCGAATATCTGCAGCTCGCGTTGCTAGTTTCGTACCAGGTCGGGAATAAAAAATTTTCCCAGAGTATTTCATTCTTTTTTATTTCGCACAATATAATTTACAACTTAGAAATATTTCTGGAACAAAGTTTTTATTTCTTTCCTCCTTTTTTTTTAGAGCTCGTTTGGCAGAAATCTATATTTTATCAAAAATTAAGTTTGATCCTATTAGTTTCTTTATTTTTTATGTTAAGTTTTGTATTATATTCTTTCATAATTATTTGATTTATAACAACTCGTACAATTTTAAGAAATCACGTTTCATATTTTATTTACTGTCTACATTAAGACTGCTGTAAGGTAGTAAAAATATATTTCGACTACATTTGACGAGGCAAGCGGAAAGTATCACGCGTCCGGCAGAGGTTAAAGATAATTCGTATCGGTGTGCTATTGCGACTTCCTTTTTTTCAGTATACTGATACATCAGGTTCCTCGAGCAATCGTTTTCACTACTTATCGAAAAACAGATGTCAAGGTTACTTACTGATTTTGCTTTACAAATAAATAAAATATAAACATAAAGTTAAAAACAAACTTCTCACCGGGAAGTAATAAATATTTTTTTCAAAACGGTCATGCACTTAGTTTCAAGTAAAAACTAAAAATAAAACAAAACGGTATTGAAAGATAAATCTAAAATTAATGATTATCTATTCTGAAAGTGATACGAATGATAATAAACCATCACAAATTCATTAAAGATATTCTACTACCAAAAAAAGACAACAACAAAAAAGCTTCACAAAAAAGATTCCAAAATAACCAAAGTATCATAACTATATCACAAAAAAAAACACCTAGTTCATTAATCTTCCGAAAGATAAGGAATCTTTTTAGGAATACCCTACTCGAGTTCAAAATTCATCATCGAGTCACACAAAGATCCATGTACAATAGTACACGGAACCACGAGGCGGAAATCGTTTCCCGATTTCTTGCCGATCACAGCCGAAGTCGGATCGAGAGTGGAGGGGGGTGTGGAATTTCGGCATGTCGCTGCCTTCGATAAGATCAATTTAATCGGGAGAACAGAAAGGTTCGCAGGAGTTCAAAGGGGACTTCCAACCCCCCTCCTCATTCCTTCTTCTTCTTCCCCCTTACCGTTCGCTTGTCGAAACAAACACCGAAAATCCGGGTCAGTGCACATCGTCACAAAGAAATCTACAGCCTACCGTTGCCATGTAATTTCGCGATTCCGCGTAATTGCTACTGATGACACAATAAATTCCTCTCTCCTGCCCTAAGAATCTTCAATTTCCGCCATTCAACCCCTATATCCGGCCTATCCGGTACATGTGTCTCCTCGACGTTCCTCTTATTCCTCTTGCAAAGCCTCCTTTTCTTCTCTCTTACTCGTTTCTTCCCATCGTCTCTTAAGGAGAACCTGGTTTTCTCCGGCGAAATACAAATTTGTCCGGACTTGTTTGAAAAAGAAAGAAGAAGAAGAAGAAGAACGAGGAAGGAATGCTCGGGGGACGAGGCGCGGAAACGCAAATGCTCGCAGCGACCTGGTGAATCATTTATCCGCGTCGTTCGTTCTGCGAGCCCAGCGACAGAATCTTTCTTCCGTTGGCCTCTTTGCTCGCCTCTTCCGGCGCATTGTAAACCCTGTCCCTCACGTTTCCCTTTCCTCGCCGTTTTCGTTTCCCTGTTGGGAGACTACTGGGAGACTGGATCTGTGGATTACCCGGGACTCGGTTTTCTTCAATTATTAATCGTCTTTTGCGGTTCTGGTTGAGTTGCTGTTATAGTGAAAAAGGAGAAGGAACAGAGACAAAACAGAGAAAAGGAGTTTCGTTTAAACGTTGCTAAAATAATTTCGTCGAGCTGTTAGAATGATTAATCTGTAGGGAAATGAGTATATATTTAAATATGTGTTTGATAGGAAGTTGTTTTGTGTAGTTAGGTTGTGGTCGATGTAAATCTATTTGATTCCAAGTGGATACAATTTAAGCGGCCTCGAGTGACCCGAGAAGCTAGGGAGGTCTTCCTAGGGTTAAATGCTCTACTATTAGACAACTTGCCTCTTTTAGTCCAATCAGTGACTTGTATGTGTGCTAATGTATATACTCTAATACCGTGCCATTGATGTTTCTATCTAGTATATTTTAGTGTCAAGTTTTTTCCCTGTTACTTATACTTAATTATTTTCTTTCCAAATAATATTAGTATGAAATTGCTCTATACATTTAAATTATATTAGGTATTAATAACGTTCATTTTGCGATGGAAATTTCTAAGGAACCAGTTCATTTTATTATCCAAATATCTACCAAAGTAACCTAAACTCCAGCCTTTCTACTTACTAACCGAATGTTTCCCTACCACAATTTTAGATCACGTATGTGTCATCAGTAAGTAATATTACGTGCAAGTACATCTTCAGTGCGTACAAAGTACAAAACTTTAAACATAATTTTCTCTCAAAATTTCAACTATATATTCCTACATTGTTACATACAGCGTGTAGCTTTCATGTCTACTAATTGTTTCGTTCCCTTTTATTCACAACTTGCTACATCATCTTCCACTTTCCTTCTTCCATTTATTGTTACACTATTGTATTATACACTAATGCAGTTTCTGTTATTTTCAGTTTAAAATGCTTCAGACAAAAAAAAAAGATGAAAAATAAGCGATATTATTCCCTTCGAAAGATTCGACAGAAAGATTAATTCAACGAAGAATTGAAGGAAGAATGGCGAGCGAAATTTCGAAATCCCACGGCACACGACACTTGACATTATCCTCGCTGCGGTCGTTTTGAAACGGAACGATGCTGTTCGTTGGAAACGCGGCTGCAGTTCCATCTATATACATCTACGTCTGGGGACACTTAAGTCGCGAAAGGGATGACGAGGAACTCGTCCATGCAAATTGACATTAATATGCAATTGGAACAATAGATCCCAATTAATTATCTCTGGTTAATTGGGATGCCGTGCCGTGCTGCACGACATCTTAACGAAGTTACCATGCATTCCCCCTAATTTGGCAGCAAAACGATACGAAATTGCGCGATGTTGCCGGAGAAAATTAATATTTACCATGGTAATTTCAAGCACGCGCGCGTCTTTCATCTGTGCGTGATACCAACGTGTTGAGATTATTAAAATTACCGACTTGTTGTTACCGTGATAAACTCCAACGATATAGTTTACCATTTTCGCCACCGATGCAACATTTACGTTTCACCGAATATAAAATTTGATTTTTATAACTATATTTGCACTATTCTATTCTATGATAGGAGAAATTTGTTTCGAGTTCTTTTAGAAAGTATGTATTGAAAATTCATTTACCAGACTTAAGTACCCATATTGTGTAGACGCCATTAAAGTAGATGCTCGTTAAAGTAAATTAGCTATTTGACGAACATTCGGTTACTTACACGTGAATCATTAAATTGATTTCGCCAATAACTATGGAAACAACTAACTTCGCGCCTTAAGACTAGTATTTTTGGATTTTACTCATCAAAAGACCCCCCGCCCTTCTCCGATGAATATTCGCAACCCTAACCTCACAACGTCCCTATTATGAAATAACGCCAACGATAATAATCGTAATTACTACAGCCACGAAGAGCCTTTAACGGAATCGAGGGTCGAGCTTGCAAAATCGGTAACCAGATCACTAGGCTAGGGGATCTGGTGTAAAAACCAAGACAGCTGACTAGAAGTAGAGTCAAGAAGAGGGCGCGAGCGAGCGATTATTCGGCGAGCGTTAAGCGAACCGACTTGGAATCTAGATGCTTCCGATAAGGCCGTATCTGCGAGATACGATCGGCACCTGGATGCCAGTGGCACGTTACTGTCGTTGGATTTGAAGGGAAGCGAAAAAGAAAAGGTGATATGGAGGTAAACGACGAAGAAAACGGGAAAGAGGAAAGAGAGAGAGAGAGAGAGAGTGGAAAAAAGGGGAAAAAGTGAAAGAGAGTCGCGTTAAGCCGGGATAAGAAGCGTCTTACGGTGAGATCGTTACGAGACGATCCATTTTCCTTGCAGCGGCTCGAAAAAGATCACGAAACGAGGAAGGAAGGAAAAGAAGGGGTCGACCGTTTACATACCGCGGTATTTCC
This sequence comes from Bombus waltoni, assembly GCA_014737395.1. Classification (NCBI taxonomy): domain Eukaryota; kingdom Metazoa; phylum Arthropoda; class Insecta; order Hymenoptera; family Apidae; genus Bombus; species Bombus waltoni. The sequence goes on from JACXII010000021.1 coordinate 1,615,075, forward strand.
GGTACCGTGTCTTCCGGCGATTCGAGAGAACCGGGGAAGCTTCACCGACACTTCTCTCTTTTCTATTCCCTATGAGCAACAAGCCACCACGTAGTTTCGCCTCTGATGCTTCGCTGTTACCAGACGAAATTCTCGTTAAACTTTTGATACTATCCCGTAACTTGTAAAAAGATATTACTTCTTTTCCAATTTTTTAGTTGCGATACTTAACTTAATGTTTGGAATGGTTTGAAAGGTTATTAATATATATAGTCATTAACATAGCCCTTATATTTACTAACCTGTAACTCTATAATAAATGGCAATTCATAGATTTGACTTCTGTTACACAAGTAGAATGGAAGAAGAAGGATTATAATGTTAATCGTACCAAGAATTTTTACTTTCTGCTTTTTGTACCCTACTTGTACGTTTACGGTAGAATAGTTTTTAGTGTTTACATAAGATTTACATACTTCCTGTTAGAGGAAGCATGGGAAGAGGGATGTTTGAATAGCGAAAGATTATCTTTATCCAAATAAAGATATCATGTTAACATTAGTGAAATCAAACTAACGGGGATACATCTCACCGATTTGTCAAGACATTTTACTCTATTACAGGATTTCATATACGATACCTTGTATACTTGAGTAATAAAATGGAGAATTTCATAAAAAATGGAATTGCTCAATTTGTCTGATAGGTTCAAATATAAAATCTGATAACAAATGCTTTATTAGAAAATAATGGTACGTACAAATATTTTTTGTGGTCACTATTGTATAGAGTGCAATAATGATAACACAAGTATTGCATGCAATCTGTGTGGTCTTAGTTCTGTCAACGAAATTTCAAGACGGTTACCGGAGGATCGTCCTCGCAAGGTAATTCGGAAAAGGAGGTTACTCCTCGGGCGTGAAAAGTGTTCACTTGTAGCTATTACACGTTATTTATTGCGCCTGGCTGTAATGCTTGGTGAAAGGGTTAAAACCCCGGACAGAACGAATACATTTCGTCCTGGTGGAGAAGGGGAACAGGAAGCTAAGACGTTTATTATAAAGGGAAAGAGAAACGGAACGACGTAAACTGTGCGCCATTTACATACAATATATCCAAGAGCAAAACCGCATTTTCTACTGTATGTGACGTCTACGTTCTTTGCGACAGTCCAGGAGACGAAATGTTTCGCCCGCACGATGATTTAAATCGCAAACACTCGATCCATGAATGTGTTTCTAGCTACGCAAATAAATTCGTCATCAAACAACAAGAAAGGCTTCATTGAAAAAGCAGTGACATGTCGACCGAAGAAATTTCAATTGATATCGTTGAATCTCGGATACAAATATCTAATCGTTTTAAATATGGCTTTCGCCAATGGACGACGAAACGAAAACTCCAGTGAGCGATATTAAAATCTTAAATGGTTTTGAGATGAAGGAATCGCATATTGAAGACTCCATTTTATGATAACTATACGAATAATTATAGCTTTGCGTTTATACTATATGATTAGGAACGATTTACGGAAATATATCCGTATTTAAAGAGTTAAACTACAATGGCCAGATAGCAAGTTTCGTGGATCGAATCTATTAACACGCTCGGTCGATAAATTATCGAGCAAGTTAACTGCATAACTGACTTTGTCAGAATCAAGAGGTAATCGACGTTTTAACAAGTTTTCGAGTGTAAGAACGTAGTATTTGATGAAAGAACGTAATATTTTATGAAATTCGTCCACGTTTTCTGAATAAAAATAGTTGACGAAAAGCGGAAAAGGAATATCATGAATATCTATGGGAACATTGAAATTCTAAGAGGTTAGGATCTTTTAACGGAAGACTCTCGGACGGAAGTTCTTGTCAAACATGAAACAGGCTAATGCATAATGTAGAAAAAGAGAAAGGAAAGGAAGGTTAATTTATTTACATAAGTCTAGGTTCTTGGAAATGTCTAGAATCGATTAAATAGAACGTTACGCGTTTTTTTTCAGATAAACGTCCGATGGTGACACGTGTGCAAATCGTTCGTGATCGAACGATTCGTGATGCACGCAGAGTGCATCAATCAAATTTCATGTCATGATTTGTGCTACTGTAATGTATAAATAATCGAACGTTTTTTTTAAATGTTTTTATCTTTGTGGAATATAAGAATGATATGTATATTCTTCAATACATTTTTATATTTTGATGAAAGAATACTATTCTGAATTTTAAGTCCAAAATAGAGAAACTATTAAACGTTATATTAAAACCGATTAAATTAAAATGTACTTAAACATGTTCTATCCACATGAAAAAATTGCCTACTTTTTCTTCTCTTTTTCTATATCTGAAAAAGCAAAGGAACTTTTGAATTCAAATACTCCTGCTTAACGTGGCTATTATGTCAACGATTTCCCTCATTTATTGGACTTTTTTTCGTTCTCTATTCTCTTCTTTGCTCGAAGAGGGGAAAATAGTCTGGCTCAAATTACGAAACTATCGCAAATGAGCTTTTTCAATAGAAATCTATACCAGCAAGAAACTCGTATGATTATACGCATGATGTGCTATCTGGACATGGTGCTGACAATGAACCTCGATCGCATACCGCCCTCAAGCCTATATGTCTTGCTGACAATTTAGCAGCGCGATTCGTACGATACTGTCGATACGATAAACTGCTCGGGGAACGCGAGATGCTTGCAAATTGGCGGCAACTATGTCGCCAGATGTAACACAAATTGAGGTTAATTAAAGAGGGAAATATAGCGTGGTAATACGGTCATGATACGTCTAAATGCATTCACATTCTTAATAGACCTTAAGACTTACACGAATTCAGCTTTAATCCACAATGTAATACGATAAATTATACAATAACTAGAAATTAAATAAATTAATTAATTTTATATGAAATGTAGACAAACTGATCTTACATGTTCTCTTTAAAAAGAGAGATTTGAAAAAATTGTATCTAATTTTGAATATTAGAAGAATAAGCACAACAATTTATCTATGCCCTTGTACACGATAATTAAAAAGTTAATAACATTAACGTATGGATAAATAGTCTTCATATACAAAGATCCTGAATACCAATTTGTATTTTAATTTGAACTTTAATTATCAGCGAATTTCAGCGTTACGTTTGAAGTCGCATTATAATTTTAATCTGCTTCAGAGGAGGTACAAATGTCAGTGACACTAAGAATAAACATAGACATTACGATAAGCAGGAAATCAGAAAATGAGTGTCACTCGTTCTTCAAGACTCATATATCAAGCTATCCTGTTATTCGCGTGTACTATATGCTATGAAAGAAAATCGAGACAGTTTTCCGTGGGCGAAGCCGAGTCTTTCGAGATTCCGTGAAAAATATGCATGTCACAGTATCATCGTGAAACCTTTCCCGACACGATAAAACACGACGTCGCGAATTGCTCACATGTTGCCGAGGCCCCGTGCTTCTCCTCTTTTTCCCTCCATTTTTACTTTCCTCCCTCCCTAACCCTCTTTCTCGCACGTAATATGATTCCATCACGGCAATGGCAAATATTGCACGCAATTTCCCCTCAAATTGCTCTCGTGTAACTTAATTCGCTGGCGATGGCGAAGCGCGTCAACCCTCCTTTTTTTTTCCATCGGTGATAATTTCTCTCACGATATCAGTCACACAGATACGCTTTTTTGTCAGGGCCTCCGCCATATTAGATGCTCGCGTCGATCCACCAGAATCGAAACTCTTATTTACGTACGATTACAACTTAGACAGCATACATACTTTAATTGTTGCAAAAAGGAATCATGGAATGTTTGATATTTTAATTGGTTTAAGTTTAAGTTAACTCTCATCTTCTAATGTTTTCAATAATAGCTCACAATTTTTAAACTGGAAAGAAAATATCGAAAGAAGACGTAAACATCCGCAGTCTTATTATGGTACAGAAGAAAGATAAGTTTTAAAAAGTTATTAGAAACACAAATATAAGATAAAGAAAATATACTATTTATAATTGCGTGTTTCTTATAATTTCTACGTGATAACCGCAACGAAATTTTTCGTGCTACATCAGTCGAAACAATTAAGAAACTCGCTTTCACTGACAAAGCTTTGAATATTTATTTAGTCGCCCGGTGAAAACGTTTATACGAACAGTTTAATAATTTTGAACGATGTAGTTTCTTACTTTTTTAAGTACCTTTCTCGATTGCAAATTCCCATCTTCCGCATATAATTCACTCAGTGAAACCAATAAAACCAGCAAACCATGACTGAGAGTAGTTTCTTGACATCTCACGTTACCATTATCGAACAAGTATCACTTATCATCAAAGCAACATACATACACATTATGTTTTATTAACATTATCAAACTGCCAACACCAATCCCCCATGAGAATTAATTTAACATCTACTGTCAATGCCATCTGCTAAACAAAAGTTGAAACATTTGTTCCTTGGACTTTGAAATCGCTAGTTAAAAGCTTCTAGGGAAAAAGTTTTTATGAACACCGTCATGCACATGTTAGAGAATGCATAGTAAAGTAGTGAATTACGGTAACATTTTGCAACAAGAAAGAAAGTTACTAACGAATAACCTTATTGTTACCATTTTCGTCTAAACTGAGTGCAACTGAATTTATCAACGAGGAAAGGGGAACGAAGAAAAAAAATGGTCGATATCCGGACCGACGTGTTTTTCTCAAGTGTTATCAGCTTCAAAGGGTTGTTGCAACATCATGTCGCCTACTCGATATCCTTTAATGAATTAACACACGAACGTACAGAAGGTGACGCATACAGCTCGAAAAAAAAATCGTTAATCATTGGCTATCCTACGGAACCTGTGTACTATCCGAGATAAAATTGTATTACACTTTTCATATCGAGAGGCAGACCTTATTGCGTAAAATGCCGAGAGAAATGTATCTATGTATGTGTGATAAGACCATGCGCGTGAACTGTGTATATAGTACCTTTTTATGGAATACGGTATCTTCAAAGTGGTGTATCCATTAAGTGTACTGTCATATCGCCACGCGTTTTTTACCACGTTTCGTTTAGAAAACTTTGGTAAAAGAAGATCATTTCGGATACTTTATAAAGTAATTACCATTTTTATAGGGAATCATTTCCCGCCTGGGTATTACCGGTTCCTCTAAAATTATATTACAGAATGTTTAATGTCTAATGTTTTTAACTACTCAAATAACAAAGATTTCATCTTTAACCTGATCTTTTTACTGTCCGAAATTCTAAGATAAATGGATTTGTATCGTGGTATACAATTGTTCATGGAAAATGAAATGCTATATTATATCACGCACATAAAGGATCTTTTATTTGAATGTGGAACTCGTGCTATCATATTTGCAATATCTATATCCTGCTTTCTTAAAGCCTAATTATATTTCAAAATTTTTAAAAATGCGAAGTAAGATTAGAAAAAGGAAATAATTTGAATGAAAATAGGTTAAAGAAAATTCTAAAAGAAACTTTGACGGTACATCAGATTCTGTGTTCAAATACCTTCATAGCTATTTTCAATTCCAACAATAGATTCGATCTCTCGTGTAAAACTTAAAACTACTTTAGAACTGTCGGTCGAAGCGTTGGCAAAGTTCCTTCCAATGAATTCTTTCTGTTCATGGGGTTTGCCGGTTGTAATTCGAGATGCAGACCGATGTCTCCTGCTCTCAACGAGAAAAGAAACACGCAGGGAACATCGAACGTAAACAATAAGCTCAGAACGTGAAAAACATGATTCAATTGTCGATCACGAAATTTCTTTTTATTGCGGATAAAATGTAATTTAAAATTTTACGAATTTAAAAACAAAATAAATTTTTTAAATGATAAAAAGATATTTACAATAGATTGCACATATAAATGTAAGAAATATATTTATAAAAATATTAAAAACTCGTATGAAAAATGGACGAATAATAAAGTGTGCAAGTTTTTGTACACTTCTGATAGGATATATGAGAAAAGAGTCTGGTGAGAATACGCCGAATAACGATCGGGCTTCGATCTTCTTATTCTATCGAGAATCGATACGTAAGATGTGTGGTCCATAGAGGGAGGCCGTCTAGCAAGCATATTACGTTAGAAAGAAATGGCTAACCACGATTCGTGGATAAAGGGTGGAAGAGAGAAGCCGATAGAGTCCATCGATCGTCGACGGCAAACACGAGCGCGCTCGCCGAAAAAAAGGATCTGCAGACTCGTCTCGATAATCGAGAGAATTATACTAATGTTTCTACAGCAGATACAACATTATGGCCAAATCTAATATCTTATAATTAGAAGAAATGAAAATTAGATTGCAAATCGTAGGCGCAATATGAGAGGTAGGATAAGGTATACTTATAGAGAAAGAGAACGGTAAATTACAGGGCGGGTCTTGCCGTGGAAAATCGATGGGAATACACGGAGAGCGTGTAGAACGAAACACGACGTTGCTCCAGAAGAAAATTGCTTCGCGTCTTCATCGACGACGCGCGATCACTTCCGTCACGGAACCCGCGCACGTAAAAGGCCACCATTTTCACGCTCGTGGATCGACATGGGAATTATAATAGAGAAAAAAAATTCTGAAGAAAAAAAAGAAAGTATATTACATACCTCGCGCCGTCTCGAAGATGTAAATGTTCTCTTGCTTACTTTCCAGGAACAACCCGATGTGGCTCAGTAGTCCTGCTGGCGTTTACGTGTATGTTGACACGCTCGACGGTGCAGGTGGTGGTAGCAGTGGTAACAGCGACGCTGGTAGTAGTAGTGGTGGTGGTGTAGCGGTGGTGATGCCCCGCTGGTAGTGGTTGGAGATACGAAAAAATGTATACGCGTAACGCGACTGCGCCACTGGACCGAAGTGAGACTGGCTCGAAGCGAGTCTACCGACTACTAACTACCAAAGCGACGTGATACGAACCGTGTGCGTCCTCGTCGCGGTGCTACCGTGTACTACGTGTTGCTGCTGCCAGAGCCACTACCGCTCTACTCGCTCCACGACGACCTCTTCCCTCTTCTGTGTCTGTGCCTCTCTACCATCCCTCCGAGTCCACGCAGCAGCAACCTTCGCCTCGCACAAGCAGCGCGGCGCGGGGTTGCCGCTACCAACGTCGCCCCATTGCATCGTCCCACTGCGCTGAAGGATATTTTCAAACTATACCTGTAATGTATAGAACCTGCCTGCTATTTTGCATCGCTGCTACACGGGTTTCAGCTCTACAGTCATGGGAATGATAAATATTATATCGCCCCGAGATAATGTTGCTAATCGTTTGTAACGATGGGATTAAGCGGAAAGAGATGAAGCCCCGCTAGGATTAAACTCGAGAGTAATCTGGAGAATAAATATAGATGAATGTCCTCCAGATGAATATACGAAATTATTAGAGATTTTAACAATGTTTGAGGATCGTTTAAGGGATTACTTTGAACGGAAACGTAAACGAATGGCGGCGGTAATAATATTACGGTTAGGAACAAATGTAAATATCAAGTACAATGTTGTATCGTGGGAGACAAGTATGAATCGATACCCCCGTAGTTAGAAAGGAAAATACAGATAAAGTAGAAGCGTTATAGACGATAACACGGGAAGCGTGACGTAAAATGAGATTTAAATTAGAAAACGTAATTCACGCCATCGTATTTTGCAAGTTTGTTTTTACCGACATACCTCGCGTTACATTCCTTTTTTTGCCGTTTAACGAGCATCAACAAATAACTTTACTCGTAAGATATTACGTATATTGTGGCGTCGTTGGGATACTAAATTACCCAAGCATTTCCCAGCATTTGCATTTGCTAATTAAAAAAGAAATAGGATAAAACGGATGAAAATTGTTTGGAACGATATCGTTAAAAGTAGCGATTACATATTTTAATCAACCTTGTATTTCCTACGTAAATCGTGTTACTACCATCGCCATGTAAATTTGCCACGACACACATACATTACCAGATAACTTGTCTCTCGTATCTAGCCAACGATTAATCTCTGTAACGTGGCGATTAAACCACGACTGTGAGTAGGCAAGAATATCGATTCAAACGAATCAGATGCAAAACATGGTGTGTACGATGTTCGTGTGCGTGTGCACGAGCCGAGGAACAGTTAACCGTTATGGGAAGGGAGAAAAACGCGCGCTAACGAACTTCAATGTTGACCAATAGTCGTGGTGCGTTCTTGTTCGACCTACACGTTCGATAAATGAATTCTGGTAAAATTTTTTATCGTTAAAATACCTCGACTTCACGAAAGTCAACATGCAGAAGGGACAAGGGGGGAATAACTACAGATGGTCGGGACACTCAATATACCATATATCGCGCGATCATGTTTCACTGGTATCTCGCTTTTCTTGGAACACACAGAAGAAGTTAGACGTTCTTCCTCACCAAGCTCAGGTCATATACATTCGCTGGTTCCTTAATTGCCAGCCAGGAGTGGTTTCTCGCTCAGGAGGCATACCGACTAGTCTCTTTTCAACCCATACACTGACGATGTGCTTCATGCGACCTTCCGTACAATCCAGTTTCACGATCGTGGGACGATCAGAAGAAAAATCGTCTTGCGCAAGGGTTCGCTGCTCCGGCCGTCAGTTTAAAGTTTCTTAACGACCGGCGGAACTGGATTTAAGGTGAACACGATTTTACAATCTTGTTATAGGTGTATCATAGATCTTTCATTGTATTTATGAGATGATAGATCGACCAGATTACTTTAACTGGATGTACCGACTACTAAAGTGTAAAACTTTTTCAAAAGAAATCAAAATGAAAGTTATATGAGAAAATACATAAAGTAAACCCCTAAAACTATGAGCCGTAGTAAATTTATAAAATTTGTATAAAAATTACAAATTGATATTAATATGACTATTGAGCAACGTTGAAATTTGTTAGCGTATATTATTTCTGATATTAAAAAAATTTTCTACTGATTTTCTACTTTTCTACTGATATTATTATGAGAGATTTTTGTTTTACACGTATTTTGTTTTAGTGACGCAAGAAAATTATTGATAATAAGAAATATTATTTTTATGAACAATGTATATTATTGTTGAATGCGATAAAAAGGTATCGCATATTGTTAGCGTGACGTCTCTGGGTTAGCGGGTTGATGTCGAATAAAATGAAGACTTACACGCGGTCGTACTACGTGTATACGGCTGATACGTATACGAGAAGTGATTGTCAGAAGTGACACGGTACGGGGGAGTAAATCACGTCGGCATTAAGACAATTAGGTGGAGAACGACGGGTTCAGCCGAGTCAGTTGACGTGTCTTGGACAGAAACAGATGTCTAATATGCCTTTTATTTCGACTCCATGGTCAACCATACGTGCACATATAAGTTAAACACTTATTCGAACCACAGGACGTACGTAGGATAAATGCATGGGCGTCGATACGGAGCATTAGAAATGAGGAATAATGTGACACATATTGTAATCATGTAATTACGCAATTTTCGTTCGTTACAACAAGTTATATGTAGGAAAATTGTTGTTTAAAATATATATAGGTATTACCCCTGAACTCGTGTACCGCTGAAAAATACATGTATAAGTTCTGGTTTAAGGTTGCATTTCACGAATAAATCGCTAGCGGCAACGATGTGCATGATACGATTAAGAGAGTGTGCGTGTATGCAAAAGTCTGCCCGTACTGTGGTCGTGCAATTGTGCGAAGGAAATGAGATCAAGTTTGAGTGATTGCGGACAGCAGTCGAACAGAGGCGGAGAGAGGCAGGGAATGGAGATAGGACAGTTCAAGAACCGAATCTACAGATTGCCAGTTGGATAAACTGGAACGAACGAAATACCAGATTTCTACAAGTATCAAATACCATCGTTTATAATTATTAATACTTAAAGTATAAAAATATATTATTACAGAGAAATATCGTGGATTTTTAATGACATATCACTTTGAAATAATTACACACGATTGATTAAGATTGCTTTCAAAAATAAACATTTATTTCAAAATTAATGCTTACCAGCTGTATCCTAAAAACTAAGATCTATCCTATACACTGATTGTGTTTAGGTGTTTCTGCTCTCAAGACATCTTAAGATTTAATTGCATTATGAAGTGTACAATTTTTTGTTTGTTTGTATAGTACCGTAATAGCTTTCATAACAAGATCAAACGCTTTCAGATTTACATCATCACATGATCTCCTTACACACATATATTACATTCAAATACCAGAACGTATTTTGCATATAATATTTCACACTTGTAATCATGCTTACAAACTGGTTCATGTACTATTATTCTTATCAAACTTAATTCTCAGATTGAATCTTACCCTTCTATGTCTTGATAAAGATTAAAATGATAGTACCGCTAAATGGTGATATCACATTTGTGGTTCGGAGCATGTACTGCCTGGTCAAATGAGAAAAAATGTGGCACAGACCTAAACAGTTTCTCTTGCGGATTGTGCCAGCTCTCCAAATGAGGTCTCCAAACATTGTCGTAGTTCTGCGTAACTTACTACTAATATACTTTGTTCATCTCGTGACATCAAACATATCTATAAGATTTAAAAAATACATTTAGAAGTACATATTGAATGATTTTTAATTATTTGAATATCTTGTATATTACTAAAGCGTGCATACTATATTATTAAAAAATCGAAGTCCTTTAAAAAAAAAAAGATACAATTTTGGAAAAAGGAAGTATACCTTATCTTGTGAACCTGAATCCAACTTATTTAAACAAGATACAACATGTGCCATATCCAACCAAGGTCTTCCATCAGCTGTTACTTGGTGGAAAACATAATCCCTAAACAATTTGAGCATATATCGGTCACCCGTCTCTGCCCACGTAGGTTCCATATTAAGTTCGGGTCTTTCGTTAATAGTAGCCAACTTTACAAGTAACTTATATAATCTCCCATTTTCTAATTCCTTGGCAAGTTCATTTTCCAATACATCGGATCGAAGCTGAGCTGCGTCTAATTGCGTATAAAATCGTGCTCCAATCATCGGCATGAGATCTGTTACACTTCTTCGTGCTTGATTCGAAAGTAAATACCTATAAAATTATATTCGTTTATGAGTACATACATCAACACGAACTTTCCATTGAAAGTGTCAATTTCATAATAAAACTTGTCTCGCATAAAAGGTATTACCTCAAAATGATTAAAAATGAATCAAATTGAACAATGAAATGTTAAATTGATGAAGAAATGTACCGTTCATCATCATGTTAAAAGTTAATGAGTAAAAGAAATTTATGAGAAAGATAAAATGTATACAAACAGAATAAGGTTTCGAAGATCCGTAGAGTAGGAACGTGCGACGAGCTCAAGGGAGGCTTGCATGTTGTCGCGATGGACGGCAAGGAGACTGCGACATGCTAATGCCAACACCAACTTTCCTAAGGCGATTAAATCTTCTTGTTGATAATGTGGTATAAGCGAAAGTGGATTTGCTGCGTTTCCATCGAAAGTAACAACATCTGGTATAGCTACACAACTTAAACGAAGTCTTGTTCGTGACGTGAGTAACACTTTTGTAGGATCTAAACATCTGTATGCCAAACCTATAAATCATCAAAATAAAAAGAATTATTTAATTATCTAGACAGTAAACAAATAAGATGTAAGGTAATATAATTGAGAAATACAAACCAGCAGCATGTATAACACGGAGTGCGGCAGTGAGTTGAATTATGTAGCTCCATATAACACTTTCTGGTAGCATACTGCTATGCTGTTGCCTTAAAATAGTATTCTTGGTATGACTATAAGGTCGAGGAGCATTTGGATCTGAAGAAAATGGATCTGTATAACCATTTAATTCGGTCGCTGAGAAATGCTTAGTTAATAATGTTTCCGATCCAGGATGATAATCGTAAACAAATACCATGGCTGAAATAATAAAATGAAGAAATAGAAAAATAAAATTCATAAATATGCATTTATCAATTTCGTTTTAAGACGTTAATACAGACAATGGTCACCAAAAGCCTTGGTGGTAAAAACTTCTCTTAACTGCACTAAATTCGTATGCGATAATCGTTTCCACATATCTACCAGCACCATACACTTTGTATTAGCAAGTCTGAAATCTAAAAACATATTAAATGCTTATTTCATTACCAGTTTCACACTTCTTATAGGGTATAAATAGTTTGTTAAGATATAGAGATATTCACCATGTATACGTCGTAGACAGTAACGTGTACCGCTTTTAATGCTGGTAGCTTTGTACGTCGAAGTTTGATATCCAAGCATCGTTGAAGCAGGTTTGTGAATTGGTTCCAATGGACACAACTCATGATAATTATCTACCTCGTTTGGTAGATCGGGAAATCGTACTACATCAGGTTGTGCTAACGTTAAAGCATTTTTTTGAAGAATATCCATTCTTAAACTCTCACTGACAAAGAAATTAGGGGTTGCTTGAGGAGGAGGGGTTGAAGGAGCTGAAGAACTATTAGATGACGCAGGTTTTGCAGGTTTTACTGGCTGGAGGTGCGCAGGTGTACCTGGATAGACATAGCCTATCTGACCTGCTCCCACATTTCCAATCTATACACAAAGGATATTAATTAATTCGTTAATCAATTGAGCAGAAGTAACAAAAATACATGCTTTTCTGAATTTCTACAGCTACTTACAGTTTCAGTTCCTTCTTCAGTTCCAACAGTATCAGCTGCTGCATTGCCAAGGTAAAAATATGTAGTACCGCCCACATTCTCTTGCGAGTGATAAGAATTATTGAAAAGGTTCGGAGAACTACTGTTACTACCAGTAAGACCTCTTCCAGGTACAAATTCTGGACTGGCAGTTACCTTTTTCTGTGAATCCAGAGAAAGGTTTGACAAATGTTTTGTAACAACTGTAGTACTTAGAGTTATTGCTGGACTTTGACGATTCTATTCGAAAATATATAATAAGAAAGTTATATCAATGTATGTCTTTTCTATAACTTATCAATGGATATCTTGTATATATATAATAGTACAATATAACATAAAACAATATCTTTACTAGGACTTTTTTCAAATAAATTGCAAATAAATACCATGTAGGTAGCAAGCTTGGATTCCAATGGAACGCCGTTTGTTTGAGGGGTGTATGCAACAAACATTGATGGGTCCATCTCTTCCTCAACCACTGCATTTACTATCACACTTAACCCTCACTTCTACTATCTGTATTTTTCTTCTAACTGAAAATCCTTTCCCACCTGTTTCTTTCAATGGGAATGAACAAATGTACTTTATGTGTGATTATATTTCCTTGTTACACAGGTGCACAATATAACATCAATCTTCAAAGCCTGCAATATATCTTATAAATACACGAACAGAAATAAAAAATAAACTTACAACTATGTATTTTACATATTACTCTCAAATATTATTCAATATCATTTGGTAACAATAACTATTCAATAATAGTATAAAATATAATATATATATATATAAAGTTCAAATAATTATGTATGCTTTGTCAAAAAATTAGTTCATTTGTTCTCATGTGGCAAAATTCAAAGTTAAAAACATTACTATCTTTTATTACTATTTAAAAAAAAAAGTTATTAAACAAATAAGTAAAATGTGTCCAAAGAAACTACTATCTACTTACAAATTACAGAAAACCGATTTAATTTTATTTACACTACTCGAGATTTACTCCGGTATCTGGTTGTGTTCGTAAAATCGGTGATACATAAATTCGATATAAAATATACTGCTTCTTGTAAACGAAGGCATCAACTTGCCGCGTACAACTCAGTACGACTAAACATAACAACAAATCGTAAATCCTGAATGAAATTTCGGGAACGATGAGCACAGCTCGAGCTAAGAAAAAAGAAGAAAAACCGAAAAGAACAAGTAGAATCGCATGCTATAGCAATGGCAGCTGATTTTGACAATACGAGTGAAAAAGACGCACAGGATATAACCTTGATTCCACGTTATTGCTGATGCGAGGTATTCACCCGTGAACACAATTTCGATCAAAAGTCCGTACGATTGTGCAATAAAGATACTGAAAACGATCTAATACGGCTACGTGTACGATAAAACGCGTATGGCAAGTAAGCACGACTAACATAACCATTTACACTGTCACTTATGTCGCGTCGGTGATACGGCGCCAAAATTCCGACCTCTCCGGTTTCCGAAACAGTACTGTTAGCGCGCTCGGCAAAATACAACTGTAAAGTGGTGATTTGAAAGCAGTCTGACCGTATTATAACATGTTTCCGTCCAGTAGACAAAGGAGAAAGCAGAACCAATCCGAAACTTGTATGTTTATGGTGTTCTCCCTTTGGTTCGGCCTCGTATTTTTCTCTTTCCCCCTCTCTCCCTTCCATCCCCTCTATTCATGTCCTTCGATCGGAGCAGCTGTCTCTCTGCCACAGCTTGTCTCCGGGCGCGCGAGTCGCGAACCTGTATATTTACCTTTTCGAACACTCTTACCAATTACATATATCGTTCTTCTTTTTAGCTTATTCTTATTTCTGTATTATTATTTTCTTAATAAATGTCATGTTGTACTAATTTTAGGTGATTTTTATCATTTGCGTAATGTAGATGCAGATCACTGGTAGCCAAGTTTAAGTATAGATACTTGACAAATGATATATGAAAGAATTCTATTCTATATTTTCGACCTTTTTCACATAGAATTACCTTATTACCGATTGTACCATGATTGTTGCGACACCCTGTATATGTCAAATTATATTTCGAAATAGAAAAAATTATACACTAGAGTACTAATTATTGTACATTGCAATATATGTGATCGATCTGTATCAATAGATTTTATGATTTTGTTCTTTTTTATAGACAAAATATTATGCTACCATAGAAAATTGGAAGTGTGATTGTAGAAGGACTAGGTCTACTAACGACTGAAATATAGAATTTGTAGCGAAAGTGTAATGAAAACTGTAAAGGGAAAAATAAAATTTTGTTTAAAGCATCTAGTATCAATACGAATAAATTATTTGCAATACTCTTGGATGATTTTTAAATTTGTATAACACGTCGTTAATGAGAATTGTTTAAAGAGAAAATACGCTACTTTCGAATTCGAAATTACTTTTGTTACATTGTTTATTACAAGCAGTCACAGGTATGCTTTACTTATTCTTATATATTTAAATTGCAAACTATATAGTTAATAATCGCATGTATAATTTCTTTACGTTTTACTTATTTTGTTTTATTTATTTTACAACACGCGTTTTATTTTATTAATAAAAGATATGAATATGGTTTAAATATTTACGATAAATGGTAATAAATGTACGAGACTTTCTTCGATACCGTAATCTTTTTGGATGATTCACTCAGCTGTGTGTTTGTTTTGTGTGTATTGTATTGGCAATACTGACTGAAATGCTCAAGTTTAAGTGTTCAGTCGTATAGTAATTTAGACGATCGAGCATTCGGGAAAGTGCAAGTTCTACTGCGTATATAAGCAAGTAGAATTTACGTTTATTGACGAAGATACCACTTTGAAACTAAAAAATCTGACTGTTTAACCAAATTAAACACACGATGATTATACCTGTACGTTGTTTTACATGTGGAAAAGTGATCGGTAATAAATGGGAAGCTTATCTTGGTTTATTGCAAGCAGAATACACTGAAGGGTATGTATATACACATTGTCATATCAAACTGTGAAAATAAATTAAATGAGTGAAATACAACATAAATTAGATATACTATAATGTAAATAACGTAATTTATATATTGTGTTTACACTAATAGGAACTCTAACTTTCACTGTATAGAGGTTCTAATGAATGAAATGAAGTTTTTAACTATTTTTATCAATAAGGAGTATATCAAAATATTGTCTATGTGCTGCAATCTTCTACATGTAATCATATAATATATGTTACAGTGATGCTCTTGATGCATTGGGTTTAAAACGATACTGCTGCCGTAGAATGCTTCTTGGACACGTAGATTTAATTGAAAAGCTTTTGAATTACGCACCATTAGAAAAATAAAAATGTGAGATGAAAATTCTCTCATTTTACTGTAAATATCAAGATATTAAGATAAATTACTTTATGATATTGTTTGTACAAAAGGATGTATTTAAGGTAGAATAAAAAATTCAAAAGATATTGTAAAATGATTTGTATTTAAAAATTCTAATCACTTCATTATTTCTTTTTTACCAGGAATATGTAAAAATTTCCAACAATTGTATAAAAAATCGATTGATTTATAACAAGTTCAATAAGCAAAAATTGCTTCGAAAGGATTTTGCTTTCTTTTAAATGTACACTTGTATTAAATGCAACACAGTAGAGTGAAACATTTGCTGCACTGTGAATCACATACATGAAACATGTTATGGCTTGCTTATAAACGTTTGAATTATTACAATAGTACATGTTATTAAATTTAAGAAAATAAATGAAGGTTATACTTTAAGATTTGATTGTTAATTTATAAGACTAACAACACACAAACATACCTCTCTATGTATTAAAAATTTTTATAGGTCTTAATTGTAGCTAAAATTTTTTAAAATTCTTTATAATATGTTTCAAATAGGGTACAGTTATATGTGCAGAATATAAAAAGATATTCAAACGTAATTTATCATTATAATAAAATAAAAAATTTCACTTTGTTAAATAAATAATATCAATCAAAATTAATTAAAACGTATTGCTCCAATATAAAATATTTCTTATGAATACTGCTAACTTCTCTCAGTCTAATCTCTTCACGAATTAAATAAAATATACATACTACATGTTATGTTTTAGGAACAAAGTAATTTACTAGATATATTTTCAAATTAGTCACTTATTAACGATTAAATCTTCTCATATAACCTCCCCTGATAGTATTTTATAATATAAGTTGCTTGTGCGTAGATATTATTTGAACTATATCGAATGTTGGTTTCCCAATTTCTCATTCTAAGAAGAATTCATTTTTGATCCATTGAATTCTCATTTGCACAATAACCAAAATTATGTTGGTTAGAATTCATTCTATCTTACTAAAATACTAGAGTATGTCTTGTAAGCATAATATAATTGCATCTAAATTTCTGATATAAATTTTATTAAACTTCTGATTATACGTATCTTACAAAATAAATTGATATCTTCAATTTATATCCTATTTTGATTTTCTTGATTGTCTTCATAAAATAATTAAATTATCAGAAATTTATTGCATTAAAATCTGTTAAATGGCTTCCAAACATTTTTGGAGTTTGGAATATTGGAATATCTATAAATCTATGTATATGAAACTAATTTTTTTTAACTGTAAAGTTTCGCTATTTGCATTAATGCACTTC
This sequence comes from Bombus waltoni, assembly GCA_014737395.1. Taxonomy (NCBI): domain Eukaryota; kingdom Metazoa; phylum Arthropoda; class Insecta; order Hymenoptera; family Apidae; genus Bombus; species Bombus waltoni. The sequence continues at coordinate 1,632,397 of JACXII010000021.1, forward strand.
GAGATCCAAATATTAGAGCCATGAGCCCAATGATACATATGATTACGTTTTTTAGTGCTACCCAATTTCCTGGTCCAAAACCGACGTCCCAATAAGTGACAGTTTCGACAAACACGGGAATTAGAAGTCCCAATATTGAAAAACAAAATGCACCAATTAGTCCAATAAAGGGTTCGATAGTTGGTACAACCACAGCCAATAAAACTAAAACATATAAACAGATTTCTTAAATTTCTAGGATTCTGAAATTACATTAATGAACTTGAAATACATTTTATAACAAAAGTTTGGTTAAAAATCAAAATACACACCTGCTCCTGTGACCATAGTTGTTCTTAAAATATAATTTGCTAGTAGTGGTTTTTTCTGAAATCGATCTTTTATACCATTCCATGCAATGTCCAGACAAACGTAAAACTGTAGTCCAAATGTGCAGTAAACGGCAAGAGCTATTAATATCTTTACAATTTGAGCCGCTCTAGAAAAAGAAAAATAATATAATATATAGTCAATGCAATAGTATTACTCAAAAACTTAATCTTATTGTGATCCTTACACTTCTTCCGTTGGTAGATTTAATGTGATACTATCTAAAGTTTGGTCCTGATATCTCACGTATCCCAAGAATCCAAGTAAAATGTAGATAAACGTAACTCCGGACATTCCCTTATTGAGAACACCGCAAATTCCGACAAAATGTTGGGGTGTTTTCATATTATTCTCCAGTGGCATTACAACTCCTATAACGTCATTCTCTTAGTAAAACATCAATATTCCTTTAAATAGGCGAATAATACCTATTGCTTCCATTGCAAAGATAGTAATGCTGAAGAACCGCGGGAAGTCTTGGATGGACGCGAATAAAGGTACAGAGTTGATAGATGGCATATCCCTAACTAAGTAATAAAAAGTTATTCCTAAACCTGATCCCATGAATATATTGGCTACCATGGAAACAGGTGCAAGATATTTCAGATTTGGTATCCAACTGAGCAATATCAATGGAATCAATAAACAGGTTGCCATTAACCGGAGACTGAATTCAGATTCCGCATGATAATGTTTAATGATTTGATTAAAGTTTGCAGCAACAATAACTGTGTACACACTACAGGTACCAAAATACGTTGCAAATAAACTGATCTGTATAAGGTACCTGTAACAACATATTATGTGGTTATTATCCTATTGAAAACATGACTCCTTAAATATTTTTAAACTTTATTTCATAAAAATAAATATCGTATTAGATTGTTCCAAAAGTTTCTTTCGTCTTGTAAGGAAATAATGGATGCACCACATTCTCTGTTTTATATTATTTTTGTTGAATCATGTATGATTGTAATAATAGAAATAGAACAAAATAGATGGTAGATGATTCAATAAAGTAATATAAAACGAAAAGAGGTTGTGCATCTATTACTTCCTTATAAAAAGGAAGAAACTTTCGGAACAACCTAATATATTATTGTCATGATGTCTTACCTGATTGGTTTTGAAAATTTTCTCCCCCATTGTGGTCCCGTGGCAAACGCTACTTCTGCTACATCGGCAAAACTCATTTCTGTACGCCTCGTTTTGTAATATAGAACATGTGCACATTTTACCTAAAATATTACTGAGTCATAACTTAGTTTATTGTTTCGATTATTGTATTTAATATCGTTGGTATTTATTTACCAAAATATAGGCGCAATGTGTGCATACGAACGCCACCAGAACTGTGGCAAATACACCAACGACAAGCCCGGCATTCTTGAATGCAATTGGCATGGATAATATACCCGTCCCAAGGGCAGCTTTCAATAAATGCGTTAATGTGTCACCGTCCCTGAAAGGAAATTACGGACTATTATTGCTGCAATTATTTTTGTATAAATGTGTCACTTACAGTGACATTTAACTTTCATACTGTTTAACATTATATAACATAGATATTACTTTCTTTTTTATTAAACATCACAAATAATGTAATAACCCTGAGTATGTAACATAAAAGTTAAGAATATCAGTTAATTATATATTTTTATATCAATTGCCATATCGCGACTTACGTCGTCGGGTTATCAACTTTTCGTTCATTGAAGGGGTCGAAGCTTTTTCCATCACCCTGTCCGACCTCTATATCTCGTGGAGCGACTTGTACTTTGTATCTGCAATAAATATGAATAAATTCTACTTTGTTTAACATTTTTGCTTAGCGAATCAACAAGATCGTTGTTTCACGATGATATTTTTGCTAATACGATTTCTTTAGTTAATAGAGGATGAATCTGAACTTGTGAATTAGTTGAAACTATGTACATATATAGTAAATTCTTACTTGGACAATACACCATCCTTTGCGTTGGACCCATCTTGGGGTAGGAAGGTGTCCATTTCTGTCGGCGCTTTGTATTCCTGTAAAAAACGATCATTATATAATAAAATTGTAAATAACAACTCATTTTCTTTTGTAAAATAATTACCATTTTGATGCTTGTATAGATATATCTTGGTTTGATTATTGTACGTTATCTGCAACAAATGAAATTAATATTACAAAAAGGTATTAACATAAGTAACACATATTACAATATCACAAGTGTAAATTTAAAATACTGTAAATTTAAAAAACATAAGCTGCTTTTAAAACAAATTAATGTATATATTGCGTTTATTTGCGCAAACAATTTTTCGCACTCGTGAATTAGAGTTAAACGATGAAAAATGAAATAATATTACTATCATAAATTTACAAACTAATTATTATTTGTTTTACAATGCAAAATTATGGATACGTGACCAACTATCGCTATTCTTCTTCTTCACAGTCCACGCGTTTCACCCGATTTACATCAAAATAGTGTAATTGATTATATGTTTTTAGTCAATGGAAATTATTATCATTAATTCGTTAAATCATGATAATAAAATTCTTTGTTTTTTTTCTCTTTTTTTAGGATATTATTATCGTTGATCGATATTAATAATACAATTGATAGGAATTATATATAAATAACACGATCATATTACAGCATTTATAGTACATATGGTACTACTATATCAGATAAGATGAAAAACGTGTTTGCGTAAAAGCTTTTCGAAGTCCAACCTCTAGTAAAAGTCCAACTCGAAATAAGACTATCAGTAGAATAATCGTTGACAGTATTTGGAGAGCTACTGATATCTTAAAAACTAAATATCCGCTATAGAACACACTTCTGTTTCTCTTTGTATATCACTACATATGAAATTTGTGGCACCCGATTGAAATACAAATTTTAATCAAAAATGGGGCGATTAACATTTTAGGAGATATATACGTATTAATTTCGTAAGAAAAAATATACGGTATAACAACAGAGAAGATAAAAGTAAAATCTCAAAATTTAGAAAGGAATCGTTTAAGAAAAAATTCTATGTGATCTTGATATTAACTTGCGTAAATATTGATCAATATTTAAATATTGTTCAAACGAAGGAGATTATAAATTGCTATGAAATTATTTTTATCATATTGCAACTATAAAATGAGTTGATCTACGTAGAATCGAAGTATTATTACGTAAACCATCATGTAGAAACAGTATTTATTTTCAAGATCTCGACCTTGCGTTTCTGTGTGTATTAATGGTATAAATACGCGGAAATGCATAACCGTGGGTGGCTGGAAAAATTAACATAAACGCGTAAATGTTACTTGACGCAATGTTAACAATTGCCTTCGTGATTTCGTAAGAATCCAAACTAAACCAACAAATATTTAAATAATTGGCATGTATATAGCATTTATTGTGAGTATATAAGTTTCATTTCAATAAAGAAATAATTCTATGACCTGAAGCGGTTAAGTATGACTAATCAAAGGTGGAAGTAAACAAATAATGAAAACGAAGCAAAGTTAAAAGTAAATTTAAAAATTTTATTAGGAATTACAGATTTCAAGAGTCTTCAAGGCTTGGGCGACTACATTTGGGCGATTATATTTTAAAGTATGTTGAAAATTATTTACAAGAGTCCAAGGATAATAGGTAGTGTAAAGTCTCCAATCTGGGCCTTAAAATTTATCAAGGTCCGAAATTATGGCTCCTCAATAATTCTCTACCCTTTGGAAATTTTTAGGATTCCTATTATTTTTATTAGCTTAAAATAAAGTCCCTTTTCTTTTGTAAAGAAGTAATAAATGTACAATGTTCTACTGCTATTAAGGTAACAGAAGGAAACTTTTGGAACAACGTAATAGAATATCCCAATTTGGTTGTAATAACTGTTTATTTTTAGAACTGTTGGAACTAAAAATTTCTTTGAATCCTCAACGGCTTTGAAGCAAATTATTCAAAATTCCTGGACCTTTGAGACCTTTCTAAATCCTTAACCGCTTTAAAATCTTAGAAAGCTTCTTGAATGTCCAGTTATTTAAAAATTTGGAATTTCCATAAATTCCTGATTTCTTTGAAACCTGTGAAATCTTTCCGAATCTTTAATTATTTTGAAATTAGGCTTTTTAAATTTTCAGTGACGTATGGCAATGATTCATCAAAATGTTCTCTACATAAGTAATCTATGACATAAACAATCTTTTAACAGAGCTATGCAAAATAAAATAATGGGTTCTTGAGACTCAACAGTACTTTACTCCGCAGTATATATACCGCGATAAATTAAGCAATACTGGCCATTTAAACCTATTCAGATGAGCTTATTCGAACGCATCACAATCGAATGGTTTGAAACGTGTATAATTATATTGCCTGAAAGGACCGACGGATGACCGACTCATTGTTCGCTAATCCTATTGTAAAATGCGAATATTTTCTTAGAACTTGAACAACGTCTGTTTCTGCTAAAGCAAATTGCTTAATTTTCATTACTAGAATCCCAATGTTATATTATATTTTTACTATGTCTTACATATAAGGATACTTCTCAGAAAATAAAAGTTTATCCGCTTTTTCCTAATTACGATTACGTTTATAAATTATAATAATAGATAATAATACAAGAAATTAATTAAAAGTCACGGGTATCAGAATGGCTATTAAGTAATCTTAGACGTTTATTTCGGTTTAATTTTACGCAATTTTGGTTATTTCAAAATTCCTGTTCTATAATTATGATACAGCATTCACAAGTCCCTCCATGATTCCAAGACGAATAATACTAAGGAAAAACAAATTGCTGATACGTAGTGACATTTGCAAGTGAAATGCATCAGAAGGAAAGATGGCTCGCGAGTGAAACCGTAGAAAAGTGTTCCATTGAGAATAGCATTTATCGATCATCCTTGACGTAACTCCGGACATTGTCCTCAAAAATATAGAACCGTTGGCAATTTGTAATACGGTGACCACTAACGGATGCGCGCGTCGGGTCTAAAAATAGCTGAGAACCATCGCCTAAATCCCCGAGTTATCTCGTATTCACGATTTTATAATAAATATATGAATATTCGTGATTCCATAATCATTTTTACTCTACATTCGATAAAACAATAATTTTGCATTTGTACATGTAAGTATCATTGATTAATTAATGCTACTATTGTGTCTGAAGTTAAAATATTCCCTTGAATATTTCTCTAAGTAAATATATATATATATATTTCGTTAGGTAATATCGTAAAGTTTCAGAGTAATATTCCAAAGGATGCAATAAATACTAAATTAAGTACATATGTATATATTAAGGAAGAAAAGAAATATTTCAAATTCGAGTACAACAATGACACATTAATTTTAACAATGTACACATTGGTGTTATTCATTGTCAATGCAACATAAATTGAAATCTCATTCACCATTGATCATTCATTGCAAGATAACCGAGAAACCGGTAGAACAACTTCGACTCACGACATCTGGTCAAATTACGCGTAAATCGCACATTTATATCCCGAGTCAGTTTATATGTCAGTAGTACATACTCTTTTATTACGCGGAATAACCATTAAAGTGTTCACTGTGTTTACTAATTTATGCCGTGTTTCTTTATATTTTTATTCGCGATATATTTAAAAGAATGACGCTGCATTGTGCCAAAAATTAGATATCGCTATTACGTGGAAAGTGCAAATCGCTTTATGCTTGAAATATTGGCTTCAAATGTGTGCCTTAAATTTGGAAATGTTTCATTTACACGTGTAATTTTGATTGCCACGTAAAACGTATCTATATTTGAGATTCATTTTTACGTCCCTTGTGGCGATAATAAACCCTAATTTATGTAAATTTTTTTCTACGCGTCGACGATTCTCAGAAAGCAAGAGGAGAGAAAATTGTAACTTACGGAACAGGATAATCGGCATGACGCTGCGAAAATTGTTATACACGTGGTTAGAGGTTGTAGGTATACGATCGTGCGGCTGCATCCAAAGACGCCTTACGAGTCGCCACATTGACAATACGGAATCACAATCGCGCCGTCGCAGAGATGCTAATTAAAATACAGTATACTGCCTGAATCTCTAACAAAAATCATTTGTCTACGATTAAGAACTGCTTCGGATTAAAAGAGTTTTTCAAATTACAGAAAGATGACTAAAAGCATTCGACCGCACAATATTATAGAATTTCATAATTTAAGGTTATAAGAGTAATTGAAACATGGCACTGAAAAATTTCCAGGCACATCCTAGTATTTAAAATTAGAAATTTATTTTATTTTCTATAAATCTCTTGATCCTATATTTTGATTGCTATTTTTATACGTTAAAAGTACTATTTAAAATTGGAAATTTAATTATTTCTTTCTTTTATAAATGAATTTTTCGATCTTATACCTCGATTACTCTCTCTCTCTCTCTTTATATGTTATATAATAATTCATATTTATAGTGAATATTACGTTTTTTATTCATCTGTTGAATAGGGAAACGATTGAAATGAATAAAATCACAGAACTCCTTTTGAGAACGTAATTGGAATTTTTGTGCTGGCAGATTCGAGTCACGGCAATTATACCAGAATATTTTGGTTTCATTTATATGTTGTGCGATAATCGGAACCTATATATCCAGCAATGTTGAATATAAGGTTCTAACTTAAGTGTTATTACACGGTAAAGTGACACCATCGATAAGAGAACAAAATAAATATGAGACGACAATTTGTTGCCACTCATGCACGAAACCAGTCGCGGTTACGATGCAGTCATCGCTGCTTCGTCGAATAGAAATTGCACACTTGTCTAGATAGACGAAATAAAAGAAACATTATCTAATTACTGTGCACTTAAACTCGATAGTGCATTTCCAGATCACCTATCGCAGTTTTTTCCTCCCGAACAGTTTGTTTCCCATTTTTACAATGTTTCCACAAACGCACCGACAACGAATGACGTAAAATCAGATAAGAGAACTATGATATTAATTGCAACGACAGTCCTAGCTATTCACATTGAAATTAATTAATCTTTAATCTATCCTTGTTAAGACGACAATTACGGGAGCGAGTGTTACGTGGAAAATTAGGTCGTTCAACTTTCAGAGTTAACCTTTCGTTCATTGTGGTCAATTTTATAGTTAATGTTATTATCAGATTACTGATTAACCATCCATGTGTATAAAAAAAAGCAAAAGAAATGTTTCGGAAATAGATTCGACGTAGAAGATAGAAAAAGATCATGTTTATATATTTAAAAAGCAGAAGAAAGAAATGTTTCGGAAATAGATTCGACGTAGAAGATAGAAATCACGTGGAATGGAAAATCACGAAAAAGGAGCTTCGTCTGATTCGTATCTATAATGCATGTAAATAAAAAGATAAGGTTAATGTTAGTGACCCCATGCTTCACTCCTACTCAGTCAAACCAAGTCGCAACGATAATATTTACAATGATTTATGGTACGATAGTTCTTTGTCGTCACAGTTGTATAAAGATACAACTGTTTTGTTGAACTTCGCCGCCATGGATCTACTTAGTGAAAAACACATTCTACGTAAATATATTGTCCGCTTCTGGAATTAAATAGAGTTCTACGTATTAAACTTTAGACAATAAATGTTAAATGAACGTAACAGATGAAATCAATCGAAGTGATCGAATTTGTACTATCTTTTAAATCACTTCATTAAACAAAATGCAAATCTCAGATTTCTATTATCAAGTATTTGAGATATAATGCAATTTTAAAAGATCATACAAAGATTATGAAAGGAAATTAGTCAATGAAAATATTTTTATTAGTAATATCATATACTTATTGATTTCCTCTGTTCAATTTCAAAACGCTAGCAAGTACGTATGATTCACGCTTTCAACGGATTACACGCCGACAATGTTTACTTGCAAACTTTTCTTAGCAACGTCATTCAACAACCTGTAATGGTTGTTTGCAAAATTTAATAAATGTTACAAGTATTGATCGAACGATCATGAATTTATAAACTTACCGGAATGATTGGCATTTTACGTATTTTTCTCTGTAGTTATTGTACAAATAAATCAACGATTTTTGACCTTTAAAAGGTCCAGCCTGTAGTTAGAGAGGGGGTCAACCAATAGGCGAGAATCTTCGCTCTCACTCACGCATAGGTTTAGCCAAGTAAACAAAAGAATCGTCCTCAGAATGTTTGCTTCCACGCAACTTCTAACATTACCTTTACGTTGTATGTATTTTTACACGTTCGTTTTTCCTTCGTGAAAACATGATGGAGGAGCAATTTTTTAGAACTAATTACCAGTGCTTCGAATAAAAAGTTATAAAATCATGATCTTCTAGCATTTATTCAGCAATTATTACGAAATTGACAATAACAAGAAAGGAAGGAAGGGAATTAAACTTATCTGAAATAGATAAAAGCTCTACTGTAGTATCCGTATCGCAAAATATTCGGCTAGAATGACACTTCATACGCGCTTTTAACGTCGCTGAAGCTGAAAATGTGGATCGTTTTTCACGGAAATGAGGAACAATTTCGATCAACCTATTTATGTGTGACGTCCTCATAGATTTTGACGAAACCTTCTTCAATATTTGATACTCTTAACCTACTGTATAACTTATTCTGTATGCATTTCAATCGCAAGTGTTGGATTAGATTTGGGTAATTTTTTATTTTGCACGGTTGATTAGACCGTAATCATTATGATCATAAAGAAAGCGATAAACGGCAAAATTGGCATTTGAAGCATTGGCATTGGCCGTGCTATCACTTGTTTTGCTGCTTACCACTCTGTGTGATTACGGTCCCACGAGGATTTCTAATTTTAAGATCTTCGTTAGCCAAATGTTCATATATGTTCATAATGTTCATAAATATGTTCATAAGGACGAATTTTTAAAATCATCTATTATCGTTAAAAATGACCCTGATTTTTTATTTTAGCGACCCAAAATATTCTCAGAAAGACACATTTAGATCAAAAATTTTTCGGTTCGTAATATAATAAATCTTATATAAATTATGAAGAAGGACGCGATAATTACTTATGACGCGAATAAAATACATATTATATGAGAGAGAAATAATATTTAACAATTTTGTACTGTAGTATTTAAAATTCTTTTTCGTGTTTATTTCATAAATCATCATATTTCAATAGCATCGTTGTATTAGTGAAAGACGCGGTGTTTCAATAGTAGAGTTACCTGTATCGAAATTGCTGAACACATTTGAAAACTGGGTCACCTCGGGACTAGGTTTTCTAGTTTGTTGTGTAGATGTCAAGGTTTGTCTCTATGACCGGTTTGTAGAATTAATTCTTTCAAGAGCAATGAAGGAGAAGAAAGCATTTCGAATAGAACAATTGATCAATGCGGGTGGTCGATTTTATTCATCCTATCCTTAGACCGTTGGCATCTAACAATAACTGATTTAGTACATCGCAACCTTAAGCCGGCTTCACACGGCAATACGTGTATGATAAATACTAAATACGTATATATGTGTATCAATGGAAGTTCACATGACGATTCTCGGAAGATACAGTATCGCGATATTGATCTCGTGTATCTCAAAAAAACTCAGCTGTCGGCGATATTTTTCATATGAAAGTGTCGGACGAAACATTAAAACAAATTAAGTCATCATTGCTGTAATATTATCGAATCTACAAAAAAAAAGGAGGGAAAGTTAATGGACTAGTGACGTCATGAGTCGTACTTTACAGATGGAGGTGGGAGGATAAATAACGGTTGTTATTGGACGAAGTTTACGTCACGTGACACAAGCATCGTAGCAGTAGAGCGGTAATAAGGTAAATGGTTATATATTCCCTTAAGAGAAAATTCTACCGACTACTCTTTCACATAACTTTTGTATTTATTTTCCTTGTCTTTCATACGATAAGTTTTACAATTAAAAGTTAAAATATCTACTAAATTAATAATTTTTCGACAGAGGTAAATTATTAATCTCCTATAGAGAATCTGGAGCTGCATCGATTAATGTACTAAAAAATATATGATTCTGTTCAAAAAATAAAGTTAACCTCCACATGAACTTTACGCGCCCATCGATAAAAAACTAATAACATCAAACATGTCCCTCTTGAAAATATTCAACTCTTATCTGAAACATTTTCCAATGTAACTCGTGGTGACGAAAATATTTCAGATTAAATGATTCACCCTGTATATTTATTATAGATATGTAACAAGGAAAGTCAATCTCGTTACAATTACATACTAGATACATATGCATGATAAAGTTGGTACGGGATTACAAGGTCAATAAAATTATTCATACTACATAAAGATTCTTGAATAGTTTCGCCTTCGACCGGTTTCCTTTCGAGTTCAAGGAGCTTGATGCTCGTGCTACATTTATGTATTTGGATGTACTTTGGAATTATTTCTACAAACTTTATTTTTACAGATTTACTCTTCTGCTACAGATTTTTTCGAATAAAAGTGTACTGAAGCTTTAAAACTTCTCTTACAATTGAAGGAAATTATTATTAAGAACGCCAAATACCTGCCGTTCCAAGAACTTATTGTTGCATGGACAAGGTCGACTAAATCCCTTTCATGCTATTTTGAAACAGGATTGGCCAGACTCTCCTTACGTTCCAAGAAATATGTGTCTGCCCCCTTCTGGTGCAACCCATATTATTTGGCAGTGCTATAATAGGCAACGTAAGAAATTGAAAATCTTACAATTCTTTTATGTTTTTTATTAATTATACTATAGATATACTGAAAAGTTATAATTTGAATAATAAGCAAGATTTCATTTAATTCACAAGAAGTATAAAAATGTTGGTATGTGGGAAATATAATCAAAATAGTTGCGAAAAACATCCACTAATGTATATAATGTACGTGCATATGTAAATTTCAGAATATTATCATAAAAACTAGTCAATGAAAGAACATAAAATCTAAAATAAAAATGCATTAACTATAATGGATTTTCTTTCTGATAGGTGATTTGAATATATATTTAAAAAATTAATTATAAATATAATTATAATAATTATACTCTTTTATTTGTCTATTTTTACAAACGATTGTTACAATTCGTCGTCAACTTTTTTGATTATTACATATTTGATAAAAAAAATTAGTTGAGTCTGTAACAATATGTTCAATTGACTGTGTTAACATGATGCAATTCATCATAATAGTTACCTTTATTACAAACAGTTTCTTAAGCCATTGTTTTTTCGAATGGCACAGCGATAAAATGGAAATCAAAAATGATTTTTCAACCATATTATAGAGTTATATATCAATGGGTTCATCAATTATTGGGTTGATGTTGACGTGTTATGTATTGATAAGCATACAGCATAATAACATATTGCCGCGATAAAAAGTGTGAGTTAGCCAGAAGAAAAATCGATTTCCGTGTGGTGAAAGGGTAACGAACGAATTCGCCTGTACAGAGAACGGCAGTTTCGATGCGCAGGTCCGAAATATCGACTCGAAGTTACATCATACATAGCTACCGTGCGATGGGTCTCCATCACGAGCCATACAAGTCGAGACTACACAACCTAACACCACGTGCTCGTAGCGGCGTGGCTGTAGTGATGAAACACGTTGTAAAGTTTATAGCTTATTCACTACAACAACTGTTATATTTATAAATCCTCGTTCTTTAAATTTCCAAATTCTATGTTATTTTTTATTATACTTCACTAACTTAATATTAAAAAAAAAAGTTTCCATACTCATAAACTTGCTATTTAGATGTTATCGGTAATCGAGAACAGATTTCGTTCAACGACTGCTTTACAAAACTAACATTTAATCTTCAAAATTAAGATGAACTTGAAATCGTAAAAAAAGATTTACGTCGAAGATGAATCGCACTATTTCAACGATATGTCGATAACCTTTGGGTCTTGAGTCATTTAAAATTATTTAATCGATAAGCTTATACGAACATAAAATTCTCAAAGAGCTCAGAAGGTAAGATGTAAAATAACAGGGAATAAAATTCCACGGTATTAAAATGCCGTTCATTTCTTTGAATTTCGTATACCGTATACAGGTAAGGTATAGGTAAAGGATTTACAGTACATAGCAGCTGAATGCAGCTGGTTAGATACGCGCGCGTCGAATGTTCCAAAACGTATGTATACTAACGGATGGAAATTCAACAGAAGAATAAAGAGAACCAATAGAATTGTAAATATGTCGGTACTATTCAGACCGACGTGACTTCCTAGGTCTAGGTACGAAAATATACTACCCATATTTTCGAAACCTCTCTTGCTTAATGGCTTAATCAGTTCGGAGCGTGCCAATGAATTTCAGAACATGGAATGAAATTTGTATTGGTCATGATTCACTATCATGAAATCCATATTGATCGGGATTAATTATCGTCGGTCACATAAATATTAAATATTTTCGCGAGCTTAATTTGGAAATCGATCAATTGAAAAAAACTTTGATCGTCGTTCTTCGTGCATTTTGTAATTTAAATTGAGTATATTAGCTTTTAAATAGCGATAGAGGGAGCGATAGTCTAATAATGGATTTCAAATGTAAATGGAGTGTACACACATACCTGCCGTTAGATACACAAAAGTTACTTAGTGATTTTAAGATGCACAAAGCTGAACGTGGCATCTAAGGAGGAATCTCGTAGTCCAATACTATTTCATTTCTAGCAAACGCCAGTTCAGAATTTATTGCAATACGAAGACGGCACTGTACAGTGATTCACAAGGCACACTACACGAGTGTGGCTCGTACTCGTGCTAAACGAACCACAGTATACTACCGCGAAATACCGACTGAAGGAGACTGCCGTGCTATCCAGACAAGAATAAACGGGAATAAACTGAAAGTTTTTGTCCCCGGAAGAGCGTCCACCGCGTTTCATCAGGCAACCGCTAGAGGTCGAACGTCCTACGTAGTGATTAGTAGTCTAATTTCAGTTTATCCATAATCTTTAAAATCATATTAGAATAATTAACTACACAAATATTGCAATTAATTCTCTTTTTCTGGTATCGAAGTTCAGTGTTAGTAAAAAGAGAGTGGGTGAATATAAATAATAAGTATTTAGATATGTATATATTTATTGAATGGATTCTGCGGGTATAAAATTTTATATTGTTATTATTTAATTTTTTCTATATCAAGACGTATTATTTTTTCGTCATCTAAAAAAATATTATTTTTTTTCTTTTTATTTAATCGACTTATTTGTGACTTGAAATAATTTATCTATCTAGATTAATATATTAGAGGTGCGGTTTTTGTGTCAAGTTAGTTCGCCGAACACGTGGTAAGGATTGCATGATGAAATCCTGACCGGCGTGTCTGCAGTTACGTACAGATATATAGGCAAATAAAGCGATGCGATTTAAACGATCAAAATGTCAATCAATTCCACCTATAACCAATCAAATCTTTTAACCGTTACCGCTAGTAATACATAATATTAATCAATATTATGCAATTCCTACACCAAAAACCATTAACTATTTGTATAATTCTTGCAATATCTCCTAGGTATTTTATTAACATTTATTTTCTATTTCACATTAATGTAAAATAGCATTATAATTATGAACATATTGCATTATATTACGAAATTTTTGCTCTTATCTTCAGAAAACATAGACGATATTGAGTTAACGAGTCTTGTTGAAACATTTGATAAGGAGGAAAAAAGGTATTGAACATAATTTTCATCGGAACAATTTGATCGCGCAATTCATGATCTTATACGCAATTGAGTGTGGCTACGATTCATTGATAATCGAGAAGAGTGTGCTCGATGAAACGTAAATGCAATGCATGCGAAATGTTGCAACCTGTCGATCAATTGTATTCATGCCATCTTGAAAAATTTATTTGAATAAAACTTTTGTTTTAGGTTTTATTGATTCATTAATTTTTTGTTGCTAATACTTTTTTTTAAGGGAAAATTAAATTAGAATATATAATATATGAAACGTAATAAATCATGGAACAGAATCCCGAGAAAGCATAACAACGCAGTTTTTGTTGTGAGGATGACCGTTCCGTTTGTGGAATTTGCAAGCATCATGTAAAATAGAAATATAACCGTATCTTGGCTGTTCATGTCGTAGTTTAACAATAAGGTTTAAATCGATTCTGTATAATGTGTACGTATTCATCGTTTATTACGCTTGGTAAATTAGCTTATTAATATTTTGATAATACCTTGTACATAGTTTTTGATTTTTCAAGATATGTTGAAATATTTGAAGTTTCTAGTTTTTTTTACTTCTTAAGTAATGTTATATACAAACTGTTAGGAAATAATAAAGATTAAATATTTTGACTTGGAGGAAGAAGAATCAAAATGGCACAAAGAAAATAATACAATTTCAATTTTTTTCATAAAAAATAAAATAGGATATTTTAACTAAGCAGGGTAGTATATTAATACAGTATGTATCGGCAAAATTAATCGAAAAATAAAAATATATGTATTTGTCTTGTTGCAATTAACCATTGACGTTTTCTACTAAGAACTAAAAATTGTAAAACATTTGTGCAAATTTTATAATTACGTCGTTGTTGATTTACTATCTACATTTCACTTTAGTTATGAATACTACTTATGAATAACATAGGTTATATCGTGTAAGATCATTCTGCATTATAACTTCACAGATTTAGCTTGGGTTTTGTAATGAACTTTTATCGAAATAATGTTATTAATTTTAATCAATTTACAAATGAGAAAAGCGCCACTCGGGCATTGGTCTTTTTCCAGAATGTCTAAGGGGACCGATTAAGATTGTCGGTTTATTCTTTGAGTACCACGTATGCAAATCGTGTAAAAACGGCCTGGCTAATTCTCGTAGTACATGATCTCTTTCAAACTCCGTTTTTGGAAGTTCTAAAGTTTCATGAACAGGCTGCCATCGTCTATCACTATCAGCTTCTATGTTCTTTTCTACTTCACAACAATCCACTATCGGCGCTATAAAACAAATTTAAAAACTATTTATTAAATTACAATCTTAAATTCATTATCAATTACAGAAGCGGGGAAGACGGTAAAATTTTTGAATCCTTTTTTTTCTATAGCATCCAGGAAACGGTAAAGATAGATCCAAATAATTTTAAAGAAGATACAAATATTCATTATAATACTTAGAAAATTGAAAAAAAAAGAAGGGATCACTTTGTGTTATTCAAATAAGAATTATAATATAATATATTTCGCAGCAGATTTCCAAAAGAATAAAAAGGTAAAAGTTCGCGTACGTCTTTCAGAATGGCAAACATCTATGTCAACAGGTCCCGCTGGCAAAGTTTCCTTTCTTTTTAAAACGACTTCAAAAGCATCTGCACGATCAAGAGCGTCCTTCATAGTTGTGTCTTCTGGATTCTGTTCAAAATTTAATCATTCGTCTTTTATCCGCGCCAACTGAGGGCGATCAAGTTAAAAGAGGTTTAAGAAACGCAAATGCTAACAAGATATGTATTTGTATTTCGCGTCTGTCACGCATATTTTTCAACGCGTAATCGCGCAGTCTTGATATAATATCGTATGAAAAATACATGTAACATCTTGTGCACATAGTAACGCTATTGCATCAATGAGATTGGCAAACACTACGCAGCTGTTTTCGACGAAATGCCTTTAAAATTGAATCTTTTTATCATAAAAAGATTCCAAAGTTGTTCCATTTAAAATGATTTTGTAGCATCGCAGATATACATAATATCATTAAAATTCAATTATTTTATCGTAAAAAAATTCCAAAGTAATTTGATTCGAATGGTTTTGTCATTATAGTTTAAAACTGAATCTTAGTGCTCATTTTTTATTTTTGCTAAAAATGTGGTAATTAGACATTTGCGATAACAAATGTTCAGCCCGACGATAGTCGAAGTTGCGACCTTGATCCACTTCGTGTTGCTTACAAATGTCGAGATAATGTACGATTTTTATCGTGGCGAAACGAATAAAGCTCAGACGTGACCGACGATTTTAACGGAAAAGAATATTGTTATGGCGTCGCAGTGCGATATCCCGGATATTTAATTCAACAGATCTGTTGTTCTCACGCTAACACAGACAAATTATTTTAATTTTTTTTTCTAGTATATACTAGTTTAGAGAACGTTGCTGTTAGACAGCTAAACACAAAAGAGATATAAATATTTGAATATTTGAAAACTTAAAAATTTGAAAATTCAGTTTTAATAAAGAAGACCTTGGATGTATAGATAATAACATTAATATAGATAGTAACCTGTATTCGATGGATTAGGCCTGGTATATATTTTTTAGGGTGATCCATATCGAGCCTCTCGCTAAGTTTCATATCTTCATGACCGAAATCTTTTAATTTTTCGAACGCATAATCGTTTATATTTCCAACTGGAAACTTGCTTGATTTTCTGGATTTATCTTTCCACCAAATTGGTGGTTGTAACAAATCACACGGCTCATCATCCGTCCTGTTGGTAGGACTGTTCTATTCTTTTCACTCAGTGTCAGTGGAACAGCAAGAATACTTACTCGAGTTTTTCTACTCTTTTTCTACATGGTACAATGGTTGCTTTCTGTTTTTCAAGATATTTCAATCGTCTTTCACGAGTGTACAATAATTCATATTGTCTTGATCGCGGGAATATCGAAAACACAGCTGTAAATCAAACACATTTAAACCGTAATAAATTATTGAATTAGTAAATTAAAGAATATAGGAAAAATTTCTTAAAAGGGAAAATAACATTTCTTCAAGTTTTTTTTAGGATTCAAACGAAATTCATCTTGAAACAGTTTATTTTCGCTGGTGATATGGATCGGTGATTAGCAATTAATACTATTTTATTCGAAGACTCGCTGAAATTAGGTCACAAATCACTCGTGACTCATTAGCGAATTAGTGTCGTTCAGGATTCGCTAGATCATTGATTGCTTCTGGGACATTCAATTATTCGTCCGGCCGACATTCGATTGACCGAAATTACCAGACCGGTATGTGTTGATCAGTTACTTCAACTGAGGAGCAATTAATATTCCAGACAACTCGGAGGATCTACTCGATCATACGTTATTACCAAAAGAAAACGGAGGTACTTCCATTAATATCTATGGCATTGTTTTTCAGTTACTTACATTCTGTCGATAAAATTAATTCTAATTCCAGTGCTATTAAATTTGAAATGCTAGTTTCATTCGATATTTAAATATTTTGTTTAATTATTTACAATGAAAACATTCTTATCTATATTCAGTGCTTTTTTAAAATTAGTAACAAAATAATATAAAAATATAATAGATAATGGAGAGATTAATAATTAAAGTAAAAGAATCTGTAACCACAATCTTTATAATATTACGTAGTACTAACATTTTTGCTTTCGTTGATAATCTGATTTCCATTTTGGCATGGTACTAAGTGTTTGGAAAACGATTCCATTATCCTTTATAGGAGAATCCACGTATCCTTCTTTCTCTTTTTCAAGATATCGGTTTAAAGCGTGTGTATCCAATTCCTGTATGGGTGCTACAGGGTCGTCTGTAACAATTGCACGAACATTCACCTAATTCGATCGTCTTAATTCAATTATGGCACCGTCTTCAATGCCACTGGCCGAGGGGGATCCGTTAAACGATACGCGATAAACATAACATAACGTTCCTTGTTTGATTGTCGCGTGCTTTAAACTTTGAACGGATGCGCTTATCAGAGCTAATAATTGAAATTTCGTTTATTTAGAACGCTTTAACAAATAAAAGATGTATCTATACATTATCTTTAGTAATTCTTCGTGGAACAAATTTCATAATAACTTATGAAAATTGTCATGAAATGTCAACATAATTAGCATCGGTATGTCTGGAGACATTGTCCACACAAGTAGAGTTTGTATATTGAAATATAAGTAACAGTCATAATCCTGATATAAGACAAAAAGACAAAGAATCGGTCAAAGAAGAAGGAAAAATTATTATAAATTTATATAATAAGCGCAAAACAATCGATCCACCATTGGGGATTTCGTTCCTCACTGAAATGCATTATTATATGGAAAGTTGACAAATTTGACAAATCGTTTTCGTTGTGAGATTCTCAAATTTTCTTATGATATAGATATATCTTCATGAAAATTGGTGTAACGGTTTTCGTGTTGAACAGCATGCTCGTTCTCACAATAACGTATGTTGAAAATGATATCGTATTTGAACAAGATTAGTCGATATTCTAACCGATAAACTTACTTACTGTCCTTTTTATCGGCTTCAGCTGTTTAGCCACGCATCTATGGGAGGGAGCCGGTTTTCCATGGTAAAATATTCCATCGGAGAAGAATGTTGGCGAAACGTCTGTTATGTAATAATCGAGAGGTGCTTGCTCTGGAAACTAGATCACCCCGCCATAAGATGATTATATCATAATTATACGGAGACCGTAGATGATGAACATAATAAGTCAGAATTTTTAAAGGAGAACAATCGATTAATCCCACGTTACCATAATTGAATTTTTATCTAATTTCCTACTTTATATCAACATTTTCCTCTTTAGCCGTAAAGTAATATTAAAATAAAAAAAAAACAATAAAAATATATTTATTATATATTTAATATAAAATATATATAAATTATATTATATACAAAAATATATTTTCTCCTGTAACTCTCATATGGTGGATCGATTGTAAGAATCACGGTGGTGTAAATTATTCCACTACAAGTTTGCATGAAATAGTGTTCTGAAATTTTAATATACAAAGTTCATTATATTTTTGCAACTCAACAAAACGAAACGCGACAGAGAATGAAATATTTTTAAATATTAGTTAAAGTAATAAATTAAAATATTAATAACGAAGGAAATGATACTTTAAATTTAAACTCTCGAAATCTCAGATTATACACACTATTATAATGTTCAGTTTGCCATATGCAAACACCAATTAAATAGTTCCTTATTCATACCATGAACATTTTCACGTACGAAAATTTGAAAATAGAAAAAAAGACGAGTTCAACTCCTACGTAAAATTTACTTGTGAAATTACAGAGTTTGCAAATCAGACAAATTTATCGAATCAATGATTCACTGAGGTTCCATGGGAATTGTGGTTCGTCTGCACATGAAGATAACCACGACCATTCCATCAAGACGACAGTGTTGCCAATCGGTTCCGACGTGACTCTCGGAACTTCAAGCGAATGCGGTTCCGCTTCGCGGTTTCCAGCCGATCGTCCTGGCGTCAAATCGCGTCTCGATCCAACGAGTTATGAGTAAGAAATCGAAACCAGTTCCTCAAGGTTGTTCGTCTTGTCTGAAACCATCACGACTAATTTTCGTTGCAAGCTTCATGGAAATGCCCTAACCTAATAATTCTAATTTCATAAAAATTCGAAGTGTAAAGTCCAGTAATTCCAATCGACAAAAACTTCAAGTTTTTTAACTCTGTTAATTTCTCATTCAGATTATCGTGATGTCTTTGAGTCGATCTACGGACCGTGGTCATCGTGCGAAGAAAAAGATTTCAAGGGAGAGCAGCAAAAGCAAACCGGAAGCGGCAGCAGTGCCAGAGTTCGGAAGTCGCGACGCTGTTTCTCCAGGCTGCAAAGAACAATATCTCTTCTTATTAGAATTCTTCATACATCACGTTACCAGCGAACGTTTAGCGAAGCTCAACCAAATGTTCTTTGTCCCCACGACAATATCCGTGGAGTTCCTCAATTTCACAGGAAAAGACGGTATCGAAATAACTCCGGTGGACCCTTTATTTCAACCTCAGGCAGGAGTCGCAGATGATATCGAGTATTTCTTCTGTGGTCGCTCCGTCATGTTCGCCATAGATCAATACACTGTGCTCAACAAAGGCCTGGACCTAATCATCAAACTATGCGTACAAAAGAAAATGCCGGAATGTGTGAAACCAGATGTATTGGTAGGCAACGGGGAGCTAGATATTTCCAAGCATTTCGCCGCTCTACGAAAAGAAATGTTGCAATGCTGGCAAAAGATGGCACCACCACCGAAAGTCTTCGAGGGAGAAGTTCCTGTAATTTATAACGAAAACACGATCGGCAATATATGCATGTTCGTCAGAATTTCTGCATTCGGGCAAACTATCGTCACCGAATTTGACGCGCCACCTGATAAAACTGTCTCGTCTTATATCTTCAAAGGCGGCGACTGTAACGAAAAATCACCAACTTACAAATGTCGTATCGTTGATCCTCACATTGCCGACGTTTGTAGGGAGTCGAAAGACGAATTACTGAAAGACGGGCCTCCTTGTCGCGTTTGTATCAAGGAACAGCATCCTTGTACACCGTGTGGACATCCGATCGGAGCCACGTTGAAACCAAACGTTAGTTGCAAACAGATCGGCCAAGTAACGCCGGTGACGACGTCGCAGTCGAAACCGAATATTTGTTCCGATGTGCACAAGCAGACCGGTCTGATACAATCGAGCCGTGGACCGGTGCAACCGTGTGGAAAAGCTGTAGTTCTGAAGGTGTCCGGGATCCTGGACACGGGTCAGGACAAGAAGCCAACGGTCACCGTGGCGCCTGAGTCCGAAACTGCACCCGATACCGATCCTGACCACGACGTGTTTGTCCTGAGAATTGGAAAAAAAGGGATTGTCGGAGCTGGAGAAAAATCCGATATACAGCTGGAAATGAAAACACCGAAAGGGCCCGAAAGGGGACCTCCTATCAGGTGTGAGACCAGAGAAATGCAGACTGATGATAAGGTGTACAAAAAGACACATGCAAAGAAGAAGAAGAAGAAATGAATTGGATAGATTGGGCTTTTTTCAGATACTGTGTTTTGGATTAGAAATGGAAGAATACTGATTTTATTGTTGTATATGTCGCATTTTCCGTTTATGCGGATTGTTATTAAACTTATTCTTTATTGCGCAGTTGAATTAAGTTTTTACTGTTAGATCTGATTGAGTATTTACTTCGTGGAGTATTTTAAAATTTGTCTGAGGTTTTGCTTGAGGATTATTTTACTCGAATTAGTAGAGCAAATGATATCTTTTAACTATTTAAAGATTGTACAATCCGCCGAAGTAAAATAATACAAGTGAGAGACACAATTTATTCTCAGAATCGTGGATGAATGGGCATTTTGAATTATACTGCGGAGCGCCCCCTGGATGGTTTCCGAATCTCAAAATTGCCGAAACCGTCCGATTTGATGGCAATATCAAAATTGAGGGTTAACAGACAAATTTTCTAAAATCTTCTGATAATCAAGAGGTAAAATCATGGGAAGAATATTCGGAACTTTATAATATTATATCGTGTTCAAAAGATGGCGGATGAACAGGAACTTTTCTTGATCGAGTTTCTAGTCGAAAAGGTTAAAATCCCAGTGATAAGGGCCATGCAAGATGACCTATTACCTGCGTGTACCTGTGTCTCCTTTCAAGTAATTGAGCGTTTTATTAAATCCCCAAATAAATCATTAACTAAACAAATTTCCACCAGTCGTAATCTTTATACCTGTACACATGTTTCTACATATTTTTTTAATAGATTAAAAAATGTTTCAATCTGCTTTTCGCTTTATATTTTGCATTGCAGCAATTTCGTTAAAAAATGCAAACCCGTTAAAACTTCTACTTTAATTCAAAAAACCTGTAGAACCTACACTAAGCATATTTTCATATATGAATCGGCAGATTCTCAGCCTGCCGCCAGTCGACATTTGCCAAGAGGCCCTGACAGATGGCTGCGGTTGCACCGAAGGCGACACGCAGGTCTTCAAGAAAGGCAAATCTTGTTTATTCGCGTTGCCGTCGATCGTTCTCCAGAGACCTTTAACTACGTTCCCCATAAAACTATCCGTCTATAAGAAACTACCACCTGGAGTGCTACCAGATGTGATGCTCGTTGGCTGTCATCAAATCGAGGCAAAAGCCATAATAAATGCCGTACTGAGCCAACAGGTCTTCAAAATACCGAATCCTTGTCAAACTATCAAGGACACGTTTAAAATTACTACGGCAACAGGACAATGCGTTGGATCTGTAACAGTTTACATAAGAGCTTCCTGTTTCGGCAAGAAGATCATCACCCAGTTTCAAATACCACACAATAGGAAACCGTATCTTTTTAAAGGGGTGGACGACAGTCCTGTTTTTCAATGCAAGAAAATACCCTCTGAATGCTACACACCAGCTCCATTGACGTGTACCTGTACGAAGAAATGTAACGATGGCAGTGGAGAGTCTACAGGAAGAACCTGTTGTGCCACACCGATCGTTCAGACGTCTTCGTGCCCCCCGTTACCTAAACAGCCTGATTATGGTCCACGACCGTGTTGCACTTCGCGTCAACCATCTTCAGGGTACTCGTTTTTCTCGTTTTGCATCCTTCTCAAACAGGATTAGGTTCAATGATATAATAATCTAAGAGTTAAATGAACAGTTGTGCAACCAGTTTGGCTACTCGTGCGTAGTCACTTGCTCTTTTTAATATCCCTGACTCTTACGTTTTAGAGTTCTGAATATTTACAGAATCTCTACTTTAAAAAAAATATTTTCTAGGTATCGGTTTACTTTCGAATATTTCTAACTATCCCTCTTTTCTTTTCCTCGTATTTCTAAAATAGAATCTAACTTTCTAGCGCTTGGGGTTCTGAATTTTTACAGAACCTCTACTTAAAAAAAAATATTTCTTAAGTATCGGTTTACTTTCGAATATTTCTAACTATGGCTCTTTTCTTTTCCTCTTAATTTCTTGCACTGCCTCGTATTTCTAAAATAGAATCTAACTTTTTAGCGCTTGGGGTTCTGAATTTTTACAGAATCTTTACTTTAAAAAAAATATTTTTTAAGTATCGGTTTACTTTTGAATATTTCTAACTATCCCTCTTTTCTTTTTCTCTTAATTTCTTGCACTGCCTCGTATTTCTAAAATAGAATCTAACTTTTTAGCGCTTGGGGTTCTGAATTTTTACAGAATCTTTACTTTAAAAAAAATATTTTTTAAGTATCGGTTTTCTTTTGAATATTTCTAACTATCCCTCTTTTCTTTTTCTCTTAATTTCTTGCACTGCCTCGTATTTCTAAAGTAGAATCTAGCTTTCTAGATGTTAGATTTTTTCTACACTATAGGCAAATGAGAACCTTTAATCATTCGTGACTAACAGAAGGATGAGCTAAAACTAGAGCAGAGAGAGGTTCGTTTGTTCGAATTGAACGCGTTCGAAAGCGAAAGCAATTTAGCTGGATCAGTTTGCCTAGACTTTCGTCACGCCTGAGTGCATTCTGTTTCATTCCAGTGCCGTTACTTTATCTTCAATGTTCATTATAAATGAAAAATCTTTTTCACGATATTTATCCACTTATTTAACAAGACGACAAGCAATAAGAAAACAAATCTATTTTCCAATAATTTTAATAAACCAACAGAAACCAACTAAAAATCAATATACTTTTTCAAACGTGATACGAATTCGAGATAAATTCAAAATAAACTTTTACAATATTTTTCTCCTCCGATAAATGCAATTTAAACATTCAAGCTGCTCATTCTTACTGCAAATTCTTCGTTTATCTTTTAGTAAATAATACACGAGCGTCCTTTATCCATTTCTAGGAAACAATGTCCATGCTCGCCGAAAGCCCGACGAAAAGATCAAGTAGCTTCCCCGTGTTGCTGTTCTGAGCCAATATCCAGTTTTCGCGCCATTGCTCGTCAACAAGCAGCTGCAGAAGGGAAATGTAGCCCGTGTGCAGAGCCAGCTCCTTGTTCACCTTGTTGCGGTGCTTCCTCCCTGACGACAGGATTCAAACCACACGGAGACTTGCTTAGCAAGGAAACGGTGAAAAAATGTGGATGTCCTGTAAAGGATTACAGTTGCAACTGTGGTTAACAGAAATGAGAAGAAACCTTTCTTTCCTTGGAAAACAGAAGAAACTTCTCCTTAATGCTTAGAAAGTAAAGAGAATAATATACGAAGCGAATAATGAGAGGGATAATTTTATTTTATTTGTGTAAGCGTTAACTACATATAAAATTCATGTAAGCGATTATTAAGGATCGTTATTTGAAACAGATTATTATTTAAATTTGTTAATTTGAAAGGGAAGAAATGACAGGGAATCAATTTTTGTTTCATAGAACTTCAAGGCTTTCCTTAAAATGAATACGTGCGATATAAAATAACTCGTTGAAAAATATCCAAGTATCCGAATACATGTTCTTGTGAGAATAATCGATGAAAGTGAAATTGTTTCTCAATAACCTGACCGCTTTTGTTTCAACACCTAACCCTAGAAAACTATCCATATTTCCTAACTCAAACGCGCATGGAACAAAATTGCCCGTAGCCATGATAAGCATAACAGATAACGAAGCGTACAATCCGAATCCGAGCAATCACTACTTCTCCTCGGTAATCAAAAAATACTTTTATGACTTCTTCTTTTCTACCATTTTTTCTACCATACTTTCTGACTTCTACTATTTGAGAGTTAAGCTACCTATACTTCTATTATTTTCTTTTTTATTGGTTTTATCTTTTCCTTTTCAGTTAATCCCTCCATACATATTACTCAGGATTGTAACCGAAAGCACGTTAATAGCCCTCCAATGGGAAGCGATATTCGTTCACGCCTTCTTTAATCTGAATAATATCACGAGAAAGATACTACCGACTATTAAAGGAGAAACTTTCCCGCAATTAAAACGGCCGGAGGAAGTAATTAGCGAGCCGTGTTGGGAAAAGATAAACGTCGGCAATGTAGAGAATCTGAAGACAGTAGGGCAAGCTGGAGAAAAGAAACGCAGTGGAAAGAAGCTTCATCGGCCTGTGGAGAAAAAATGGATGGACCAAGCAGGAAGAGAACAACGAGAAGCAGAAGAAAAGGAACGTTTGCGTAAATGGGAGGAATGCTGGCAAAGAAAGTTTGAGGCTGAAGAAGAACGCGATAATGCGGAATGTTGCATGAGCAAAGGTTTATGCGTGAAACCCAGAACACAATCGAACATTTGGATCAACGTGACTCAAGATCGATCCCTTCAAGAAATACATATGTTCATCAAGTAAGATTTATTTGTTCATCGTTGTGAAAGATAATTTGGTGAAACGAATAATTCATTTGCACAGACACGTTCCAGTTCCAAAGCCAAAGCCTCCGCCTCTGCCACCGTTGAAAGCACAAAAGACTCCGACTACTGCACCAATGGAAAGAATCATGAAGCAAAGAGTTGACAAAATGAGCGGTACGGAAAAGAAGAAGAAAAAGAAGAAGACGAAGAAGTAGTAGCAGCAGCAGTAGTAGTAGTAGTAGTAGTAGTAGTAAACGAATCCGACAATAAGCGATTCCTTTGCGATCACTTTGCTCGAATATCTTTCCTTTACATCCTTCTTCGCTGCGCAAAAGATACGTATTTCTCTGTTTGTCGAGGCATTTATAAAAATACATCAGAGACCACGGCGAGGATGGCGTCGTGACACGTTATTCTCGTCGTTCAGTGGCCAGTTCGGCGAAGTACCAAAATGGAAATAGCGAAGAAATAAGAAGAATCTAACTAACGAAACATTCTCGCTGCCTTCAGTTTCCATTTTCCTGTATTACCCTTTTGTTAAATATCAAAATACCTTACGCGTTCCGCTTAGACCATCGAAGATGCAATAAAATGTTTATAGAATGTTCACTCCGCAAGTTGACGATTTCCTACTCTACTTTCCTCGGTTAAACTATCCCATCTACCATTTTAACCGAGATAGTAAAGTAAAAGTTGCTAAAGTTCTCCGATAAATGTAATCAATGGGTGTCCTAATTCAATATCTATGACCGGCAGTGTCCACCAATCATAAGAAATTCCATTTCAAGATACAAAGAAGAGGGAAGAAAAATTTCTCCAGCTAAGTTGATTCATCGAAAGCGATATGTTCATTGACATGAACCGCGGAGGAAACAAGCGGTCGGTGTGCAAACTGCAAGGACATTGCACGCGAGGAGTTATTCCTGTCCCGCATATATGTACGGGAAGGGACAAGAAGGGAAGGAAGGTGGGTGATAAAAGGTGGTGGAAAGAACGAAGGCAGGGGGTAAACGTGAGAGAGGAGGGACCAGGGAGAGAGGATGAGACTGCGCGTGCTTTTCTCTCTTTCCTCCGCCACCCCCAGTGCCTACCACCGAACGACGAACAGGGTTGTAAGCCGATATTGTCGGGCAGGCGCATTGGAAACCGGCGACCAGCCGGGAAGGAAGATAACAATAAAAGAGCATATATAATCGCGCCTAAACGCACGTTAACCTCGCGGCCTGGCTGGTTGGCTGGCTGGCGCGTCGCCTCCCGAAATGTAAGCACAATGCGTGAGAGAAACGTGAAAGTGAAGCACGTTCGAAAGTGAAGTACAAAGAGCACGGGAAACGCGCGTGTACACCCTGATAGAACGTATCTTCGGCACCTCTCTCTCGACCACGGCCACACGCACATAGGGATCTCCCCCA
Source organism: Bombus waltoni (assembly GCA_014737395.1). Taxonomy (NCBI): domain Eukaryota; kingdom Metazoa; phylum Arthropoda; class Insecta; order Hymenoptera; family Apidae; genus Bombus; species Bombus waltoni. The sequence continues at coordinate 1,659,230 of JACXII010000021.1, forward strand.
CTCGCCAGGTGGTGATTCGATATTTCTTCGTGGAGATAATACGGTCGGTCCCCCCGATTTTTTTTCGTTGTTCCGTGTGTATCACGAGGGATCATGAACAACTCGCCGCAGAATACCGAGGTGGCCGGGCAACAACACCGTGCCGGCGTTGAGAACAGCGACGAGGAGGAATGGAGTGGTGTCGTGGAATGTGTAATGTTATTACATCGACTCGTGTATCGAAAGAATGATTTTTATTTGCTGAAACAGCCTTCCTCGAGCAGTTTCTTGTTGCCCATTTCGAGTTGTTTTTCGTGGTCAAGGAAATTCTGTGGATTGCACAACGTGTGTTGAATCTTATTATCTGATTCTTAATTATTCTTTTTGTTATCGTTGTTGTTACTGTTCGTCTGTTAACAGATTTCTTTTCCTGTGTTCCCTGTTGGTAGATGCGTCTGTTGATTTTTACTTTCCACCTTCCACGCGAGTATTTCCCAAACATGCATCGTTATATGTGTATCTTGGGTTACGTTGTTTTCGTTGCGACGCTACATTTAGGATGTAGATTCGCTAGAAGTTTAGTTCAAAGTTGGTTTAATTTATCGGAACATGTGTTTTATTAGTCAATGTATGTGCATTGCTAGAAGATGATAATAGAAGCTCCTCTGTTTCGCGTTTAACGTGAGTTTACCATGGTGCTGCGCTCTTTCTTTTTAGGCTGTGTTGGAGAGATCAAAGTCAGATCGAGTGACACGGGCGGATGAGGACAGACGTCGTCGTACCATCATCGTCGAGAAGAAAAATGGCACATACGGTTTCACGTTACAGGTAACGTAACCGTTTATCTGTTCGTACTTTCTGCAAGCTACACAAAATAGAACGTCTTTGTCCACTCCTCTCATCGATAATTATACTCTTATCAATAATTATCGTGCCCTGTAGCTGTCTTTGTTTCCACAAATGTCACAGTAATTCCTGCAGAAAGTTCAACTCTTACGAGAATTAAAATTCGCTTTAAATGGTCTAAACATTGTAATCGATTCGCGTGAAATTGTACAGAGTTATGGGATACATTACAAGAGGGAGCAGGAAATCGAGATGGTCACGTACGTCGATTACGTGGAATACGATGGACCAGCGTTCAAAGCTGGAATGCGAGAGGGTGACGTGATACTTTCGATAAACGGCCACGAAATGGACAGAGCTGATCACAAGACATTGGTCAATTTCATAAAGAACTGTGATACCAGGATGCGAATGGTTGTGTCGTTCGAAGACTGCGTAAGAAAGGTAAATACCGAGAAAGTCTATAGCCACTTTCCAAAACTTTAATTTTCGTTTAAAAAATAGAACGCGCTTTAGCTGTTCGCTCAAACGTGATATTTATCGTTGTTTGCCAGGTGGAATTACATATGCGCTATATCGAATTACAACGTGCTCTTCAATCACGACTCGGTGAATTAGAGAGACTCTGCGAGAGGGAACGGTCTATTCTCATGGGTCGATGGAAAACCCATTCACTGCCAGCGCGCAAGAGAACGCCTAACAGTGTTATTACGAGTAACCCCAATCAGCCATCGCCGTCATCGAGTTTCAATTCTTCCACGATTCAATGTTGTCGGCCTGCTACGTCCACGGAACATTTGTTATTTTATAACGTGGTATCCTATGTAGAAACATCTTATGATCTATTATACGTTATACCTTAGATCGGTTTAATCTTTGCAACAACGAAGAAAATGACAAATACTTTTAACCTTTTATAGTTCCCAGATGGACGACCATATTTAGTTCCACGGAACACCGCTTGTCTAGTAGCGGTAGGACCACCACGTTCGCGAAGCGACCATCACCACTTCCTCTCAAAGATGTCAAGCGAATCAGGAGTAACCGTTTCGTCGAGGCATAGCTATCACCAGGCAAACGGGATGAATAGTACGCCAGCTAAGTCGAAATCGCACAAATCGTGTCAACAACAGCAACAACAACAGTCTGGTAACAGCGGAGATCCGCTTCCTCTTCATCCTCCACCCCAGAATAGCCTTTGCGTTGCTTGCATCTCGAGCGCCAGTCGTCGCAGGGAACAGTCAGATAGCGGTAGTTTGGACGCGTACGACTTAGCAAGTCCTTGCTGTGATCCAAATTGCGTGCCCAGTCGTAGACGTCGTGAGAAACAAAGGAGAGCGAGAAACGAACAGAATCATCATCAGCAGCAGCAGCAGCAACAACAACAGCAGCAGCAGCAACAGCAGCAGCAACCAGCCCAGCATCATCATGTGCAGCGAGAGCAATCGCAACAAACGCAACAACAGCCACAACAACATGGTGCGCATAACTGCTCGCGTACATCAGGACACAGTCTGCATTCTGTTACTAGTAGCGATATCTCGACCGCAGCCGAAAGCGTAGCCTCCTGTTCGACGAGCCTAAGCACGGATACCCTGTACTGGGATCCAAGCGTACATCAACGACCACCGCCGTGCCTTCAGTATGCTAAACCAAAGTCCTGGGACAATCTAACTACCAAGGCGTTCGGTGGCTACGGTTTCGGATACGGTTATTTGGATACGGCTACTATAAAAACACATAGCGCAGAGAGGCCTGGAAAAGGTGCTCATGGACGAGCAAAAACGCCTACTGGAACCGTTCAAAGGAGAACGAGCAGCGGTACTACGTATTCGGGTAGTTCTAACAGACACTTTCAGCCTACCAAGTCTACCGAAAGTTTGTTAATACCGCCGCCATATCAAGGCGAACTAGATGCAAGTCTGAGTTGTGAATGTCTGGATGGTCCAGCTCCGCGGTGCATGCCGGTGATCCAAGTAGAGAAGCACAATCGACAGGAGGAAGGTGGATATATTATCAGTACGCACACTCAAGTTCGACATCGTCGATCCAGCCATTCGGATGGGAAATTAAGGGCACTAAATAATTCCGAAGTGACGCGTCTGTAAATCATCCTTCTCATTGGGAACTGTATTCTAATAAAAAGATACTCGTATAATTATCGTATCAAATTCTGGATGACGAGACACGGCGTGTATCTAACGTATATCGTATGTCGAACTTGTTCCCTATTTAAACCTTTGTATTCAGCTTTATATCGCAACAGTTAGTAATTGTATTCTCGCCGAACGATAATGGAATGGACCACCGTTTTTGTAACTTTTTCGAACACATGCGATTGGTTACGGATTTGATTGACTAAACTTATCGTTTGACCAACGAATGGTTTCCTAGCGACGTTTCTGGACAATATCATAAGGGATATCATCGATGTTCATGGCGCTTTTTAAATCTTTTTTAAATTTTTATCGATAGTTGATTCTATGATTGGTTGGAAACAGTTTTGAACTGTGGCAAACGTTAATAGTAATATTATCGTTATCATGAAAAGAATAAATTATTGAAGCATATTATTTCGATATTGTAATTATTCTGTGATTCCTTAAAACTTAGGAGCTAAAAATATATAGACATTCTTTCATGCAAAGGATACCGAACAATTACAACGTTTTTTATGGAGCTTTCTATTGTAGGTCTTTGATTTATAAATATTAATATTTTAGTTGATCTGTGTTCAAAATTGTAAACAAGGTTGCTTACAAAATTCCTACAACTTCATCTTCATATTATTGCCCGATCGTTCACGAACTTAGGGAATTTCAATGTACCTTGTCAACATTCTTTCTTATGGCAACGAAAGTAAATAGGTGAATACGAGATCACTGATAAATGATTTTAACGTTTAGTTTCTTTTGTTCGTTGCTTCGGTTACACTGCTATTCAAATTCATATTTACCGCGCTACGCGAACCCACAAAGCTGCGTCGATACTCACTAGGGAAAACCGCCTTGAGAATTGAAATTTGAATTTTCAGTTTCTTGAAATTTTACGCATTTATGCTCGACCAATGCGGTCTCAAAATACCACGTGAGCGTATCCCTCGCTCTCCGGAAATGGCTTCATCCTCGGTACCATGATCATATAAACAGGTCTCGATACTCACTAGGGAAAACCGCTCAAAAATTGAGTTGTGAAAAATCAACATGGAATACAAGAAGGATCTCGTTCTGCGAGACCAGACAAAAATGAGTAGAATGTCTCTATCTCTTTCTGAAACATTCACAGCACGTCACGCATGCGCAGAACGAGATCCTTCGTATCTTCCATGTTGATTTTTCATGACTCAATTTTCGGGGACTGTTAACGGTATAGCAGTGTCCAGATTTGCTTATATGACCTTGAGGTGGTCTTAAGCATGGCTATATAACTAACTTCATTTTATTATTAAATCATAAACCATAACCATGTTGTATAACTTAAAGAATATAAAAAGAAAATATATTTATTTATATTTATTCATATTCTCTCATAATATAATATAAGTGCACTATATTATATACAACGACAGATACATAATATTTTCCCAATTCTTGTGTCAAAATAGTAATGCTTACTTCCATTGAAAGAATATAAAATTTTTTTCATTATTAGATAAAATGTTTCTAATAAAATCTGTATTAGTTTATACGATATTTTTTTTATTTTTAATGTTAATTCTCTTACTCTATATACTTGGAGCTGCTCTTTACATTACGGATTTTGAAGACAATACTTGTGATATGACATATATGTTTGAATACCCACAGTATGTGGTATGTAAACAAAATATTTTTGATAGAACACCATAGAAAATACCGTACTAATCTTGTCTGTACTCTTTTTAAGTATTATCATTAAATAACATTCCTTATGACTTTGACTCAATCATATTTCTCTTGTTATTTCTAATTCCTACTAAATTCCTACTAATAATAATAGTAATTTGACATTGTATATAATACATTTATATAATACAAGACATTTATTATATACTCGCATAAATATTAGAGAATCTCTTTGGACAATGAGATAGAAGAACAATATCCGAAATATAGATTATACGCATATGGAGAAGGTTTTGTTACTGAGAAGCTTAGAAGGATGTACTTCTCAGGAATACCAGTACTATTTATACCTGGCAATGCAGGATCTCATGAGCAAGGTTCTTAAAATCTGTTAAAAATTCTATCTCTGTTTGAATAATTGTTATTATTAAATTGCTATTGTTTTTAGTAAGGTCCCTTGCTTCTGTCAGTTTGAGGAAAAGCTTAAAAGATAGGACTCCATTTCATTTTGATTATTTTACTGTTTCATTTGGCAATGATTATTCTGCTTTATATGGAGGTATGAATAAAAAAAATAATTTTGTTGAATAGTTAGCTTTATTATTGTCTCTACAGTTTTTCACATATTTATAAATCATAATTTATTAATTACTTCAAGGTGTATTAATGGACGAGACAGTATATGTTTCATACTGTATACAAAAAATATTAAGTTTATACAAAACTGATATAGATAATATTGTGCTCATAGGACACTCAATGGTAAATATGATAATACTATACTTATTTTAGTAAAGATATTAAAATATCTGCTCATTTTTTTAGGGAGGTATCATAGCTAAAGGTTCTATTGTAATGACACCAAATGTAAACGCTAGTGTTGCAAGCATTATTATTACTTTAGCTACTCCTCATACAGCTACTTTGATATTAGATCGCACTTTTGCCAATTATTACCAGAATCTAGAAAAACGTTTAGGTGAAATAAAAGATGCAGGGACAAGTGTAGTATCAATAGGAGGTGGACCACGAGATATACTTATAACTTCAGCTCAAATTTTAGATCCTACAGCAGATATTAATGTTCTTTCTAATACTATGCCAGATGTTTGGAAATCCACAGATCATTTGAGTATTTTGTGGTGTAAACAATTAGTACTGTCTGTTGTACGTTCATTGTTTGATTCTGTTAATTATACACAAAAACCATCTAAAATTTTCTCTACAGCCAAGGAAAGAATGCAAGCATTATCATATCACTTTTATCATGTAAGAAAGTATTTTAATGTACTTTTAATAAGTTTTAATGTACTTTTAATAATAGCATTTAAACTAACAATTAATTTTACAGCGTGCTTCTGGAAAAAGATTATATGCTTATAAAGAAACAATACAATTTGAACCTAGCAATGAATGGATAGAAAACATTCAAAGGCATTATGTATGGACCAACAAAGACTTGCCTAAAAAAACATCTCCTATCTATCTTATGATTAGATTGAGTGGACAACCAAATTATTTAACTATTGATACCATAAATTTAGAATCCAAAGATTGGTTATTTGCATGTACAGCATCCAATATACAAGGACAATCAAGAGTTTGGTAATGTTATATATTATTGTTTTAAAGCAAAAATTACAAAAACTCATCTAACTATTATTATAAAATTTTATTTTTAATTTAGCAACTGGGGTTGGAACCTGACAAACAGAACAAGAATTTTACCAGATCCTTTACATCGCTTAAGAAAAACTGTCGACTTAAATTTTCAAGAGATAAAATACCCTGGTGTAACACATATTATAATAAGAATTACACCGGACAGTTTAGAAAACTATATTACTGTAAATGTTGATTTATATTCTTACAATACACGACTTGTACCTATTAGGAGTACTTCACCTCTACTGAAAAATTTATTTATAATACCTAAAACCAAGAAGTCTGATCTTGGACATGTTAGATACTATGCCAATTTTGATAACGCTATGGATGTTGTAACTGTTGAACTTAAAGCATTTGAATGTACAGATCCAAAACATCATGCAATAGTTGAATTATTAGAACCATGGGGTATTATAGTTACACAAATTCAATTTTTTACGGTCGTGTGAGTATAACTAAAGTAAATTTGCTTTTATTTTTAAAATACTTTATGAAAAACAATTTTAATATTTTAGGGATAATGGGCCGAAATCGATGAAAGTCCAGACTGGATATAAATACTCCAATGTTCTTCCAAAGTTAAGGATAACTCTAGATCCTGCATGTTCTTACATAATTAATATTGAAGAAGGTGGAATTATAAATCGAATATCTTGTATCGTGAGGGATCGCTGGTACCTGTTGTATACAACGATTATTAGTTTACTTCTATTATTTTTATCTACAAGAATTAATCATGGTCTCAAACAAACTCCAATAATAGTAATTACAATATACCTCTCATATTGCTATAACTTAATGTTTGAATGTTTAGTTGCCTTAGCAATTGTTTGTGTATTTACCATTGGACTATGCTGTTCCATTATATTTCTTGGTTCAGTAGCTCATAGTATTGCTGTGAGGTAAGAACAAGTACATTAATACATATGTTTATGTTACATAAAATATTTTTGAACAAATATATCGATTTTTCCAGGTTTCTAGCTCGCGCAATAGCCTTTTCAACAACATGGTCAGATTGGCTGCTTGGTGGATTAAGTCAATTACCTTTTATTACTGCAATTCTTGTCTTATCTTTAATCCCAGTAACTTGTGGGGGTTTAGCTATGCTAATTTCAGTTTTTCTTTATTTTCTAAATTTAACAAAAATCTATGAAGATTATTTAGAAGAACTATTAATGGCTTCATTACAACATTTTAATTGGATACGACGATTCAGAAATACGAAAAATAATTCAGGAGAACATGATGACATAAGACAAAAAATATTCAATCATCTTATTCTCTTCATACTTTGGTGTTTTACTGCTATTCCAGCTGTACCATCTGTACTTGTATGGGCAAAAAATTTCAGGTTTGTAATTTATTATTTTGGTGTATAAATTTAATCAATCAGTCATCTATTATCAATTTCTGTAAATTTGTTCTAGTTATGACATGAGACTTTCTTCCGAAGATCCTTTGTTACTTCAAAGTTGGATAGTTTTAGTAACATGCAGTACAATGGGATGGGTGCAACTTCCTTCCAATAATTATAAAAATCGATCTCAAATACTATCCAGTATATTATGTTTCTTAGGTTGGGTTGTACTTTTAATGGGAGCAGCACCTCATCCAGCTTTTTATCAATATTATATACCACCTATTGTAGCTGGAGCTATTGCTATTATTGCATTAAGTGAAATTTTTCTTTAAGTTTGCTTTCATTCAATTAATACTGCTTACTTGAAAAAGAAACAACATATATCAATTTCATATAGGTATAAATGTAATATATTATATTTATCTATAAAAGTATTTATTTTTAGAAAATGTATAATATAACATACTTAACAGAATGAAATTTAAGATAGTGTGAAATATATTATTGTAATATATGTTATATATTAATATAAGTAAACACAGTTAAAAGTACCACAAAATTTTTTATTTAAATATGTAAATAATTGGGAAATGTTGAAATATTTAATTATACGTCAAACAATAAATTTATTATTTATCAGAAAAACATATACAGTTTTAACACTCTTATATGATCTATATTAATTAACAACCCATTTAAAGGTATGTGTGCTATTTTCAATATTTCATGTATAATTACACAAATTCATTTCAACTAAAAGAAATATTTCTCAAAAATTTTGATTTGTCAACCTTATTTAATTAATCAATGACTGTCCATGTATAAACTAAATACATTCAATTAACATAAAAAAGAATTAAGTTCAATTTCATATAAATATATGATGTCTTTAGTGTTGACAAGACAATAATATGCACATTTATGTAAAATAATAGGACCCAAAAATAATCATAATATAGATATAATTATTTATCATAAAAATACGGCAGTAACCTAACTTTACATATTAATAATATAATGCCCATTCATTTTCTTGCAAAAATGTATCTACTACTTCTTTCATTGCTAAGTTAGGGATTAATTGATCCTGAGTTAAACGAACTCTAGTAACTGGGTCAAAATGACCCACCCTTTGTAAGTGTTCTTCAATGTCTTTTCGTTCATATGTAATTCCACTTGGCGTTATTACAGGTTCTTGTAAAATTTCAAAACTAATTTTTCCACATAAATAATCAGGTACTTCTCTTTTCTGCTCCATATATTTATAAAAATTGTAAATAATATATAATTACTTTAATTTACACATAACTGAACATGATTAAAAAATATAAACTCACCCTTCTTCTTTCATCTACTTTTGCAAATAGATCATTGAGGTGAGCCATACACATATCTCGTTTTTCTTCTACCTCTTCTTTTTTTCTTATTAATTCAATAGATGAAGCTTCCCCTTCACTTTTACCATCTGCATCTTTAGCTTCTTGCTCCCTTAAAGCTGCTAAGCTTCGTTCAGCATCTTCTACTATCAATTGATTGAGATATGATTGTAATTCAATATCTTCTGCAATTCTCTGTTCTTCTTTCAATTGGAAACAACGTTTTCGCGCTTGCCTTAAAATGCTGGTCATATCATCTCCATAATTTAACTTTTGCTCCTTGGCCAAATGCACAGCTATGTTGTAGTAGTTGTTTCAGATGTGTAACCATGTGAAGGACAAGTTTCGCATTGCCGTAAAAACCATGAATACCATAAAAAAGAATATCCAAGAAATACTTCTATATAGTTATGCTCTGATATATATACATAATATATTATAGTACTAAAAACATAATACAGACTGGCAAAATAAAGCACAACCTCTTTAAAGATACATAAATGCATAAATATATAAATCCACAAATAAGTATATTGCCAAACTATATTGGAGAACAAATAAAATTTTTCTATTAAGATACTTTGCATAATCCAAACTTAAACATGTAACATTTATTTTTAATGAATTATGAAATTAATAAAATGGTTATAATTATTTTATATAGACTATGAAATTATCACAGAATATTTACCTACAGTGAAATCTTTGCAAGAAACATATGAGAAGAAAAAGCTAGTGAAATACCTAAGTAAAAATATAGGTACGTACCTCTCTGTAAATGTTTAACAGCTTCGTCAAAGAGTTCCATTTCAAGAAGAGCTAGACCCAAGAAAAAATGACCCTTCACCAGACATGGATCGATATCAAGAGCACGTCTGCAGTCTAGACAGGACGATTCCCATCGTTTCAATTTCAGGTTACACAGCGCTCGGTTCGTAAAGTATAGTGCTTGGGTTGGATTTTTAATCTGCAGGAATGAGATGCAATGTCGTAACTTGCCTGCATAGATTCATAGTGGCACTCACAATTGCTTTGGTGTAGCAGTGCGCAGCATCCTCGTATTTGTGAAGATTGAAAAGACGATTTCCTTCTTCCTTTAATTCTTTGTCAGAGAGGTTGGCGGTTGTATACATCTTACTCATCTTGGCAACAAATCTTGTGCCTTATTGAGCACTCTTCTACATATGAATTCTTGTCCAATTATTCACGTAATATTTCTTACAGGAAAATTTAGTCGAATTGTAAACAAATCGACCAATAAAATAATATTCTATAACCTTAACCCTAAAGAAATATGCATTCTTCCATTTTCCTTGAGATCTTGTCAATCATTGACTAAAGTGTGATAAAGAAGTACGTAAACAAAACTGAAGGAAGTTACCTTCCAACATAAAGCTGGATTTTCAAGGAACGTTTGATTATGAAAATATTTTAATAAAATTTTTTTTATATAATATTCCTTTTTTCTGTTTATCTTCTTTATTTATCTTTTTCTCAAATTTATTTTCACATTTCGTTTCATTTTCCTCATAATTTTGGAAAATGTAATTTAAATGTGTATACATATAATAAGTTACAGTTTGTTACATGTATTTTCACAATTTATTTGTTATTTATATCAACTTTATTATAATCCTTATATTATAATCCTAATGTTATAATCTTTAGTTACAGAATTTAAACAACTTATATAATTAATTCAAAGCTATATATACATAATATAATAATAGAATGTTTAATGAAATCAATAAATTTTATTTTTCTTAGATTATCCTTTATTTAGCTTATATAATGTGAATTACTTCTACGTAATTTTGATTAATTTACTCTATATAAGATAGAATAAATATTTTATACTTTTTATATTTAAAAAATGTATCCAAAACATTAAATTTTATTTTGATTTGTTCATTTTCTAAAATAATTATTATTTTAAATCGCTTCAAACTATAAAATTAATTGACCACGTGTATACATTTTGATTATTTTGTGTAATTCTATGCATCACCGATTTTGGATATGCTGTATACACAAATAGGTTTGTTTGTTGCAAAATGTATTTCATGGTTCACAACAATCCCCATTTTATGTTTGAAAAATTCTAGTATCTTTTTTGCAATTTGTTTATTATTTTCAGATACTTCTGGATGCTTTAAATAATCATTTACCTGGGAGGACAACAAACAGTTACAGCAACAAAGTATTTATGAGCAAATAATAAAAATTACCTTCATCCATCTGCAATCAGAAATTTCTTTTTCACATTTTTTAATATTGATATCAATAGGTGATAAATAAGCAATCATATATATATCAGAACAGCCAAAGGCATAACCATGAACGTGTCTAAAACCTATTATACATCTAAAAGTAGTTTGAACACCAGTCTCTTCTAAAACTTCCCTTTTTACAGCTTCTTCTAAATCTTCTCCTACAATGAAAAAAAACTGATAAAAGTTATTATATTATATTATATATTATATTAAAAACATGAAGTATACATATAAATTCATTGATCCTACTGTGATAATGGAAAGATTATTAGCTATATTGTACTAATTTACTAGTTTATAAAAAAATTGTATACCTGGTTCCACATAACCACCTGGTAATTTCCAAATAGGTGGACCGTTTGCATATTTCTCTTTGATAACTAAAATTTCTTTAGTTTCCTCATTATAAACAAATCCTCCAACTCCTAAATTGGTGTGTGCATAATGTGGAACATTGCATTCCTCATCTGTAACTAACCATCGATAAAGCATAACATATTCTTGTTTTGCATGATGAAATTTGAATCCTTCTTTCACAAGTAACGGTATCCATTCTGATTGTGGTAAATGTACACGGAACCATATTGTGCGTTTTTTATTTTCTTTCCATTTTTGCAAAGATACTGCAAAAATTATAATAAACAAATATTAATTTCTAACAAAAATTTTAATTAAAGTTTCCCAATGTTGATAAAATAAGTAATAATTTATAAATATATTTAAGAATTATTAACATATTATGTTATAAACCTGTAAGACGACGAGCGAACACTTCAGATGTACAAAATTCGTCATTTGAGTCAATAGTTACGCCATTGTAATGATCATTAGATCCATTAAAACACTTTGAAGCCATAATTACAGAAGGATTGATGCAATATATTTTACAATGCAATATAGGATAAAAAACAATACGATATTTCGCTAAATATTGTTGTTTTAGCACCGTGGTAACGTAACAGAGTTTTGAAATTGCGGTACTGTACATTGGAACATCCACGAATCTATTTTGAAAAATTTGTTAATAAAATGTTTTATTACCGTATCTTATGAAGATTCATAAATATTGTCGGAAAAAGTTTTACGTAACATGATTGAAGCTTTTATTTTGATATGTACAATGTTAATATTAAAATAGTCAAACATTCTAACCTAATACTATTTTTTATCTACTCATTTCGCATCGTCTGCAGACCTTACACTTTCAAGGTAAAAAATTTTGCAATGGAATGTTATATAATTCATAGCTAAATATTTGTTTCTTATATATACGTTATACGTAATTATTATATTTTATGCATATACTTTCTATTTGTTATTTAATTACAATGAAATATGTAAATTGTAATCGATGTCACAATTAACATAAGTTTTATATGTATATAATATTTATAACAGTTTAGTATGAAAAATTATAGAATCTGTAGTGTATTCAATGTTTTTATTCAATTTATTTACAATAAATATTACACGATAATCAAAACAAAACAATTGTAAACAAAAAATAACAAACTATAAGTTTAGTAGATAAAGATTTAATTCAGTAACGTTAAATGGTGATAACAATATAATATAAAAACAAACAAAATTTAAATATATCAGAGAGTACAATCTCGTTTTTTGTTCCAAAACAATTCCATATCGTCATATATTTTGGGTGCAGGAGAATTATAATGAAGAGCCTCGCAAATACGGCAATAATGTCGTGACATACTGCCAAAATAACCATGTTCGTTGATTACTTTATAATATTTACGCCACTCATGGAACTCGAAATATTTATCATCGTGCTTATTAAGATAGCGAATGTAATTTGCTAAAGCTGCCGGATTAACAAAATCACTAACATGAAGAAACGAATGTGGTGGTAATAATTTCTCGCAATCTTTCCTTGGTGCACCCATTATTATTGGTATTGCTAATTTGTGATAACCATGCCAGAATACTTTCTCTGTTAAGTATTCTCTACAATTTGAATTTTCGAAAGCTAAATAAAACTTGTAGGAATTTAAAACAGAACAATCTTTATCGAAATGACCCGGACATGCGGTCGTATTACCATTTAAACATTTCCCATATATATCAAGATCATTACCGAGGGTTACTTTCAATTCGTTAATATATTTCCATCGATCATTAGTGCCCCCGCAATTACTACCCATCACAGTGACCAGTTTAGTTTTTGATTTTTGTATCAGATCCTTTGAAAAATTTATGTCTGGTGAATTTATAAACGATGTAGAAATCGTCCTGCCGTAAGGTACTGGCACATCGCTATTCATTCGATACGTCATCGACCAGTTAAATAAACCATTATATTTAGACAGTTGTTGATTTCCATAGATAAAAGTGTGTATTGGCGATTCATCAGTCAAAAAGATCCACCTCTGATTCCATCGTGTTCTAGTTGGCAATTCTAGTACATTGTGCATTAGATGTAAATGAAACACAACTGCATCTGCTTCATTTAAATCTTTAGATTGGTAACTTAGTACACATTTTACTGTACAATTTTCCCAAGGTGAAAACCTAAAATGGAAGTACATATCAGTTCAAAGTTAAACAAAATTATAGTTTAAAGTATATGTACTAATATTATTACAGTAATACTCGTTTAAATTCTTTTACCTACATTTCAGTAACTCTATATGTCAAATTCAGTATAGTCTGAATTTAAACCGATTGTCAAAGGCAGTGAATAGATATAGGAAGGGTAAACGAGAAAGATAGTATATCAAGCAACGACGACAGAGCACTTTTAAGTGACATACTATACTCTTGCTCGTTTGACTTTGCGGTAACCTTGAAACGTTCTTTAAAGATCCTATTGCAATTTTCAAATGGAAATCTACATTTTTTATTACATATATCTCGATATCGATATGTTTCTAAAACGCTACAAACTTATGTCTTTCGCACCATCTGCTATCAAAATATGGACTTTTAAATTTGACATTCTGCATGCCGTCGACATTAGCGTCATCCGATATACACCACGAGGACACATAAAGATGTTTTTCATAATGCCACCATTGGTATATATTTCCAAAACAGTCAGTCGGTCAGTCACCTTCAGTTAATTTTTTGTATTGCTTTGTCGAATTTGAAAGTTCGTATTTCGAATGGTGCGAGACACAAGTTTGTAATGTTTGGAAAATGTGTCAATGCCAAGAATATGTAATAAGAAATGCAGATTCCTACGTGAAAATTTTAATATGACCTTCATAGGATTTTCGAGATATCTGAACGTTTTAAGATAAACCGGCCACATTGTATAGATCTAATGAGATAAATGAATGAAAAGAATGAATAACTTGATAACAAGACTAATCTATTAATCAGTAATATTGTTATTTATAAAACTAATTTATATATTTATATTTGTATTAATAAAATAGAAATTATAAAAATTGAGAAAATAAAATGAAAAAGTTGAAATTTGTATAATTGGATTATTCATATAACATCCTTTCACATCCATTCACATAACATCCCTTGAAAGCGTCAGGGCTCGATCGTCGTTTCTTGACACACTATGTATATCTTCCTGATTTGCTTTCGTTATATCTGTCATCTGTTTTTATTGAGAGATTTAAAAGTATTGCAAAAAAATCGCAACTTGTTCGGCAAGAACTACACAGGGTGCTTCATCTGATATTGTCATTTTGATTTATGTTACTATTATTATCCGCAACGAAAAATATTTCAGATAAAAATGGAATGGCTTCAAGGGGGACATATTTTGATGTTATTAGTCTTGCTATAAGTGGTCTCGTAAAGGTCATGTGAACGTCTGAAAAAACTTTTTTTTTTACAATCATATCTTTTTTTAATACATTAACTAATACAGATTTAGATACTCTATAAAAAATTATTAATCTATTTATGTCGGAAAGCTACTTTAATTTAATAGATATTTCAACTTTTATTTTGTTAACCTTATTGTGTGAAAGACACGGAAAAACATAAGGCAATACTTTTGTATTTGTTTTCCTTATCTTTCGTACGACAGCTGTTACAATTAACTTTTATTTTAACAATAACTTTTCGACATACAGGGGTCAATACTTTTTTATGCAAAATATCAAGGTGTATTGACCAATGTACCTCCTTCGCAACCATTCAACTTTTATTTGAAACATTTTTTATTACGGATAATAATAGTGACAAATCAACACATCAGGTGAGACACTCTGTATAGTGCAAAGATCTGATTTATCATAATTTCAGCAAGTACTACTGTAAATTAACAAGTGTATATTTATATCTCATAAAAAACAAGTTTTTAATACGATTTTATTAACCTTTTATTTGTAAAACGTTTGATGTGCCTACGTTCCAAAAACATTCCGTGCTTCCAAATTAAGATCAAAAACGGTTCCTTTTTCCTATTTATTATCGGTGGCATTAAACTTCCCTCAGAAGACGAGAGCCATTTTCCAAGTACAGACGTCGTTTCAATCTGATATGGATAAAGGCGCAAATTAATATACTATAAGGATTATCTACTTAATTCGAAACCCGCGTCTGCGAGACATAAGAAAATGGCAACAGTGTAATATATACACTTACCACTACAATCAAATGTCGCTCGCCATCTATGAGCTGTTGTTAGAAGTATAATTAAGTGAGAGCACAAAGTGGTTTAGTTGCGTCGGAGCACTTTAAATTTGACGTCACAATAAAGAGAAGACGATTGCTGAGAAAGCGAGTCCCTCGTTTTTGTCCAACTATTTCATGTCCCTGCGCGCTCCTGAACCATCCAAGCAAGCGAGTACACCCGGTTCTGTTCTCACATATAACTTAATTTTTTTTTTTAAATAACTGATATCTTGGATTATGCTTACCTGAATGTAATTGCAATGTAATCTTTTTTATTTAAAATTGAAATTGTTGTAAAGAAAGCAATCTCAGAATGTTATATCTGAACGAACATAGATACCGTCTCCCATGCAGTTAACTGAACTGTCGATCTTTCGAGGGTATAACCATATTTGATATTATTTTGATGATAATCCCAACAATCCAACTAAAAACAACTTTATAACAATAAAACTAAAAAATATAAGAACTATTTTTTTTTATTTTGACGATTTATAAATGATTGTGTCATAAACAAGTAGCTTTTGCCGAATAGTCCAAACTCAAGCATTGCAATACAAGGATTAAATTAATTTTTATTTTTTTAAACTAGTTTATCTAAATATAAATTCTGTGAGGTATGCTGTAGCTCAATTGCTCTCTTCGTTTCTTATTCTTAGATTCGATGTATTCACAGCAGAACGACCAAAAATCAGGTAATGACAGTCAATTTGTAGAAAATGATCGTGAATAACTTTTGGAGTATGACGTAGAAGAAAATGTTTAATACGTTAAAAATAAGCATTACCCAACGATGTAGAAAAAGAGCTGTGATAATAACCCTGGCAGTCGAGTGCATTTTTAAATAACAAAAATACATTGTAATTACATTTTTTCAAATTAATTTCAAATAAATTCAATTTCAGGTAAACATAATCCAAGATATCAGTTATTTAAAAAAAAAATTAAATTACATGTGGGAACAGAACCGGGTGTACTTGCTTGCTTGGATGGTTTAAGAGCGCGCAGGGACATGAAATCGTTGGACAAAAACGAGGGACTCGCTTTCTCAGCAATCATCTTCTCCTTATTGTGATGTCAAATTTAAAGTGCTTCAACGACAACTAAACCACTTTGTGTTCTCACCTAATTATACTTCTAGCAACAGCTCATAGATGGCGAGCGACATTTGATTGTAGTGGTAAGTGTATATATTACATTGTTGCCATTTTCTTATATCTCGCAGGCGCGAGTTCCGAATTAAGTGGATAACTCTGTACATGTAAGTCCTAATAGAGACTCTATAAAACTTACTTATATTACTAATGTGTTTTACTCAACAGTACAGGAAACATATATAAACTTTTTCATTTGCATAATAGCTCAATTAAAAGAAAAAGGATTATAGATTAATCTTAATATAATCAAATACAGATGTACCTGTTCATTTCTTAGTAATTCTTCTTTTATTTGGTGTCGATGTTTCATTTGTTTCACAACCACTTTATTAACTCTTCTAAAGAGACTTGGAAGAGTACCAAAAATTGCACAAAAAATTATGGAACCAACGCATAGAAATAATACTAGTTTCGCATATCGTGAAATCCCGCGCATCGTACTTCCGACTTCTTTTATGATATGTGACTAATGTTAATCGTAACATATCGGTCTTTTATCATCAGCACTTATCTTATTATCACAATTCTTCCATCTGGCAGCCTTTATTCGGTTTTTATATCGCGAATCGCTTAAATGAGATAAAATGTGGCAATTAGTAAGATACACTATTCGAGCACTGCTCTAATAACATTGAAACGATACGAACTACTGTTGATAATATAAATACTAATAACATGTAATAAGGTGAAGGATAAAAAAATGTTTAGAAGAAAGAAACACGTCTGACCAACAGGCGAGGCTATCTTTGATGTGTGTTGCAAGTAATCGTTGATCTCGATTGTCTTGGTTAACCAAGTGTAACGGTCCGCGGTGTAGTAAGTTGCGAACGTTATCCCCAGCGGTGATAGAACATCACACCCCTTGCTATTGTTTTAATAAATATTTAAATTTATTAAAAGAAATATTAATACCAAATAAATTATATCTTAATCATTTATATTCGTTTAAGATTTATTATTAGTTTATAAGTTTATTGGTTTAATGTTACGCTATTTTGTACACAAGTGTGAAGAGTACATGCTTACATACATACGTATATCATATTTCTTTGGATTTCAAATTTCGCGGCTATTATTCAATTTATTAGTATTCGTAATAAAAATGCAATCTACTTATTTATTAAATGTTTCGATTGCAAATGTATGTTAATATGTTACCGTAACTATAATTAATTATTAATACATACTGAATGACTACTAAATAGTCAAATTTATATTTTATTAAAGAATTATTTTAAAATAATTTTAATTGTATAATAAAAAAAATATATATCAATAATGAATAAATTTAATTTATTATGTACTATTAATTTTACATATATATACTACAGAATATGGTAGATTAATTATAATTCTAGTTTTATTAGGAATACCTTTTTAAATCGAAGAATTTCGATATCTTAATCTTAAAATTACTTACATGTACATGTAACAGTTTCAAACTTTTATCTATACAATCAGTTCTTACATTTTAATTCAAGCAAATTGTTTCGTTAGTCAAAATATTTAATATATAACACAATTAATTTGAATTTTTTAAATATATACTTTTATTTTCTGTTAATTAAAGTTATATTTTAACTATACTTAACCAATATACATTTTTTAATAACGGCTTATGTCATAGTTAACCGATACGCAATTGTTCTTTAATTATGCATGAATAATGCATGCATAAATACATTTTTACTTTATTTACACAGATACAACTAGTAATAATTATATATATATATATATAGCTAATTATATATAAATACTATTGTCTATTGATATCTCATTTATTCTTTTGTGCTTCGAGGTACAATATAAATACTAGAATAATTTACTTTAATTATTAAGAGATTGAAAAATATACCTTTATTGCTGCGAATAAAATGTTAGAAATGAGTCAACCTTCTTTACTTACATGTGATCTATGGTTGGCACTATGCGCTATAGTACAAGAAAGTTATCAACAGAATCGTTTCCGTTTCCACTCTTAGATTCGGAAAAGTGGACATAAGTAATTTCTATGTGTACGTGGTAACTGCTCGTACAATTATTAAAAAACATATAGAATTACCAAAAGTTGGAAGTGTACAGAACACGAAAGTTAACAGCCGCATAAAGAATAAGAAATCAAGAAATAAGAAAAATCCAAAAATGATCAGTGATAAAACATTGAAATATACATTAAAATCTTCTGAAAAAAATAATGTACAAAATAAGACAAAAATTAGTTCATATACAAAAGCAATTTCTGAGATTACAGAATCGCGAAAGCGAAAAAGAGAAGATAGGATTAGTGACGAAGAAAATACAGATTGCTTAAATTTGAGTGATTTGTCAAAAGCACATATATCACAATGCATTAACGTGATTAACCATTTGACTAAAGAACAATTGAGGAATGACAATGCATTGTTTGATGACGAAAGCCAATCATTATTTATGCAAGTAACATGTATTAGAATACCTAAAACTCCAAGAAGATGTATCAGAATGTAAGTTTATGTTTATATATTAATTATACATATCTTTTCTAATAAATAAATATTGATATTATGTGATTTAATGCATATGTATAATATATAGTCACAAATGATTATATATTTAATCTCCAATAGGTCCTTATGAGGAACCTTGATTATAAAGTCATGAATGATGTTCATTTTTATTTTTAATAATCAGTATGATTAATTTTATTGAAACATTATTTATTGCTCAATTTATTTTGTAGATTATTACCGTATTCAATAGTGTCATCAAATGACGAAATTGCACTTTTTGTTGGTGATCTTCAAAAAGGTAGAAGAAAGGATTATGAACCAACAATAGAATATTATGAAGACTTATTACGTAAACAGAATTGTACAAAAATAAAGGCTATAATACCAATGAATCAAGTGAAAACTGAATATGATCAGTTTGAATTAAAAAGAAAGCTTGTTGGTAGCTATGATCATTTTCTTGTAGATGGAAAAATAGCTGGTCATTTATCTCATTTATTGGGAAAAGAATTTTATAAGAAAAGAAAATTGCCAACATCCATTAGAATGCATAGCAAAGATTTAAAACACGAAATAGATTATGCTTTGAGGAAAACTGTCATGCAAATACATTCTTACGGTGATAGTCATATAGTTCAAATTGGACATACCTCTATGAAAAAAGAAGAAATTATAGAAAATATATTGGCAACATGCAGTTATTTATCTAAAAACTACCCAGGTGGTTGGGCTAATATTCGTTCCATTCGTATTAAAACATCTTCTACCCTTAGCCTCCCTATATATACAACATTAAGTAAGTTTTGGTTAAGTACATTTAATTCTCATTTTTATAGAAAAATTCTTATAAAAATTACATTTTTATATATATTTAATGTGTAAGTAAATCAATATGCTGTGCCAAAGAACCTCCTTGCAGTAGACTTACAATCTGACTATGATGAATTATTATTATATGTATGTTTAATATGTTTTTTATTTGTTTTTAGAAAATAAATGCTTGGTTAGAGTGCCAATAGTGCAGCCTAAGAGACCAAAAGCATATCGTAATGTATCAGGAGAACTTACTACTGCACCTGGTATTGTTAGTGTTACTGTTACTCCTGAAGGAAACGTTATTACTGTTAAAAAGAAAAGAAGGGTTCTTTCTCAAAAGAAAAATTAACAAAACAAATAAAAGAGTGTAATTATTTTTTATTACTTTATTAAATCTAGTAAACAAAGTTAAAAAATTATCCTACTATTTATTATTACCTTAAATATTTTGTTATATTAAAAATGTTTAATTATTGCACTTTAAATTTGACATACCTAATTCCATATATATATATAACATATATATATATATAATATATATATATATAATATATATATATATATTGTATTTTACTTAAATGCTAGTTTTCTTCATTTAATTACATATGAAAAGAAGAAAAACGATATATGATCAATAATTAATATAAAATAGTCTGATCTTTCTTAGAAATACTCTGGTACCCATTTGCTGGACTTGCTACTACTCCTGAATGTCCCATTGTTGAAATACCATTGGTATTTTGCATGTATTTATATGTGTTTACAGCATTTATAACGACTTCTATTTCTTGAAAGTTTTGAAGTCGTTGAATATCCTCATCTTTTCTCAACCTAGTATTGGGCAGTTTTCTTAATTTTACAATTTGATTGGGCTCAACATTTAATTCCTGGCAACATATCCAAATCAATGCTTGGTATGTCAAATCACTTTGTGGTAACTCAATTTCTATAAAATCTGGGTCTGGGGCATCAGCAATACGAATCTTTAATACTAATTCTAAAATATAAAATGTATAGATTTAATGTTCTGTTCTATTATCTTCAACTGTTAATATTCACATATGTATAAACATTGAAATTACAAAAAATAAAATTACAAATTTCTTACCATCTTGGTATAAACCATTGTTTCTTATTCTAGGATTTCCTGAATCTATAGTTCCATGTACATAATCACTTTTTACATATTTAGGCATGACATTATGTACTGCTGATTCATTTAAGACTCTTTGAGAATCAGTTGACATAGCTAGAGGCATATCTAGAAGTTGCAAAATCTGTGGATTGATGCACAAAAATGCTGGAGTTTCTCCAATTTCAGATCTTATATTCTTATCTGCACCATTTTTTAAAAGCAAGGCAGCTACATCTAAGTATCCCTTTTTACATGCCCAATGTAAAGGAGTCCTTAAAAAAGAAATACTAATTATGTCATTATTTTAATATTTTTGACACAAGGCCATTCAGTTTCTTTACATGTATATGAGAAAAGATATTGTATGTTTTTACTCTTATTGTACATTTTAGCTATTAGTTATTAGAAAAGAATATAAGAATTGCATATAATAAATCAAAAAAGAAATACCATCCATTAACAGAGTGTCGTGCATTAACATCGACGCCTAAATTAAGTAATTCTTGAACAACGTCTGTATCACCAACACAGGCTGCTTTTCTCAACCGCTCCTCTAAAATTCTCTTATTTTCCATGTTATCATAACTTCTAAATAAGTCTACAGATTTCACATTTTTTTCCATTTCGAGTTCATCTAGGACATTTTGAAATGTACAAATACAAAGAATGGAGTTACTTAATACAAGTGTTCGAGAGATTCAAACTCAATCGCTATCTAAGCGCCACGAGTGGTAGCTTAGATGAATCTTATAGTAACATCGGATAAATTGAACATTACAAATTTAAAAACTTTTAAATTAAAAAATACTGAAGTATATGTGAGATTTTTCATTCGTAACAAACAGATTCATTGAAAAAAAAGATATGAACTCATAAATAATTAGTCATATTAATCTTGTCTGAATATAATTGATATGAAAATTTTTGTAAAAAGCTTGATAGGAATAATTTTTTACCCTGAAACTATTTAGATATATTATTGCTTAACAATTTAATATATATCATTATATATAATATATATATAATGTTTTGTGCAATTTTTATCAAATTGTCAAACTCCTTAAAATTTACCCAATTATTTATTTGATTTTATTTCAATAGATAATATCTCAAATTATGTATTAATTTAATGTTTTAATCTTTTACTGAATAAAATAGTATTGTATAACATAATATTTATACTAGTATGTATAATAAAAATATATTTCAATTAACTGTTGTTGTTTAAATATTAGAAAATTTCAGATTATAAATTTACAATATATGCTGATTAAGATTTAATACATTTATATTTAAATATTTGTCGGAATAATATACCAGAGAAATCAATTCCAGTTGAATCTTACGCCATCTGGAACCAGATATTGTATTAAAATAATTATTCCTAGCTAACATCTACTTAGCCTATCGCCATTTTAGAATAAAAATTTGTTTTAAGAGCAGTTGACATTCGTTAGCTTCGTTGTTATTTATATTATTACTTCTTAAAAAAAAAATTACGTTTTAGGTAACTGAAAAATGGGCGAAGATTATAATGGAGGTAAATATCCCAAAGGTCTCTTTAGAGACCTTTGTCAAGTATACTGTGCTTTTTCGTCATTGTTCCCGCGTTACAGTCAGGTAAATAAGTCGAGTGAATGATCGTAATGGCCGGAGAAATACTCCCAAGAAGAGTCAACATATCTTGAGGCATTTTCTTTCAGTATTCCTTTCTAAAACGATCTTAAACTATTCAACGTTTACTTGATTTCAGTGTGAATAAAATACTGTTCAAATATTTTTTGCAAGATCTTGTGAGTTTATCGGTAACCTGAAAATAAGCATCTACGAAGATCATTCTTATGGGTACATTTTTCATTATATGTAGTATTACGTCACATTAATATTTCTATATTATTTCACCGACTTTCTTCAAAATTTCTACTATATATTTCTTATACATTATGAATTATTAATTATACGTTTTAGGATTGTAATTTTAATCATTCAAATATAGGTAATAGTTAAGTACATATAACATATATATGTATGTATATTACAAGTTAAATATACAGATAGTAGTAGTTGGGAGTTATTGATATATGTACGAAATTATATGGAGGTTTAACATATATTAAAATTATAAAATTTTAAATAAAATACTTTTAAGAAATATATTAAAGACCATTAGAAAAAATTAATCATCATATGAATAGCTTTTTTTATTATTAATAACAATGTGAAATCATGTGTATTTATATGTATATTTATATATTTATGTATTGATAGATCGAGACCGTCAGGACCGTGAGAAAGATAGGGATAGGGATAGAGATCGTGATAGGAGACATAGATCTCGTAGTAGAGATCGTAGAAAACGTTCTCGTTCACGTTCTAAAGATAGAAGAGATAGGAAAAGAAGTAGCTCTCCTAAAAAAAGTCGCAGTTCTAGAAGAAGGAAGCCATCTCTTTATTGGGATGTACCACCTCCTGGATTTGAACATATTACTCCTTTGCAGGTAATATACTGAATTTTATTAAATTTGTTATTAAAATAAATTAGTTTTTTTCTGGAGGTTTTTGTTTAATTTTAATTTAAATTATAACAGTATAAAGCTATGCAAGCTGCAGGACAAATACCTGCAAACATTGTGGCAGATACACCACAAGCAGCTGTACCAGTTGTTGGTAGTACAATAACTCGCCAAGCAAGGAGACTGTATGTAGGAAACATTCCATTTGGTGTGACTGAAGAAGAAATGATGGAGTTCTTTAATCAACAAATGCATCTATCTGGTCTTGCTCAAGCTGCTGGAAATCCAGTATTAGCATGTCAGATCAATTTAGATAAAAACTTTGCTTTCTTAGAGGTACAACAAAGTTTATTTGAAAATAAGGTTTTGCAATTTATAGCTTTTATAATTTCATGATAAAATATTCACGAAATTTTTTTTTTAGTTCCGTTCGATAGATGAAACAACACAAGCTATGGCATTTGATGGTATCAACTTCAAAGGACAAAGTTTGAAAATAAGAAGACCACATGATTATCAACCAATGCCAGGAATGACTGATAATCCAAGTATGAACGTGCCAGGTACGGTTCCCGGTATGTTTTATACATACTCTTTATATTTCTATGTATGTTTAAAAAATTTACTTTTAATATTATATAAAATACAATGTATTATTTTGTTTTTTAGATTCTCCTCACAAGATCTTCATTGGTGGTTTACCCAATTACTTGAATGAGGAACAGGTATGCAAACAAGTCTACAACACAGTTTTGTTAATTGCACACCTTTGGAAGCAGTTCTTATTCACTGATGTCTATGTGTACATTAAAATCTATTTCATATTTATTTAGTACTTTTCATAAAAGCTTTAATAAATGTATTAAATATATCTAAATGGCATCAGAGATTAAAACAACTGCACTGCTGTATAACAATGCTGTAGGATTACCTTGAATATATGCTAGTTCTCAGCATTGTGAGTTATACCAAAGGATTAAATTATTACATAGGTATTTAGCTATTTAGCGGAGATCAAACTTACGAAGATGTGTCATCTACTCAAATGCCATAGAGGTATGTATGTGTATCCATTGGATTCCAGCGTCGATTAGGTTTTATTTAGTTAGGTGACTTGGATTCTAATTCCAGTTGTGTGTTCGGTGAAGTCTAAGGGCAATGTAGAATTTCATCTCTCGTATTTCTTCTCGAAGCACCATGATTAGATAGTGGATAGGAAATTGGTTAGAGGTGTTGCAGCATTCAGGTGGCATGCAGTCGCAGCAGTCGCATTTCTTTTACAGTCTTTCTAGGAACATCGTGGACCCAGCCAAGGGGATACGAAATTTTTCAATAAATGAATTGGAATTCAATAAACTGAAAAAGGAAGGGATAGGAGGGCAGAAGAGAAATAGTTATACTTAAAGCAGTCATGCAGAATTGTTAGGTGATGAACTCTTCAAAAGTAAAGGTTCTTCGTATTTTTACATCTGAAACTCTTACAGAATGAGCCTGTTTTCATGCAGTGGTATTACATACAAAAAGATTTTTTAGGATTACAACAGACAAATCAATCAATTTTATTTAGTATATCAGTTTTTTTGTTTTTTGTCTTGATGGGATTACAGGGTCAACACATAATCTTATGTGCATCTGGTAACAGCTCCAAGTCTTTTGGCATCTATTCTTTTCAGGAGTACCTTTTCTCTTGCAGCTGTTTTCTTTACAGGCTTTTACAGGCTTTACAGCTCTTCGTCCTTGTGCTTTGATACGTTTACAGGTTACACGAACGAATTTATGTGTTCGGGTAATGTGCATTAATACAAAGACAAAGTGCAAAGAGAAAGTAAGAAAAATAAAAGTCGGTACATGTGAACTTTAAACGCCGGGAAGAGTTAATACTGTGTTATTAAAGTGGTACATTGATGGAATAATACAATCAAAAAAATATAACCGTTTGGTTATTATATAGTAACTGTGGACTGATACCAGTGCCCTTTCTCCCCATTTCTTAGCTTAGGGTTGCGCCGATCAAAAGCATTTGCTTACCACTACCACTACTTCTACCACTACTTCTACCACTACTACTACTACTGAACATGACAAAATACCACACTGCCTGGAGAGAGGCTAGCCCAGTCCCTCGAGGCAAGTACTTATATCATTTTCATGCCTTCGTATTGGGCTTATGCGACTTTTGCAGCCCCTTTCAGAAGATCTCGGTTCTTCTAAACAAATGGTGCGTTTTCTAATTGGATAGTTTTTTATTGATAATAGCGTGTTGCTTACTCACGAAAGAATTAATAATTAATTAGGTAACGCTAATTGATACGTGATATTCCTTACAGACCTTTAATGGGAATTTTTCTTCTTATTATTTCTGTAATTATTTAAAATAGTAATTTATTCTTCTATATAATAAGAATATCCAAACATACGAACCTGATGGTTTTATAATGACATAGTCCTCGTTGGAATGCCTTATTTAATAGCATATAATTTCTTGGATGGCTTAAGCAATCATATGTGAGATTACAATTACATATCTTGATGATATGAATTAGAGTGTTTACAAACACTTATTATAAAGTTTCATAGATCACAATTACCTGGGAGTTTTGACTCCTAGAGGTAAAGATAAATAAGTTTTCATTAAATGCAACATGCTGTTATCTTTGCTTCAGAGTTTTCAGTTACTTCTTGGGAATGGAAAGATGTAAGTAACTTTAAGGTACATGTTTTTTTGAAGAGAGAATTCAAAAATAAATGTAAGGGAAATCCACGTTTGAAGAGCAAGAGTATTCTGATTAAAACATTGACAAAGATCTGTTCCAGACTGGAGTATAACTTTTATATGTAAAAAAGACATTAAATGAAGATGTTATGTGGAATTCGAGTAGGCGAGATATAATACATATGAAATAATAGTAAATTTATTATTTTTTGATTATGCAACTTTCATATTAGTTTTAAGTTATGACATTGTGATTTATTTCCATATTTTAAAATTATTTTGCGTTATTAATGATTTTTTAATTTAGTTATAAATCAATTTGATATTTTAATTTTAAGAAATTAAAATGAAGTATGTAATGATATTTAGCACGTTTGTCTGCATATCATCTAGTTGTATTCAAAGTTTCATATATGTGCACAAGTTGTGTATTAAGTAATAGTCTATTCTATTAGACCTTATCAGTCTGTTGTAAAATTTCAATTATATTAGGCTGGGTCACGATAATTGTAGAATTCTGGCCACTGTTGACTTATAGTCAGGTTACATAATTTTATTTTGTTCTGCTATTATTTACAATATTTCATTCTATGCTATATGTATTCATATTATTTATGTATATTATATTTTTATTTATATTATAAAGTCTTTTATTTTTCTAAAAGTATAAATATGAAATATGGTGGCAAGAAACACAACAGTATTGAATGTAGTTATACTTTTACATTGTCATAAGTAATTAGTCTATTGCAGTTTTTGCTGATCGGATTTTTGGGAATCAGCAGCTGAGCCTAGTGAAGTCCTAGATTTTTTATATGCAGCAAACGTGTTAAATTGCTGTATTTGTTGCGTCATTATGATAATCTGAAATATCTGTGTTTATTAATTATGTTGAGAATTGTAATAAAATTAAAAGTTGCATAGTCTATATGAATTTAAATTATATTGATATTACATGACTAAATAAATAATGTTATTTTTACAATACAGGTGAAGGAGTTACTGATGAGTTTTGGACAACTAAGAGCATTCAATCTAGTAAAGGATTCAGCTACAGGTCTATCCAAGGGTTATGCATTCTGCGAGTACGTTGATGTGTCAATGACTGATCAGGCAATTGCTGGATTAAATGGAATGCAGCTGGGAGACAAGAAACTGATTGTTCAACGAGCTAGCGTAGGTGCCAAGAACCCTATGATAGGTGCACAAGCCCCAGTTCAAATTCAGGTGCCTGGGTTATCAATGGTGGGCACAAGTGGGCCAGCTACTGAGGTAAGATAATTTGAATTATAACTTTTTATTATATTTTTGTTATTTTATATATATATAATAAATAAATATTAAAACAATATTTTAAAAAAGAATCTATATATATATATATACTTTCTTTTTCATGATATACATTAAATCATAATTTTTTAAATACATTATAAAACATACGTGTTGCATTTAACAAAAATGCATTATTACGTATATGTAGGTTCTATGCTTGCTAAATATGGTAACACCAGAAGAATTAATGGAAGAAGAAGAATATGAAGATATCTTAGAAGACATCAAGGAAGAGTGTAATAAATATGGTGTGGTCCGATCTGTGGAAATACCTAGACCTATAGAAGGTGTTGATGTACCTGGATGTGGGAAAGTATGTTTTCTAATATAATAAAATATTAATTTATTTTAATTTACAAAAATATATTAATAAGTTCCTTCATGTTGCAGGTATTTGTCGAATTTAATAGTGTGATTGATTGTCAGAAAGCACAGCAGACTCTTACAGGACGAAAATTCAATAATCGCGTTGTTGTAACATCATATTTTGATCCTGATAAGTATCACCGCAGAGAATTTTAAAATATAGATTTTCTTTCTTTTATACCAATTAATAATTGACTACAGTATATAATATATATATATATACACATATATGCATTCAATACGTATATATATATTTGCATATATATACAAACATATAATACAGATATATATATGTGTATATATATATATTGAATGAATAATCTAAAGAATCTAAAAGTTAATAACTTTCTTTTATCAGAATGTACAAAACGAAATGTAATTGATTTTTGATCATACTGTGCATTAAATGGTAATTGTTGTAATTTACGTATCTTTCGATAACATAACCATATATATATAATCCATAATTTATGAAATTGCTAGTAAGAAAAAGAGATGCTATGAACGGATACCATTGTACAAATAGCGATTCATTCTTTACATTAATCAGTAGTGAGATTGAAATAAACTATTGTTAAAGGCAGAATTATATAAAAATAAATAATAAATTGTCATACTGTATACAATATTAAAAACATTTTAATATGATTACGTTCATATCAAAGTAAAGTGGACGATGGGCATTAATTAAATTTTTGTGTATTTGATATCTAAGGTGCAGCTTCAGTTTGCAATGCAGGTTGGTATGATGCATGGCTTTCTCCAGTATCAGCATTATCAACCACGAATTTTTGTAATAAGAGGTAGAGTCCACCGCCGGCAAGTAGCATGCTAATTCCTATTAGAAGTACTATGGACCATGCTGGTATTGCGGTTCCCCCTAAAAAATTTGATATATTTAATTATTGTATACATCATTTTTCCTACTTTTTGTTTTTATATTCTTTACTTACAGTAATAACGTCTAGTAATTGTTTTTCGACCTTTCAAAATTTTACGTCTTGCTTCAACTCCATCCATAAAGACTCCCATGATCACTATATACAAAATTAATAAATAAAAATGTAAAAGTAAAAAAGGTGACCGAGAAATAATATTCTGACATAGTTTGTATTGTCATTACACAAATATTTATTTATATTCTTATTGAGCACACTAGTATATTTTGCAATTTTTGACATTTATAAATCTTTCTTTTTAATAATGTATTATGTATATTCAATGTATATCTTTTTATTTATTTTAATTTTGTTTCGTGTTCATATATAACTATTTAACGAATTCTGGAATGAGAACATAAATACGTATATCGTGCACGTGGTATGTTATTAATACTATTTTATTAAGATATAATTTTAGGATTGATATAATAACAAGTTTTAATTAAGATTTTCAGAATTATAATTAAATACTTTATATTTTATGTAAGTCGATTCTTTCATTCTTCATCAGTGCACAATAGATACGTTTAATAGTATGTAACAATTATTTCAAAAGTATTGTATTTGAAATATAATTAATTTAATTTATATACTTACATAGGCCAATAGCAACATAGCATAATAACTTTTTAGAACACATTTTTGTTTTTACCAAAACTAACCACGTTATAGGTAGATTAGAATCAAAATTAACACTTGCAGGTGAATAACGCTCGAATCGCATCAGAGATGAGGGTGTGGATACGAACGTGTGAATCAACGTTTTGATAAGATATTTGATAACAAATGGAAACCCATCTTATCGCGTTTTTACAAGAGATAAAAAGAATTTTTTGTATGAGCGCTCTAAACAAATTATCTTTATTAACTGGTATTTTAAATTCCTTAATTATCTGTTTATTAATTCTGTCAATTATTTGTGTTAGTAAATATTTAATATTTCCTACACGTATTAAAATTTGTTTAATTCATTCTTGTAAATGCAGGTAAAAGTAAAATAAATTATAATTATAATTTAATAATAAATAATTATTCAAATAAATATGACAGATGACTTGATTTAGTTAAAATAAATTTATACAAGCATATAATAATATATGTACAAGTTTATATAAAATACTTCATCCGAATTGTACACTATGATTTAAGGCGATTTAAATATTAAAAAAATGATTTTTTTGTGTGCTTGATATTGAATAATCGCCTAAAGAAATGTGGAAATCCAGAATGTAGTTGGAATTTGACGGTTCGGATATGAAGCAAATTATCGGGAGTGCAGGTCGAAGATTCAGGTGAGTATGGGTAGGATCTATGAAACAGAAAAGATTTAGAGTCAGTTAATATTTTTTAATCGCACATACTAACTTTTTATTAAATAAAAATCAAGGAAATCAAATTACAAGTGATAGATCATTACATAATCGTTGTAATATATTAAATCGGTCGATACCAACGAGAACAGATTTTCAACTAAATATCAAATGAGATATCCTTTCTCTAATACACGAAACAGATATATTTAAGATTAATGCCTTATATTATAAGGTTTATAATAATATTTTATTTAGTTGTTCATTAATCCTTTGAAATATTTTTATTTAAATTAAATGTATAAATATATTTTAATTAACTTCAAAATAATTACGTATACTTACGAACTAAATTTGTAAAATAAATTAATATGCTTTATACGTATGTATAATGTTTCAAAGGATCATGAGAAAATTATCGAAACAGCATTTAAAAAATGTTGGTATCGACAATTTATATGTTGACTCGAATAATTAAATATATTCCATCTGTTTTTTTCATACAATATTAAAGTAATTTTACGGCGAAAATAAAGCTCTATGCAACTTACGGATATAATTACCATCATAATGTAAATAGAAATAGCTGGCACATATACAAGGCTTTCCAAAACATCACGTTTCACAATACAAGCTCTTCTCTGCCTTAAAAGACAGTACTCGCATTGCTTCTTCCCCTCTCATTATTTTCTTCGTCTAGCTTAGCTATCATTTTTACTTAATACATTTTTTTCTCCCTTTCCTTTTTTCCTAGAGATTGCAGTTTCCCTGGTATAATTGTGATCTTTTCCTTTCATTTTTTTGTTTATATATTCAGCACCATACGATTTCGAGGAAACGTTCGCGCAAATACATGCTTTCTTTTTTTTACTTTCCTGTCTCTGTCTGTACCCACTTTGTATGCACCCTGTTGGCGCAAGAATTCCAAAGTTGCCGCACTTTATGGCGATTGCTTGACAACACTGCAATATGGTCGAAGAATATCAAATCTACTGATTTACAGCAGAAGAGATACACTTCGACATGTACAGTACCACGTGATCGTATATCCTTCATTAACACGCAAATTCTGTGCTATTATTATATACTTGGTAGATATTCAACGAAAAGAACAAATTGATATAATGGGAAGAACATACAGATAAAATGTATATGATGCGTACACATTAAATTGTTGATTGTTTTTTTAAAGCTGACTACATTTCGGCACGAGAGTGGAACATGAATTTGTGCATTAATGTTTCAAGTCGCGCACATACTGTACATATCCGGTACCGTAAAAATATCACAAAGAAATAATTATTCCAATGATCAATACAATTTTAATTTGAATTTATATTCACGAATTAATAGGATTAAACACCACCTAGTAACATAAATTTTTACGTCGTTTATTAACATACAAATATAAGCATATAAATAAACAAAAAATGCAATATATAAATAAATTAAACTTAGAAATGTATAAATATAATAGAAAATAAGACATCCTTGAAAAATGAAAGTTTTCAATGGAATTCTGTTCCTTTAATAAAATAACCGGGCAGTTACATAAATAATTATTTTGGGTTGTACATATATTTTAAAATTGGAATAGGAAAAATAAATAAAATATAATAATATATAAATAAAACAAGATTATATAGCATAACATCAAGTAAAAAAACACAAAACTGAACGATATTCTTAACATGTTGATCGTTCTTCGATTACTTCGTTGCATGTAAATATCTCAAAATGTATAATCCCATTTCACGTGCATTAAGTTTCATACTTCTAGTTATATGCATTCATTTTTAAATTTACAAAAACATGACTCCCTCGCAGCAGGCAAATATATTCTATTATTACACCAAAGAAGTGTAAAATTAAACAAAAAGAAAAAATAAATATAAATAATACTGCAAAACGCTTATGTTGTGTAATAAGTACTAATATTCTCCGCAAATGTTCGTGATAACATTAAGTACTTTATTATTGAATAAACATTATATATACCAAAACAAAAACGAAGGATTCACAAAAACAATTTTTTTCTATAAATATACCAAACGATAAAGAAAATTTCTTGACTGTAGATAATAGAATGTATAATAATAATTTGTCTATAATTTACGTACTACGTTAGTATTTATAATATTGGGCATTAATTGTCATAGGTTTCTGATCTAAATACGAATCTTTTTGTGCCTAAACTACAACCTATTTGCAATCAAAATCATGTTGTAATTTCATTTGAAATATTGTATTATTGGATGGCATAATGATTTTTAAGATATTTGAAGGACAATGAATTTCTCTTTTGTTAGGTTGGTGGCGTTATTACTCGACTGTACTCATTGAAATGCATGTAGAATTAATAGCTATTATTATCGTGTTTCTTAAAGTCTATTGCGAAGTATTTTCACGTTGGCTTAACGTATTGCTACTGGTTACTTTACTTCTTCATTTTAATTTTTCTCATTTTTTATGCAGTGACAATGCTTTTTCGTCTATTCAATATTTGACATTATTTTCTCCTTCCTTGTTTCTTTGTTTTAATAATTCAGTCAAACTGCGTTTTTTAGAAACGCCCTCTATTTTCATTGCAGAATTATAGAACTAAATGCATATATAGTATCCCGTGGCCAAATATTAATTTTATATTCGTAAATATTATAATATTATATATTATATATAATATACATACATGTATTTTTATTATTATATATTCTATATAACATCATAAATTAAATTGTGTAATATATCTCAGAAATTTACGAAATTGTATACAAGAACAAGATCTTATTTGTTCATACATGCCTATATGACCGTATTTATTACGTTACTATGTGGTTACTCTATAGTAACAAATATCTCTAGCTGCGGAGCAATGACAGCGGCGTTTCTGTTAAAAGTTATCGCTTGTTAGTAGTGGTGTTCATATTAATAAATAAATACCGCGAACATCATTGAACATATCTTAAATAAATATATTAATATATATATCACTATATATATTAAAATATATATAATAATATATATATTACATATATTATATATATATATATGTATATATATAATAAATTAATTCAATGTATTACCGAATAATCGTGTATCTTTTACGAACTAAATTTTTTGGTTTAAATTTAGGTTTACCTTGTGGCTAGCTGATGGTATGATCCGACGTAATTTTCTTCGTTTCGCTCAGTGATGTAGAAGAAATATTCGTGGAGGAAGATGATACACGGTCCTTTGATAGGCTACCGTTTGCAGTTAATTTGGAACTTCCTTCACTGTTCTTTTTTTTAGTGTCATATTCCATTGTATTACTATCAGCAGTTTTACTTGTTTCGTGACCTTCGCTCTTTGTTTGCTCCTTGATATTTTCCCAAGTACGTACGTCGCTGTTTCTTTCTATAATGCACTCTTTAATCAGCACTTCTTTGAATGTAGCTAAAGTTTTACGGAGTGTTATACAGAAACCTCTAGACGCTGGTATTAATGGAAATTCTGGTAAAATTGTGTCATCTAAATAAAAGAGAAATTGTTAAAATTATCGACTGCAAGTTTTCATAGACTAACTGAAAGAAAAATTACAACATACCAACGTCAGATATTTGTTTAAAAGTAGTAGGTGTTACTGGAGATAGTGGGTGTTGATTGTTATGCTGTTCAGAAATTTCCATCCACAACTCTAAACGTTGCAATAATTTGTTTGCATGCCTCTTGAAATGTTCAATAATAATATCTTTAAATACAGGTGGTGGATATAGTAATAACTTAGTTTGTGCTTGAACCAATTTCAGTACAACCATTTCATTGTACATTCTTGAATTTTCTTTTCCTTGTTGAGAGCCTTTTTGTTTATCAAATCCAGCTTCATTAAAATATGGTTCTGGTACGAGAATAAGGCCTTGAATCGAGACTATAACTTGCAACAGGGTTGAGGAACTTGTCCACACTTCCGTTCCACGACCAGACCATGTTCCAAGTAAGCTTACACATACTTTACCATCCTCATACAGATTGGGATTCAACCTATCATTACAGTAAGAAATATAATGGCAAAGTGGTGGAGCAGCAGGATAATCGGCAGATAATTGAAAATCAAAAAGAAAAAGACCATCTTCGTATGGTGTTTTCTCAGGTCCACGAAACATTACGGAATATAAATCTATTCTATCTTCAAATCCTTTTACCCATATACCGGGTGGAAGTGAACTTTTTAAAAGCTTTAATTCCTTGGAAACAGTTCTGAAAAAGTTTGTAGGATCTGTAGGCTGAAACATTGTTAATTTAAATTTATGACTATCTGGTGCTGTCTCTTCTATAGAAAATCCTTCCCCTTCTGTATATATTGGTGGTGGAATTTCTATGGAATACTCTGATGGTTCTTGTAACAATTCTATACGTTTTTCTTCTTCCTTCTTCTGCTTCTTTAGAGGCGATGATCCTTTTTCGGCATCAGATAATGACATCTTTGATAACCCAAATCGTCTAGAAACTTCTGCATGCGCTAGTACAAGTTGAGCTTTTATTAAAGTGCACAATTTAACGCAAACTTGAGAACTAGCCACGTGAGAACTTGTTATGTGCATCTGAGTTTTAGAAGTTTTATTTATTTCTGGTTTCTCTATTGAACGATCAGGTACGTTGTTCACATCCTCGCTAAGTAGAAATTCTCCACTTGACTCACTCGAACCCGATTCTTTCTTTGAATTTTCTGCCGAATACAATCCAGAATCCTCAGGATTAGGATTAACATTAATAAATAAACGATCAATTGATTCTTCACCTTTTACGTTCTGTTTATTGGCGGCTTCGTCGTTTTTATGATCGCTGGATTCTGTCATATCTGTTACAGTGGTAATGATCTTTTCACAAAGATTACTTCCTGATTGTATATTATTGGAATTTTCTGTATTGTTCTTTTCTACATTTTCTTCTGATCCATCAGATTTATGCGTAAATAATCTTGTTACTTGATCTGCCATACGTTGCGCTACATTTGCACGACCACGTTCTCGGACTCTCTCCAAAAGTCCTTGAAAATGACATTCATGGAAGAAAGAGGTACCCATAAGTTTATCCATGTATCGACAATCTTTATAAACTTCTAATAATTTTCTCATAACTTCGGTTGTTTGAAGTGAGGGATTTTGAGTGAAGATCTCTTCTAGCCTAGACATTGCAATGCGAGCTTTCTCGATGTGTGCGGCTAGCTTTGGTTTTATATTTTCCAATTCTGTTTGTTCTGTACCATCGGTATCAGCGATATACCAGTCTTCTAATTCCGTTTCCCATGACGCGTCAGATGACACATCGTCCCAGAGTTCTCCTTCGTCACTATCATATTCACCTACTTTATACAAATCTTGAGGCCAACACATACTTACATGTCCATCAACCCACCACACTTTAACTCGTCCTTCCGGATAATTATCTAGCACTTGACCAGCAGTACATCCAGCATCTTCTCCTTCAAAATTAGCTATTCGAATTACTAATGTACCTGGTCTGTACTGAAAGTCTGGATGATCTTTTAAATCATATACACTGACTTCACGTTCTTCTAGTAAAGTTGGCCTAACAAATATTTATCAAATTTAATATTATATTTTTCCAATAAATTTCCATTAGCCACAATTAAAAATGTATCAGTAGTAAATATACTTACTGTGGACTTTGACTAGAAGTGTATGTTTTAAACCATTTTATTTTAGCTGTTCTACCTTGATGGTCAACACTTTGAACTACACCATACATCCTGGACTCTTCCTTTTGATCAACTACAAAATCACCAGGGAAGAATTCCTTATCATCTAAGTGATGAATCGGATAAAGTTGTGTTGATGGAATACCTAAAAGCAGGAATAGAAGTTATACAAATTTTATATTACTGAAAAGTAACACATCATCAAAACAACTATTCATAAAATTTACCAAATTCTACTGAACCATCTTGCCATACAACATTAGCTTTTGTACTTGTAGATAATGTTTCCACAACAATTTTAGTCCCTGGAATCAATGGAACTGGTGGAATCTTCTTCTTTGCCTTGCATAACTTTTTCTTTTTCAGTACCTTTGTCATTAAAGCTGGGCTTTTTTTCTTTTTACCCATGGATGACATGCTAGAACATCCACTAGATACCTGGGAATATTAAAATTCATTATCTTATGTTTAACATTGACTAGATATTAATTCAAAAAATTAATAAAAAATCTTACCGAAGCACTGTCACTTTGTGATCCTGTATCTTCTGTATCCCAATCATCTGAACTTTCAGTATTCTGGTTTTGTACTGGAGGCATTAGAGTATTATTGCTTGTGATATTTTGTAAATTGTTAATATTATTATGAGCATTCTCTTCTAATGTTTGCTGTTCATTAACTTTATCTTTATCCTTTTCCTTTTTTCTATCTTCAACTGGCTTTGTCACACTGATATTTGGACGTGTTTTCTTTGGACTATGTTTAGGAACTTGAAAAATGTCTCTTTGTTGTTTTCTCCATTGTTCTCGTGTAATGACATTTTCATCACTTTTAATTACATAAAAGTTTCGATCTCCTACTTGCACAGTAGATGGTTCAAAAACATTCAATAATTTTAGTTTCTTCAAATTTTCTCCTTCAACTACGAATTTTGGTTGAGCTTGATCTGACCAAGCACCATCCTTTGAATATGCTCTACACTGCCAGTGTACTCCTACCCAATCTGTTTCTACCTTTTCTACAATTACTTTTGTTAGTTTCTGTGGTTTAGATTTTCTCTTTGCCTTCATTTCTTTTGTACATGTAATCCATTGTGCATCTTCTAGGCAGTGAACTGGTCCCCACAAACTTTGACCAGGATAAAATTCAGAAGAATGAGGAAAATCATTATCCTAAAAAATGTTCATTGTAGTTTTAATCAAATAATTATTCTGGATTTAATTCTTACATTATCACGCCTCTCCTCTAATTGTCCTAAAACACGAGAATCTGTTTCATTTATGACACAACGAGATCCATCGGGTGTAGTAAGCCACAATTTAAAATTTGCCATTTTTATGCCACCAACCCATGAATCCATACAAACAGCTATATCCGTTGCAAATTCCTATAAACATAAACTATTAATCATGATATATGAGTTACTTTGACAAAAATAACAGCTATAAATGTATGATTACATACTTCCAAAGGAACTAAATCTTCGCTCCTAATATTGGTAAGCACTTGTTTAGTACCAATCACTTGAACACAGGCAGTAAGCTCAATATCTCTACAGTATCCTCTCTGTGTATCTTTTCCTTTGATCATCCGACGTACAACATCTCCTGGCATAAGTGTTCTATCTGCTAAATGTACCTATAAATAAAAAATTCATTTTTGGAAAATCTGATATTCTTGTAACAGTAAACAGTTACAGTTATTATATCAGATATGGATTTAAATTTGAATGTAACATTCAATTGCAGATATCGTTGATATGACAGGTGTCGCTTTTCATGGAATTAGAAACAAATACAATAAGAAAAAGGAAATAATGTAATGAAATATTAATAACCAATTTATATATAGTCTACTATTTTTAAGCAATGTATTTGCGTATCGTATTAATTGTTAAATACCTTCTTCGAGCTGACCAATTCCTCGACACCGGAGGGATGCCAGACCACGCGAATTTCGCCCTTTTTCCTCTTTTGGCTTTCTTCGCTGTCAGAACTTTCTTCGGACAAATCTTGGTCGTCATTTTCCATAACAATTCCGAACAGAACGTTACCTTTCTTATCCACACGATAGACGACATCTTCATAAAAGTACTGACACTCTGCGCCAAGGTTCGTAGCCATCTTTCCTCTAATCACTGAATACTTGCTCTCTGCCGACGACGGCTGACAGAAGGTTACACGGCGCAACGGTTACGGCGCACGTCGCAAGCAAGGAACTTGGCTCTGACCCCGAACCCGACCCCAACCCCGACTTAAAAACTACCGATTTTAGATGCCTTTTGACTAGTTTTGATTGTTCTCACCGATCGAGATGTTATCGACTTTTTCCAAATCGAGAATTGTTCTCAATCTTTCCTCAATCGTCATTTCAAACCATCTGTCAAAATATATTTTTATTTAATATGTACCTTACCAAGTATACATTTATACATATTTATAAAGCACTTGCGTATAGTTTGCGTATGAAATGTATATATATGATACATGCACATATGTATGTAAAATTTAGTTGATAAATTTATCTTGTTTGGGAGCGGCTTCATGTACGATTTGACAGATGTATAGCTCATAATCGTTTGAAGTAATAAAGAATTAGTACTTTGCTTTTGTGAAAAAATAAGGATTCTTTTATGGAGTTATTTTTACAATTTATTGAGAAATATAAAATTTAATATATATTAATATTATTTATATGTATCATATTAATATATGCGTAAATTTTAATGAATTTATTCAACTTTCTGTATATATATATAGGATTGATTGTCAGATAAATAAATCTATGTCTATAGTTTGCAAATATTTAATAAACAATAAAGAATAATACCTTATTAATTAAATAAATATAATTATATTATATTTGAATAAATAAATATAATTATATTATATTTATTCAATTATACATAAATATTTTTACTTCATTTCAGTAAATGAAACAATCAATTTTATTTACTTTCTTAAGAAACTATTTAGTTTCAACATGATTGGAACAATTTTTATTAGAAAGAAATATTTTTTAAGGAATAAAATAAATAAAGAGTATAATTCATTTGGAATTGACTAGGTATGTGAATAGAAACGTTTTAGAAACATATTATTACATAAAGTTCGATTTCATTTTCAAAGAATAATTCTGTATAAATTGCTCTTGTTTAAAATCGTTAAACTGCAAAATGAGTGCGTTGGAATCCTTGACCCAAACTTTGCAATATAGTTTGCACTTCACTTTCATTTTGATGATAAAAGACATATGCATCAAATTTAGTTGCTAAATTGCAATTAGTATCTCTGTAAAATAAATTAAAAGCATATAAATTTCATAAAATGGTTTAATATTAATTATTATTATTTTTTATATTAAAACAGAAATATATGACAGTTATTACAGTTCATCTTACCCTGCAATAAATGCAAAATAATTAGGAATGTTTCCAGTACGACCACAAGATGAAATTTCCATGTAACTTTGTTTACATATTATCTAAACATTGAATTAGAATGTATCGTTATGATATCATAATCTTACATATAATGAAAATTATATTTACATACTGCATCATTCGAAACCTGAGTCACCCTAATTCCCAGTTCTAAACATTCAAATCTTACAGGCACTGATTTCGCTTCCTCTGACTTTAGTACTTGCAGAATTGCTCTTTCAATCTGTTTAACATCGCCTTTTATACCAATATATATTGAACCACAGTATTTAACAGAAAATCCAGCATTTAATGATTTACTTTCTAGCTTAATTATTTCAGTTTTCTCATCCTTATCTTGTATTTCAGAGTTAAATCTTTTTAAGATCTGTTTTAATCCCTCAATACCTGAGCTTCTTATAAGATGAACAATTGGCGCATATAATTCACAGGTTGTTTTATTGCGGTGCTGAAAATGCATGATGTAAGGAATATGTAGGGTACATATTATGTGCTTAAGTGTTATATTATTTAAATATACTTACCTTAATTACATGTAAACTTACTGGTTGACCTATAGTTTTTCTCATAAATTTACGTAATTGTCCTTTGGTATTAGATGTTATAGCATTTCCATTTATTTCATCTAATATATCTCCAATTTCAACTTTATCCTAATGAAAGTAAAAGGTAAAAGACAGTTAGAGTCTTCAATTTTATTATATATATATAGAGAAATTTTAAAAAATTATTCTGTTTATTACATCTTCTGCAGCTACAGAGTTCTTATCTAAATTAACTATTAAAGCTCTCCCTTTGGTAAAACTGTAATAATACAAAACATTATTCACAATGAACTGAATTTGTCTTTACTAATGTAACTTTCTTACCATACAGAAATACCTAAACTTTTACATGGTACTAATTCCAATGCTAAACATTCTGGTAATTGCCAAGATTCATCCAAAAAACTACAATTCCGTAAATTTAATTTAAAATTTAATTTACTGCTTTGCAGTAATACTGATAAAAATATTTCTCCAAGAATATTATCCCCCAGAATACTGTTTTTATCATAAAAATCAGTAGCCATTAATGGTGTTCTGACCTATGAAGTTTTACATACATAAATTGTAGAAACAATGATAATTATACAGAATCAAAAATATACATTTTATTTAAGATATCAAATATCATTTATACATACTAGCATTTCAACTGGCATATGAAGGCACTTCCGCATTAAACATGTTTTAATTAAAAGCCTGAGATGCCCAGTAGGTGTATATACTTTTGGATTTTGTTTGACTTGTTCGACCACCAAAGAATAGGTACAAGAGGAACTAAAATAATGTTATTAATTTTTTTAAATATTGGAATATTATAATAGAGATTTAATTAAAATTTATGAATATAAATATTCTTATTTTCTTAAAATACCACAGTAATGAGAAAAGAATTAAGCAACCTATAATAAAATTTATTTATTATACATCTTTTTGCAAACCTAAAATGTTTTTCTGCA
Source organism: Bombus waltoni (assembly GCA_014737395.1). Lineage (NCBI taxonomy): Eukaryota > Metazoa > Arthropoda > Insecta > Hymenoptera > Apidae > Bombus > Bombus waltoni. Next base: position 1,700,577 of record JACXII010000021.1, read on the forward strand.
ATTTCTTCCATCCAATACCAAGCATCGGGTAATTTTGGAAATCCTATGGGATTTAAACGCATTAATATACCTTTCTGGAAACATTTTTCTAAATATTTAAAAAAGAAAGGCAGGTCTTTATTTTCTTCATCAATCTCAATGTTACTTTCAGTTAATTTTCTTGTCCAACCTAAAATTGTTTTCTTTATTTAATGATATGCTTATCATGTTTAATGATATATTGAGAAGATTTATAATATAATAAAAAAGAATAAGGATGAAAGTATGATTGTTATGATCTAAACATTTTTGATATTAATGAATTAAATAATAGATAACAAACCACTGTTACAAAAATAAATTATTTTATTATACTATTTTATACTAATATTTGAGGAGTTCTTACATCTTAAATATTTTTCATTTACATTGCATTTATATCTTTATTTAACAAAATAGAAAATAACATGGAAATATATCTTTGGAAATTAATTCAAGAATTTTGTAATTCTAAAAATAAAGGTTAAAAATTCAGATAAATAAAAGGTTTATAAAAAAGTCACTGTAAAATAATCTTATTAATGAATTATTAATTTCCTAACCCTACAAAAGCGCTACATTGTTTAATTACCTTTCAATTCTTTAATAAGGGGATTTGAGACCGTCATGGCATTATCAATACAGATTATTGTCAAACATCGGCAATTAGTTCATTAAATAAATTAGATATCAACTAGAAATTATTAACAATTAAGAGAGATATCATTTTAGTCATGTATTATTGTTTTAATAGCATGAAACGATACTCTTAATACATCAAACGTCACTTTTGCGGATTCTATTATATTTGTGGTGCGCATGTTGTATGCATATACACGCAGAATAGTTGCATTGTTATTAACGATAACATAAAACGTGCATTTACACGCATGTAATTATATACATAATCAAAGTTGACGTATTGATAACGTGTATTAATACCAGTTTTACCCGTTTGAAGCGTATTGTACTTATGTTCGTATCAGTTCGTATTTTTACTGTGGTATGAGTTACGTAAAATTAGGTTCATAGATTCTACTGCATTTATCTTTTTAAAATTTTTATATATTTCGTGTATTAAGTAGTACTACATATAAATAGTTTTAAAATAATCGGTAAAAATGGCAACAACTGTGCTTAATGTGAATGAAATTAAATCGAGAGCTTTAGAAGCTTTTGCGAATAAATTTAGAGAGAATGCGAATATTTGTGTGTGCGCACCCGGTCGCGTGAATTTAATTGGAGAGCATACTGATTACAATGAAGGTTTTGTTTTACCGATGGTAAAATTTTCGATGTTTATATAAATACTACGTTTCTTTGTATATTACACAGAATTATTAAATCTGTAATTATTATTATTATTATTGAACTCGTTATTATTCGAGAGAAGTAACGCTGATTACAACTAATTGTCAGTAGCTTCAATTTATATCTAACTTATTTATATTTAACTCCTTATTTTTCATGCCATTAATGTATTATATTTGAAGATTTAATTAGTTTATTATCATCCAGTAATCGATTTAATCAAATATGTATATTAATAAATAACATTAAATAAGAAATGACATTTTCAAATGATAAGTTTGTTTAATTCGTTAAAAATTTATTTTACTAGTTATCGATAGCAGTGATATGATTTGTATCTTATTAATTCTTATCAATTATTATCGTATAATCATACATTCATCTGATTTTGTAATTTTGTATTGATATGAACTACTGTTATTTTTTATAATACATACATACATCGATTTTAAAATATTATTGAATATGAGAGATAAATTATTAAAAATTATTAATTACTTAATGATTGAATTAAAAAAATTCAATTACTTAATAATTGAATTTTTACATATAGTTTGTTAAATTTATAAGATATATATATATATATATATATATATATACACACATACAAATCTCGGGTTTTGAAACTTTAGACAATATTAATGATTTATTATCTATTAAATTAAGTCCTAAATACGTATTATCTATTAAAGCATTATTTTATTTATATGACTTTTAAAAATTGTTTTATTTTCGCAGAAAATTTAATTATATTAATAATATAATGTCTTTTAATTAAATTTTTACTCGATTTTTAAAATTAAGAGTTATAAGTATGTTTGTATTTAATAAAAATATGTAATCATTAAATTATTTGAAATATTATAACAAATACCAATAATAGAGTAAACATAACATTTTCCATATTTTTAGGCATTGCCCATGGTTACACTCATAGTTGGAAAACGTAACAATGTGAATAAATGTAAAATTGTTTCCCTTAGTGAAGTAGTTAGTTCTGAAAATTATGTTGAATTTGAAGTTAAGTCTCATAAGAGTATAAAACCAGGAGAACCAAAATGGGCTAATTATGTAAAAGGATGTATAGCAAATTTTATTTGTTAGTTTATTTATTATTTCGATCCGTTTTACCAAAATGTAATAACAGAATTGTATTGTATAATTTAATTAAAACATTGATTTTAGGTGATGTGCCATCTTTTAATGCTGTGATTGTATCCTCTGTACCAGTTGGTGCTGGCTTGAGTAGTTCAGCTGCTTTAGAAGTTGCTACTTACACATTTTTGGAAGTATTAACTGGTGTAAAATCAGAAAAGCCACAGGATAAAGTATAATGACAGAATATATTATATAAATTTTAATTTTACTAAACTAGAAAAATGTAAAGCTTATATCTTTCAGGCTTTAGCATGTCAACGTGCTGAACATGATTTTGCTGGAGTTCCATGTGGTATCATGGATCAGTTTATCTCTGTAATGGGTAAAGAAGGCTATGCTCTTCTTCTTGATTGTAAAGATCTCAGTATTAAACAAATACCTATGTCACAAATAAATGATTATGTCTTTCTAATTACTAACTCTAATGCTCCTCATAAATTAAGTTCAAGTGCATATTGTGAGCGTAGAGATTGTTGTTATGAAGCTGCAAAAAGATTAAATAAAAAAAGTTTGCGTGAAGCATCTATGAGTGATATTCAAGGTAGAAAAAGAAATACAATTATGTTACAAAGCAAAATTGTGTTTGTTATTATATTGATTTTATTTTTAGTTTTAAAATCGCAGAATGTACCTGAAGAAATGATAAAACGAGCTCGCCACGTAGTAACAGAAATTCAAAGAACAATTGATGCCGTAGATGCCCTAGAAAAAGGAAATTTTGATAAATTTGGGCAACTAATGAACGAAAGTCATGATTCTTTAAGAAAAGATTATGAAGTATCTTCTGTTGAGCTAGATACTTTAGTAACAGCAGCAAGAGCAATAAATGGTGTCTTAGGAAGTCGTTTAACTGGCGCTGGTTTTGGAGGATGTACAGTAACATTATTGAAGAAAGATGTAATTGACGAAGCAATTAATCATATGAAGGCCAAGTTAGATTTTTTCTTTAAATATCTCTATAATTCTCTTTCTTTTTCATTTCACAACAATGTTTACAAATGTTTATTTATTATAGGTATTCTGGAAATGCAACATTTTATATAGCAAGTCCTGCAATGGGTGCAAGAATCTTGGATATAAATTAAACAATATGATAATGGGAAATAATTATCTAGTTTTAAGTAATATAAAGTCATGTTATCAAAGAAATTTAATTAAAAAAACTTATAATTTATTTTCATAGTTATATTAAACAGGGTTGTTTAATTTTAGAAAAAATGATATATTGTTAGAAAAATATGTGTATCTACTAATAGTTTTATTGAAATTTTGATTTTTGTGGGATATTATCTAAAACTTAAAATAATGTGCCTGAAACATTTTTTAATATTTGTTAATATTTTTTGAAATGATATGAAGTATTAACATATGTTAAATGTAATAAGGAGTAATTTTTAAATAGCATGTACAAATAATGCGTCTGTATAAAAAGTCATGTAAAATACTATTGACAGTTTACATGGATTTGCGTCAATGTATTCATTTATGTTTGTATATGCACAGGTTCATGAATGTATTCAAACACCTGTAGATATCTTTTGTAAATATGTTATGTGTGTTATATGAAACATTTTGAAATTTCATTAGCATTACTGCTCCGAGATTTAATTATACTCTACAAGATACTTAGAACAAGTATATATTTTGCAGAGATTACAAAGGTATTTAAACAGTTAATTATCCATCATATTAATAAAACTCGCTCTTAAATGCTGAAGATGGCTATTCATGTTGTATATTAATTTCTTACATATATATATATATATATATATATATATATACGTTTGCAATAAATATCTCTTAATTTTTATATACACTTTTTGATTGGTTTTAAATTTTATGAATATAATCATGACAATCGTATCTTATTACAGCGCTGATGAAATTCCAAAATTTCGTATATAACACGTATAATACGTATATAAAAGATTTCTCTGATAGATGTTCAAATATTTTCGTGAGCTAATGTACATCTTATAATCCTACTTATAATCTAACCCTTTTGGCACAATATCGATCTAGTACATATAATCTTTTCATATATTTTCTTGTAATATTTAAAATTATTTTATATCACTAATGTGTATCCTATGTATTTTTAAGAAAACAGAACTTTCGTTTTGTAATGCATAAATACTTATGTACGTGAAATATCACCGTATAGTATAACATTGTGTCGAAAGGGTTAATTGTTACCTTGTAACAACTATGTATTAAAATACATTGTTGCTCTTTATCATAATATTGTCTAACATATTGACCATTTTCGTCTTAATATAATACTGATACATATAAACCAAAGAAAGATTACTTCCAGGACGGAATTTATAGAAGTCTAAATGTTTTCAGTATCTGTTCATAGAAGCCGACGAAATATTTGAAAATTCTGGAAATAAATAAAAGTTTTGTATAAATCATACATTTTTACATAAAATTGAACAAATCAGTCATTTAATTGCTCAATATATTATGTAAAAAGTAATAACATTTTAATTACCTTTCAAACAGTCATTAAGTTCAAGTTCGCTAGAGCTACACCTCAAGCCAGAAGGTTTTACACCTTTGAAAATTTCTATAATACTTGGTTTCAAATTATGGAAAATTAAAGGTTGTCCACGTTTAGAAAAATCTTCCGTCAAACTTTTAATCCCCTAAATAATAAGTATATCAATTATAATATAGAAATAAATTTTAATACATTAAAATTCGATAATTTTATAATTTGAATGTTAGTATAGATGCTCTACATATAGTATTTTATAGTGTACCTTCGCGGCTGTAAAATCTGCTGCTTGAATATGCGTAGAATCTATGACAACAGGTACTGCGGTTCCCTGTTTCGTACCTTGCTTACTAATTACAGCTCGCACATATTCAACGCTCGGAAAAACGAGACTTCTGTCAGGCGTTATGACAAGATATTCACAGCCGTTAATACTCTGAAATAAAAATATCATATTATTAAGGAAACAGCTTAATAAAAAGTATCATGAATGAAAGAGATGAAAATATTTTTGTTTTTTACTATTACATTGATACTTCATTTTTATATAGAGAAAGTTAGTTAATAAGTATATTAAGATATAAAAGCATTCTTACTGTATCTTTCTGAACTCTTAACGACGGCCTCGCTGAAGCGTAAAGTAGGAACAGAACGTTTATACCGATACCAATCACTATACCTATCTCAAGCCTTATAAAAAGACAGCATAGAAATGTAGCTATTGCTGGTATGAGATCAATTTCTGAAAAAGAAATGATGTATTAATTACATTAACCATTCCACAGAGTATTATAAACATTTTTATATTTTACAACGTGATTTTATTCCCGTCTGTTTTCTATATCTTAGTACAATTTAGCACAATTTAGAATATATATATATTCCTGCGTTAGCAAACTTCTACATTTATTCTGCTATACCTTCCATATCTATTTATTAAACTTCTATTTCAATTAATAGAAATTTATAGCATCGTTATTAAAAACGTTTTTTAAGTTCGTAGAATATCGTTTCTTAAAATTAAACTAAATACAGGAAAGTACTTTCAGAGTATTTAATTTAATCATAGGCTATGATCAGACTGCGAATGTTTATGTAAATTCATATATATATATATATTTATTTATATTGTGAGCAAATTTAAAGAAGTAGAACTTAAGCAAAAGTTTATTTTATTCATAAAATATTGTACCTTCTGTACTGTACCTTTGATATTTTATATATGTTTACATTACACGCTTTCTTGCATTTTCCCATAAACGTATAAACATTCACAGTCCTGATTCAATGATTCTTTAAAATTCATAATTTAAAAAACTACGTTCACAAATTTTCAAAAACCTTAGCTAAATAAGAATAGATATAAGGATAAGCATAAGTATAAATGATATCAAGCTAGTTTATAGCTAATTTAATTTATTCAGCAATAAATACTATTTACAGATTAAAGCGGTGCAATATTTTGTTTGCAAAATAATATTGATATTACTTAAAAAATAAAAGAGAATAATAATAATAATAATACAACGTACTTTTTGTTCGCCATATAGGCTTGATCACGTGTAATTCCACCATAAAGATGACCGCCGCGATGATGATTGCAGCAAGGGCGGCGTTAGGAATAAAGTATAAGTATGGGGTGAGGAACTGAAGCGACACGAGTACTAGAAGGCCAGTATAGATACCGCCGAGAGTTGTCTTTACTCCAGAGGAATGGTTTACTGCACCTCGGCTGAGGCCACCGCTGACCGGCATCGAAGAAACGAAAGCCGACACAACGTTGCACACTCCCAAGGCCAACATTTCTTGAGTTGCATCGATTGGTTTACCTTCATCTAGGAAAAATACGAATTTTCGTCAAATTGATGTCTAGCATATAAGCACTGAGGCATAGAAACTTGTTTAATACTGTAATCTATACAATTGTCATGACTATATTGGTAAAAATTGAAACGAATTTGAAAACATATATTATAGTAGTTACAAGGCATTTATTTCAAGTATGCGCTTTGCAGATAGCATCAAGGTATTTGAACAGTCAGTTAGTCATTACGTGATCACGGATCACATGCACTTATGGGAAACTTGAAAGTGCAAATATGCAAAGAACGCGTGTAATATACAAAAATATATAAAAAATGTAAAGTATAATATTCATATATAATAATTTGTATGTAAAACAATTTTTTACCTAGATTCTATCTTTTTCTAATTATCTTTTACGTAAACGTACTGATTGTACTTATTGTTAGATGAAAATTACTAATTTTTAAAATTAATCTCCTATGTTTTGTATTTTTTTAATTTCAAGATAGTTAGGATGTTCTTAAGTAAAACACGTTACTTGTTCGATTCTTTCGCTAATGTATGATAATATGGTCTCAGGATAAAGTCAAGGTCAAAACTTATGATACTCACTTTTTGTGAATTATATTCTGTTATAATAATTTGTGATTGGTACGTTAGAAACAAATCCTATGTTTTTGGTAAGCTACAAATCTGAATAATGAATCACGTTTGAAAACGGCCTCAATATATTCACATTTAAAATTCAAATATTTTACACATGTGTAGAGAAAGTTCATTTAAATAAAGCCTTGTGATATGTGCAATAAGATTGGCGAAAAAGGACATTTGATCTTCAAAAGATACTCTTTGACTGATTGAATTTTCTACTATTATCTGATCTACTTTCAAATAATTTTTATCAAGTTTTCTAATTGTTTGCTAATTAAATTACTACAAGTATGTTTGAAAAGAAAGATTTTATTTAGAGAAAATGAATTGTGTAGTTGGTGAAAAACGTTTGTTATGAAACTTACTAAAAACTTTGGCAATGGAAATGGTTTCCAAGAGGCTCAACAAAGGAACGACTAGACATCCAGAGCCGAGAGCGGAAACCATATCGACGAAGTCGTAAGTTTCGTTCTTGTGATAGGTTTGAAATGGTGGTAGCCGAAATTCCGGAAGTCCTTGTTTAACGTGGCCAGTCAGTCTAACAGGCGAGGAACCTAAATGACTTTCTAAAAGCCAGCACATAACACCGCACACGAGGACCACGAGAATATTTCGCGCCGTAGACAGCAACCAGAGTGATTTTTGCATAATTACTTGTGCTCTTGACGACATTTTTGCAGCCTTTTTCATAAACGGTATGTCTTTGATTTTCTGAAAGGAAGAGGAAAACATACAAAATTCTGTTTACTTTATTCTTACTACAAAAGATTAAGACACGAATGAATCGGTGATAATAATATATAAATGTATGAAAAATATAAATATAAACGACGTTTTTGCAGCTTTTTGTGTAAACGATGTTTTTGACTTTCTACAAAAAGAAACCACACAAAAAATATTCTTTATTTTATTTTTCTATAAAGGGTAGGGAGTAATAAATCGGCGATGATAATATGTAAAAATATAAAGTGTAAAATTTCAGTAGTTAAAAATCATGAAAAATTTTAATTGATGTACATTCGTGTCGTATACATTATGTCTTATACATATACATATCCATTGTACATATACATCTCAAGTCACGTGTTTGATTGATGATATTAAAAAAATATTGAACGTTTAATAATGTTTGCATGTGAAAGTAACACGTGTAATAGCAAGGAACTAATTTCTGAGTAATATAATTAGACGAATCATTCGCTAGTAAAGTAAAGCCCGATGCGGATGTGCAACTTTCGTCGTTGCGATGTCGCTGCGATCATATGTCTACTTCTCGTACTAGTAAAACAAAGAAAGACATATGATCACAGTGAGATCGCGACAAAAGTCACACGTCTGCACTGGGTCTATAGGTACTGCAGTATGTAAACAGCTCGGCAGAAAGTATGAAGAAAGACGAATCTACTTTGTATACACTTAAACAATTATTTTTATGAGGATCTGCTTGTGTTATTTTCCACTGAACAATGAAATGATACTAACTCTGAGAAGAAGAAGGACGATTATACACGAGATGCCTAATGCAGTATCCCAGAGCTTCGTCTCTCCAATTTTTTCAAATATATTTTGCCATACTTCGACGAATTTACTACCGCCAATATGAATGCCTAGAATATCTTTTACTTGGCTAGTAGCTATAATAATTGCTGCTGCTGATGTGAAACCGACCGAAACTGGTCCTGATATAAAGTCCAATAAAAAGCCTGATAACAGAAGAAGATGCGAAAATATTTATTAAATATAAATATAATATATTAATAAATTGTTAATAAATAATTAATAATAATTAGAAAGTAAAATGAATAAAATATGTAATTAATAAATATAATAAAATATATTATATATATTAAATATATTTATAATGTAATATAATTATTATAAATATATTTATATGATATTTCATAATATCATAAAATTTCATAAACAATATATTTAATATGTTTGTATATAAATAGGAATATATACATAATTAGACTGTTTTATGCATTTATGAAAAATTTAGATGCGTAAAAATGTGCAGAGCACATATATTGTAAAAATATAGAAAGTTTTCGAAGCAAGTTTCTCATTATAATATTTAGAAGATGAAATAAACCTACGCTTAGATTTCACTCCTTTAGTTGTATTCATAAAAATATGAATTTGCATAAATATTCGCAGTTTACACATAACCGTTCTCATAAAATTACGCTGTAGAATTTAATTATTTGATTTTTAGTCAATTATTTAAATATCGCCGTCATTTCATTCGAAATTATTCCACGTAGAAGTAAGTTCAAAAAATATATGAGCTCTAGGAGTATTCTAATAAAGAGGAGAGTTTGAGAATTTGCTGAGTTTCAATTAAAAAATGTAATCGATAGTGCAATTACCTAAATGTAAAATTCCCATAAAAAAGCAGACGCAACCAGAGATGAGAGTTAAAAGAACCGCAAAGTCAGGCTCTAGATCAGATTTCTGTAATGTTTCTCTGGTTAATATCGCGATGATCGCGGTCGGTCCAACAGGAACGTCTTTACAGGATCCGAAGATGGTGTACACGAAGCACGCCATGAAAGACGAATACAAACCATACTGCAAAAGAAACGAAATTAGTAAATATTTTTACTTTTACAAGAAATTTTTATTTTGCCGTAATCTTCGAGTTTTTATACTTCGACTTTATGAGACATAAAATTACTGTATCAATGTTTCATATAAAATTGGAACGAAATCCTGCATACCAATAAGAATTTTCTCAAATTCTCATTTTTTTTAATTGAGATATTTTTTAACTTAAAAAACAGTTTCGTAGAGAAGTGTTAGAAAAATATGATCGAGCCGAAGATGACCGGAATAATGCTGCAGAATTAATAACGAGAAAGCGCATTGAGTTTATTGCGATACTTGAACTAAAACATAAAAATATTCGTTTCAGATAAGCTGTCCAAAGTTCCATCTTAGGTCCGGTGCAGACGAGCGACTTTTTGGTGCTGAGCTCTCGTTGCGTCACGTGTCTTTCTTTGTTTTCCCAGTTAAAAACACAACGAAGACAGAAATATGTCGTAGCGAGAAAGCAGCGTCAAAAAGTCGCTTGTCTGCACCGGGCCTTATATTATAATGGGGCAGTCAATTTATCTTCTGCCTCGGTAATGCTTCTACCAACTACAGTTAAACGAAGCTCCAATTCTTAGTGTGTACTCGCCAATACTCGCAGAGTGAGCAAAAATGATTTTGGTACAGCTGGAAGACATGTAATGGGACCTACACAGTTTAAGGTTCGATGCATACGAGCGACATCGCTACGGTATCGTTGTGCGATTTGGCAGATATATACTATGTTACACGTAAGTTCATGTATGTTTCTAATCGCGCGATGCACACGAGCGAGATTGTTCGCTCGACTATTACGATCGCACAACGACATCGCTACATTTTGTCTCGTCACTCGTGTGCATATTTTGTGCATCGGTTCGGATCTTAGGCGGGTTTCGAATTACCAAATATCGCGTTGAAATAAGAACAATACGAATAAATCGAGTTGCAGAGGTGCGGACTGTAAAATCGACCGCAACTATCGATATTCGAGCCGGAGACTTCTTCTCGATTAGACACGATGCAGCGAGTGACTTTTGTCTCGCGCGATATCGTTCATACGTCTTTCTTTGTTTTTCTACTTCGGAACAATGAAGACAGACATAGCGATATAAGACCGTAACGATATCGTCTGCACAAAAGTCGCTCGTCTGTATCGACTGCCTTACGAATCGAAATTGCAGTCGACCGAGCCAGCGCGGCTGTTTTGAAAATATGAAAATATATTTTACTAAAACATACTTATCAGTCAAGTTAATAAGAAACGTCCGTTAACGAGTTACGATTTAATGTTTCAGTTGCATAATGTAAGATGTTATGTGTCATGCATTTTAATAAATTTTTATAGTAAATTAAAATATTTCAGAGAATGCTTTATACGTATTATAAACATGTTAAAAAATAATGTTACGAGCTAAGTTGCATTAAGGTACAAAGGTAAAAATGTATAAATCCGTTTAAGAGAGAAGTAATCTCTTTTGTTCACATTAAAACAAATTAGCTTTATATATATTAGAGAAAATAATTTAATTATAAATATACTAAGGTATAGTGGTACGATATTAAATTTGTAAAATTTCACGAGTGAACGAGCAAACTGTCTTACCTGCAAAGGAAGTCCTGCGACGTTCGCATAAGCTATTGCCTGCGGTATAACGGTAAGGCCTACGGTAATACCGGCAACAAGATCACTTACTATGTAGTCCTTGCGATACTTTGGTATCCACGTTGCTATAGGTACTCTTTTGTAAAGTAACTTCTTTCTGCAGGATCTTTTGATTCGTTGATATAACCACTTCCTTTCTAGAGAGCACAAGAAACCTTTTTCACGATTTTGTGGAACTGAAAGAGGAGGAAATATTATAAAAGATATTGTAACTATATTAAATCTTCATATTCTTTATGATTAGTGTACCATGGAATAATAACATTGCTGTAACTCCTGTGTGGTAATAAAATATACATTATACGAAACACCTGTCATTACTATCATAAAAGTCTCATGGAAAAATTTCTTTTGTTAAAATATAAATACCAGTGCTGTATCTTAATGATAAAAAACCGCATCGAATTTATCTTAATTTTAAATTTAGAGCCATTTTAGAGATCAACGAATTAATTTTTCTATTGAGAGAGTACAATGTTTACCGAAAAATCCTTGTTAGCTAGGTTTTGCCTTTCTCGAAAGTATAGATGTTGATCTAGCATTTAAACGTCGTTCTACATAGCGAAAGACGTCGCATCGAACTATGCATCGCTCAGGAATGTTTGAAAAAAAAAGATTTATTCTCCGCTCAACTGTTCTAGATCTTTGTTAATTTATCTTTATTATTTCATATGACTAGCAAGAGAATGACCACAAGAGTGGTTAATTAAATTGTACACTCAACGCAAAAAGTAATTATTTATAAATATAATAGGATATAAAACTTCGAATAAATATAAAATTATACATTTAAACAATTTAGGGAAATCAATAGCGGGAAAGATAAGTTGTTGCGTTCGATCTATATGTACTATGTTTCTGATACAAATATCCTGTTACTTTGTTACGCTGTTACGAGTACAATCTGTACGTTGGTAATTTCTTCTTCAATTTCTGAACGCTTTATATTTAACTATATTTGATATTTATAATTCTAATTTTAATATTCCTTTACTTTAACTTAACTAAATCCTATTAACTAATTCCTTTACTTTAACTAAATGCTAACAATAAGTGCAAGAGTATTTTATTTTTATAAATGTATAAACATTGACATTTTTATTAATAATATGCTAATGACGCGTGCGGATCGTTTGACTAACGAAGATTATTGCACGGAAAAAACCGTCGTTTAACCGTGAATGAACAACAATTAAACGTATAGAAATGGTTAACATCTGTGTGGAATTCCAGATGGAGATGTAAATTCTTCAGATCATGTGACGACCTTTTCAAGGAGCGAGTGTAGAAAGTACTATGATCGGAATCAAAATAGAAAAAGGAAAAGGTGAAATAAAAATTGCAATCACGAAGCATCTACATACATATCAAGATTACCATAATGCATACAAGTATACAAGCTACCATAGGTACTGGCTAACTGGTGATAATTACGTCCAAAAGTGAGGTTAGACTGGTTTAACTGGTTTTACACGGTAGCACGTGATGTTTGCGGGAAATAAATTGCTTTAAAAATTGATTTCCATTCAATTGACATTATATTCCTTACGTTAATTCGAATCTCACCGGGTTCACAATTATTTTTTGCTTGTATTCAGTTTTAATTAAAATAATCACGATTTATAACGAAACTTTTCTATCTTTTTTTTTGGGGAATTGAAACGAACGAAGAGCAATAAATTTTTTAATCATCACCAGACCGTGGAATGTCATACATTTATAAATTTCAAGATGACTTCTTGATAAGTCGTTTTCGACATTTTTACGATGATCTTTCGATAAATTTTTAACGTATAACAATTTATTACCAACAATTACTTGGCTTCGTTCTTCTGCCGAATTTTGACATACATATATAAAAATATAGGTAAATATCTTTTTGCCATATTAAAGAATGAAATGAAAGATAGAAACATTTTTCTGAAATTCTTAAATTTCAATAATTAATTTTAATTTATTGGTTACATAGGATATGAAGGATCGAGCATGAAATTGCGATTACTTTACGTTGCTTGTTTACTAGATGTCTTCTTAGAAGTCGAAATGTCGTCGAGGAAATTTTAATCAAGAAGTTGTAGACATAGAAAAATTCCTAGACACGAAGTTATAATAAAATTATTGATTGTAGCGCGTTCCTAGAACGTCCAAATGAATATTTATGCTTCATCACTTGGACTATTCTATCGCGTTCACAGGAAGAAAATTATGATATGCACATGTTTGTTTATTTTTTGATTTTAATGCCATTTTCTGACTAAAGAGTGACATGGTTGAAAATGAAAATAATCTTTTAGGTTGAAAAATATAAGCCTAAAAATATAAGAATAGCTTGTAAGTTGTCGAAATTTGATCAAAATCAAAGATACAGTTATTAAGGAAAGCAACATTTTAATATCTTCGATATTTTAATATTATATCAATAAAAAATGAGAAGACAATTGTGTTATAGCGACGTTTATCTTGATGTAACACGGCACCGAACTTTAAAATTGCTCTCCTGAGAAATATATTAAAAAACGTGACTTATCCTGTTCCCCTGCAATTTTCATATATGCAACAAACACAATTCTAAAATGAAGTGGCGAATAACGAACAGATTATGTAGTTATTTTCGAGATAACTTATCTAAATTAGTAATCAAACGATTAATTAAATAATTATATGTGAACCGTAACACTTATTAACTCGTTAAGATACAGTTCTCGAATAAATGCGAATTCCTTCGTACAATCTTTAATCATTAAATATTCTAAGAAAGTTCGTTCCAATAATTGCACTAGCATTATTGAAAAATCCAACGAATAGAAACTCAAGTTATAAGCTGTACCACAGCTAAATGTTTAACACTGACAAACATTAATCTCAATCACGTTTACTTTTTCTTACTGGAACATCGTTCCTATCACCGTTTTCTGGTCAGTTTGCGCACTTCTACAACCGTATCCCTAAATCCATCAGACGCCAAGCTTTCTCAAACCGTACAATTTTTGCCCAACTGACTCTTCCCTATGTTTTGTGGAACGCGATGACGCGATGGCCCCCATATATATTGATATATGTATATATGTATATATATATATATATGTGTGTATATATATATATATATATGTTTATGCCTCGCCACTTGGACTGAATAGTGATAGAATCTATCGCGTTCGCAGGAAGAAAATTATGGTAAGCACATGTTTGTTTATTTTTTGATTTTAATGCCATTTTTATATATTATATATACACGTCGTCCTTTTTCGCGACAAGTAAAACACGTGAGTCGTTTTATTAACTTTATACGTACAAGGTAGCGTGAATTTCTTAATTTGGTGAATGCTCGCACGCGGAGAGGAAACTACAGTTCATAAATTGCCAACGAAGTGTACGAAGACAGGAATAAATTAAGACAAAATACTGGCACCGATAACGATCAATCTGATAAATTATCTGCGGCAACGATCATGCGCTTACATACGCGCTTTAGCATGCAAATCTCCTGTCTGAAAGGATGCTAACAACGCCAAACTGTAAAGCTGTGTTGATTTTTTCTCTTTGTCGAAAGATATACATCTTGTTTTACCTACTATTATTACGGATTTCTTTTGAGAAATTTATCGGGTTTGTCAGCGATACTTTGATAAAACCGCACGTTTCAAATCGTTCATTACGTTTGTCCCGTATTCGAATCGGCACGTGTACGACGTATGCATAATATTGACTTGAACGCAGGTGGAAAAATAAAAATTACAAAACATCGAGAAGGAGTTTCATAATAATTCGTGTTAGCTTCTTCGAATTAATATTTCGTACTAATTCGGGCAATAATTTATATGAAATACATTTAACGGCCACAGGTGAAAATTGCCATAAGTTACGTTTCCTCTTCTTCATGGAAAAACAATTTAAAGATTTGATACCTTTTTAGCTGATTAATAAATTCTATATAAAAACCAGCTTTTCGTTTGATCTTGAGATTCTACGTATATATGTTTCGTCATTTTGTTGAACGTTAACAACGTTACTTTATTTTATACAGACTAATATTAACGAATAAGCTAGTATTATCCCCCCCTCTTTTTTTTACGAAATATTACTCGTTTTTAAAAAAAGGTTATGTCTTCGAACATTAAGATACTTCTTTCTAGCTATCGGCTCATATAACAGCCAGAAAAACAACAGAGATAGGCTTGCCATATATTCTTCGCGTGCCCTTCATACGTAAAACTGTATGACATAGGAACAGACGTGGTGTAACAATATTTTTATCGTCATATGTAAAGCCTTATAACACAAGAATAGACTCGATATAAAAATATTTTAGATTTGAAAGTTCCACGACGATTACATCACATATTTCTGGCTCTTCGGCTTTTCATCGTGTTTTTGAAATAGCACGTTACGCTTTACTTTGACACGAATGAAGTGAACATTCCAGTTCAGACCTGCCTCGAACAAGCGGACTGGATTGTTCGCGACACGTCGCAACGAAGCGCAACGTCCTATTGAGAATATTATCGAGATCCCGAAGAACCAGAAATATATATGTCGTGAAAATAATTTTTCAGCGTATCACACCGCAGATAAGGATGTTTATGCATTTGTGAGAAATTTAAGAGCGGAAAAACGTAATATTCAGAAATAGACGTAAAACAAGCGAAATGCTTGTTATACAAGCGTAATAAGTTACAAATCTCCATTTATGTGGAGATGTACGTTATGTTGATAAAAATATGAAATTACTTAAGTCTAGTAATGAAAATTCGATTAGCGGTGGTCGCGTTAATTTCTTGCTTTAGTCTATCACGACTTTTTTATCTACGTATATAAATGTTTTTTTTCGTAATTTTTGTCTATCTCTATCAATTTCTATGTCAATTTTTGTCTAGATGAATAGCGAAAATTCTTTAAAAATTTCCCTCGTCCATCTATGCGAATACCTTTCTTTGTAATGTCAATAATACTGTCGTAGTGTTAGCGTAAGTGAAAAAGTTACGCCATAAATGTAGCTGTACCATCGTTGATGTTAGGAAACAAATTACGAAATATAACAAATTGTTTGGTAAACTGTTTCGAATAACTTACACAAGCGATTAAACCAACCAGGTTCCTTTCGTATGCGTACGCGAGTGTCCATATTATAATTTTACACTGAATACAAAATTACTTAGTATTCAACTTTATTGTGCGAAACGTATATCTAAATGTCACTGACATTTATCTGCAAATAATGAAACTTTACTTTTTTACTACTTTAACTTTACTGCTAAAATTATATATATAAACGAAAAATTAATAATTTAGATAATACCTATCTGGTAATGAGATTTATATGTATACGGAACGAGACCAATAGAAATTATAGGCTAACGTTTCGAACATCCGATTGATAATATTTGATGCTTGATTGACAATACGTATGCGTTGCTATTTCTTAAACAGTAAATAAGATTGGCTTTGCGTGACTGAAGATATTAAATGAAAGGGACACTTGCGCACGCAAATTGCAAGAGTCCATTTTTCAAGATATCATGATTTTAAAACGTTTCAGTAATTTGTCTAGTCTCTAGATAATTTGCTTAAGATACTTTGCTTCTCTTTAATAACATTTATCCATATCGCGCTTGTTTCATATAAAAATAAATAAAAAATAATAAGTTATATTGTATGAATTAATGTAAATTGATATCAATTAATATAGTTTCAGTTATACACATACTCGTATCCTACGTCTAACGTAAATTTGCACAAGATATAAATAAATAATATATATTTAATAAATGAAGCCAACCAAACTTTTGTTTCCTTACGAAAGCAATTAATTGCAATTGATTATAACGTCTCGTTTCGATTTACAAAGAACCAGTGATGGTTATTAAATGAACTACTTGCGATTAGTATAACCTCAAAACAAAGTAAATATGCACAGTGGCAGGCAAATGGTGAGATAAGATTTAACGCCTATGAATAATGTCAGCTTTGACACTTCTAACAGACACGGCGTTGTTTAAAGTTAAAGAAAGCACGAAACAAGAAAGAATCGAAGAATAAAATGGCTTGTACGAAAAACATGCGAATCGTAGTTGATTCAACCGAGGCAATAATCGCAGTTACACGTATCGAGTATCAACGCAACGTCGGTAAATATGTAATAGTCTTTTGTACGCGTCATTCTCTCGCAAATGGTCACGAAATGAGTCAGAAAAGAACTGAAAGAACCCGCGCCTTGAAATAATTTCTCGTTGTTAATTTATGCATACGGTTATAATGAGTCAAATGCTCACTCTGCTCAACCGCAAAAGTGAACGTATGAAATATTCGTTTCTCCCTTTTGAATCTCTCAGCAATTCTCCTTTCGCGTTAACCACATGCTTCTCCACGTCTCATTTCTCCGCGTACTTCCTGTTTATAGGTTAATACACCGCGAAACATCGTATAGTTGATCTTGTACTCAGAATTGCTGCAGATCGTATCATTGGTCAATGTACCTGCGGTTCTCTTCGCTCAATCGATAAGTGTGTAATTGCGGTCATTGTATCATAGGAAAGAATTAACGCCACTATTTAAGCGTAATCGATATAATCACGCGTTAAGCTGTCGGAAAGTTATCGGCACTTTTGCCACTTTTACGATATGCGCATGTGGCCCGCTCGTTGGAAAATTTCATCTTATATGAGGTGTTCCAACGTTTTCAAACAAAACTGTGGCGGCGTATCCTATGGATATATAGAGAATGTTATTCGTGTTATTTATGAGGGTAAAGTTTAGGTGCAGGTTTTCGACTCGTATATAATATAATAATATGTTAATTTAATAATATAGTAATTAAAGTACGATGAATAGGCATATAATAATTTAAGTTAGAACGAGAAAAGAGCATAGTAATTCATATGAAACACACGTGTAAAGTTGTATTATTTGATGCGCTTGCGAGGGACATATGCATTATATGAAAATAAATTGTGGTACATAGTACAGTGAACGCGTTAGCGTGTTAAAGTTTCATTAAACGTTTATGACATAGATACAAAATAAACGTATGATAGATTAACAGATTATAACGATCAGCTGTTAATATCGTATATCGATAGAAGAAAGCTAGAAAATTGAACAAAATCGATACAGAAAGCACATTTTGATTTCGTTTCATTCCGATAAATCAATTCTTTGTACGAGCGCGCTATAGGTTTCGATACTTGCTTCATGTATCTTTATTCTTCAAAATTATTCACGTATAGTAGCTCACGGAAGTATTCAGACACTTGTAAAAACGGTTTATATATATATTACGTGTGTCGTACGAGACATTTTGGAATGTCATTAACATCGAAGTAATGAAACTCGACGATCGTGATTACACTGGCAAAATTTGAAGTGAATCTGAAAATGTACATAAAAGCACAGCATATTTGATGTATGTATGTATTTCGCAGAGATCGCAAAAGTATTTAAACGGTCAATTATCCATTATACTAATATTTATTTGTACTGATCATTATTTTACTACATATACGTCCGCAGTAAATATATTGCAACTTTTCTATATAATTCCAGATTGCTTCCAAATCTGGCCAATGTAATCATGACAATCGTTTGACCTTACAGTGCTAGTGAAGTTTTAAATTACACATGTATATATATGTATATATAGTGAAGTTCTAATATTATATATCATATACAATATATATAAAATTGATATTGTATATGATATATAATATATATATCTATACAACATCAATTTTATATATCATATTATATTATATATATTATATATCATTGTATATGATATATAATATTTATATATAATATATACAATATATATATTGTATATATTATTGTATATTGTATATGGTATATATATATATATATATATATATATACGTATATTGTATACAATATATATATTATATATACACGTATACTGTATATGATATATATATTATATCATATAAAACACCAATTTTATATATCATATTATATTATATATATTATATATATTATATGTCATTGTATACGATGTATATTCTTGTATATTGTATATATATATTGTATATGATGTGTAAAATTTAAAACTTCACTATATAAACATATATATATATATATATATACATGAAAGTTTTCTATGATAAGTGTTCGAATATTTTAAACGAGCCACTGTAAGAAAGTCGAACGTCGTGAAATTTGAAATATATCTTTTTTAATTGATTGTTTAGAATTGTTCGATGAACCATTGGAATAGCTTGTTAACGACTCAGCTGAGATCATAGGCAGACCTTTGTAATCTTTAGGAAAGATTAGTTTGTTTAAAAAATTTTAATATGAATTTAATTCAATTTAATATTCAATAGCAGAGTTACTTTTTATTCAAGAGGGACTAACATTAAACTGCGATATTAGAAGCAGAAAATTTGCAATATTAGAGTTCGAAGTATTGCTCCCTACGCGTCTTGTATTTTTATCATAATTTTTTAACAAAGCTTTAAACGATCTCTACGTTTATACGATATTTTTTACTCAATCGTAGAACCATTATATTCCTCGGTACAGAATTTCGGCTCTTAAACTCTATTAAATTCGTGCAAGTATATACTTGGGAATAATCCTCATTTGCATTTCTGACAGAAACTTATCTCGTTCTATTGATCTGTATTCTTTCCTATTATTTATTCACGTCACGCGTTGTGTAGAGTTTTTCTTCGATAAGACTGAGATTCTCAGGCAAACAGATTTATAATATTCAGTCAGATCCATTTATGATATTCCGTTGTATCCAGATTGAGATGGACCGAGTTTGGGCGTTAAAAGATTCCTGCTAATAAGAAAGATTACAAGAACATGTCTGTTCTTCGAGGAAAGAGCGAATACTCTTTTCTTTTAGGAAAAATATGATGTTTCTTACACCTACCAAAAGTGAAAGATTCAAAAAGAATAAGAGCTAAAAGGAAGAATAAAAATGCTATTATTAATAAAAAACATTACAAAATCAAATAAAAAGGAGGAATAAAGATATCATTGTAAAAATGTAAAATGTTAACGATTAATTAACACAGATAGTACTGTAATAGTACTTAAAAAGGCTATCAGTAACGAAAAGAGTAATAGCATCGTAAAACACTGTTATATCCACAATTTCAGTGACTATTTTTAGTTTAGTCATTTCCTCAATTACAAGTAACGGGAATAATTTGCAACTTTGGTGAACCAATAATTATCATAGTTCCATTCGCATAAATTCAAGTTCAAAAGCGTCGTAAATCTTGCGCATATTCGCAAATTGAGTTTCCATTCAAATTAGGCACCGTTAAATCCAATGCCGATTTTCATGGTCGCAGCTAAACGTTATAAGTATGAACGTAAACGTAAATATTTAGTAAAATAACGGTATCTTAGAAAAGCTATTTTAGCGTTTGTCGTTTGTATTATCCTAGATCAAAATTTGTAATCTGGCTCCCAGTCGATGAATAATTTCAACATTATAAATACTTTGTGAGATAATGAAGATAAAGGCTTGCGTCGAAGCTACACAGCAAGCTGATCCATTCAATTAATCAATGCAGCCAGTTGATCAAATAATCGATCAATTTATAAAATGTCTGCGGATCATCTGTTGATTAGAAAAATATTTTCATTCTTTATTCGTGAGATACATCCGACATGTCTATATCCTTTGATACTTATAATTGCACGTATTATTTAGTATTACGCGAGTTATATATTCAAAACAGTATTACACTAGTACGATTGATTTTCATGAATATTTAAAGATATTTTACACGTTCAATGTTATCGCGTTTCATCGTAATTTTAAATTTGTTCCAATTTCTTCTTCAAACAGCGATATATAATTATTTCCCTTCGGTTAGATTAAAGCGTTTCATACCTATATCTTGCTTTACCTTGAGAATTTTATGCAGCATAACAAATTACATAATCGTAAAAGAATTTAATATATTGTAATTTCCACAAAATATTGTTATCTCTTAGCAAAATGTATAAATATATATATAATAATAAATTGTTAATAAAATGTTTAATAAAAATTACCATTACAGTACGATACAATGTGAGAGAGAAGTGATTCCAAATTTTCCAATCCAATTTTCCATTCTTTGTAAGATTGATTTCATCAAGTTTGATGATTTCATTTAGTCTGATAAATCGGTGATATGTAAATACTATAGTTATTTAATACCCGAATAAATTTTTCGGATGGAGAAGAATAATTAAATAAGGTATTATTTGCGAATTAAATATCCAGATAATCGAAAGTTTGATCAATTAAAAATTAATATCGTGATCATAATTCCAGATCATATTTTTCTATCATAAATTTTAAAAATTCTGCATTTGATATAGATTACCATAAATTATTCTGAATCGTCTCAGTTCGATAGATATCGATGCCTGTAGTTTCCGATTTCATTTGATTTTCAGTCGAACCGTAACCTTAAAGAGAATGTGTATATCAGACGCTTCCAAAGTAGAATAGGCTCTAAGTAGAATATAGCTCAAAGTAGAACAGACAATAGTTATACTCGTGAAATATTCTATAGTTTACATGACTATAAATATATGATTGTAAATACAAAATAAATTCATTCGCCACTCTATAACAAAATATTAAAAATTTCAAGTATTTAATAATTAAAAAAAAAAAAAAAATAATAGCATTCAGACTCTAACTGTTTTAATACGTCAAAGGGACAATGTAAATCAAAATTTAATCACCGGTGCAATTATGCAAAATCAAATTTCATTGGATCGTATCAGTATAAAGTTTTGTACAGAAACGCGAATTTACATATTTTGCTGTACTTTAAAAATTATACAAGAGCTCCCGCCTTGGGTGTTGCATCGTTAGGAAATTTCAGACAGTTCAATGCATTTTTTTTTGCAATGCAAAGCAATAGTTTATGATACGAAACGAAAAACAGAACATAAACGAACCGAATGAAAAATTGTTTTCGTAATTGGCGTGAAAAAGCATTCTAAAAAAAAAAAAAAAAATGAATCTACACTCTGTTGGTGTATACTGTTCAGAACTAATTCTATTATATATAGATTGTCCGGAGCTAATAATAATTTTAGTACGAAAAAAATAAATAGAAGATAATTAAAACTGCACGTTTTCGCCTGTGGCGTTCTAATGGGACGGTGTATCGCAATCTTTCTCGAGTTAGAACAATAGTTACGTTATATTTTAATATTTATTATATTCGTATTTAGTATTTATCATATTTGTACTGAAGGTATCGTATTTTTTAAATAGCAGCAAATTTCACGGATATATTGATATGTCTGCAATTATCCCAGAAGAATGCTAATTTTATTGCATCTTAAGATTTTTAAAGCGTTGTCCGATATTCTTTCAAGCGAATGAGTCTTTTGAAAACTAACAGTAGATCAGGAATTTAATTACTGCTTACACTGTTAATTCTCAGATAAAAGGACAGCGCTATAATACTCTGAACAACATCCTGCAGAAATTTTGATTTATGTGGATTAAGTTACGTAATTTAATTGACATAAGTGGAAATTTCCTGTCAAAACTTGTTATCGAAATAATTGGTTTAATTTTCAATTTTCTATGAAAGACAAGTAAAACATTGTAAGTTTTACGACATCAAAGTTAAAATATCCTTCGAACCAGACATTTTCCCAATTAACTATCTCGATATCTTTTCGCAGAGAATTAAAAGATGCTTCAAGTGGTGTATAAAGAAAATACCGTTTCATTTCAAAAAAATAACTTGGATCCTCCAGCGAAAGAGGTGAAACATTGTTTGAAGTTGCTAGTATCGCAAGCTGATTAACCTTCGTTCCATACATTTTCCTGTCCGACTGTCGCAGGTGTTTGAAAAATCGTGACGATTGATCTTCAGCCCACCCTATACAGACCGTGGATTTTTCTGCATTTACGGAAGATTTAAGCGGGCAATAGTATAGAAGACGCCAAGAATATATAAAGTACAGAAAATAACTTAAATTCGGAAAATAAATAAATCTTTGCCGTGTGTCCTGCTTCTATAGCTGTCTTTATGTAAACGTTGTTGATCCGCGCAGACATCCACCGCCTACTAACGCGTTAACAACGTAACGCGGACTTAACGTCGTGAAGGAATAAAATTACACAGACTTACCATCATTGTTCATACTTTTGTCGTGCTGGCCTGAGACATGGACGTTGCTAAGCCTGTTTTCTAGTTCAGCAGTCTGATCAAAATCGTTGTTGTTGCTTCGAAATGGATCTTCGAAGGCAGCATTGCTGTATCCGGTTAACCGGACTTGCTTTCCAGTTTCGAGGTCGTACTCTTGGACGCTATACCTGGACATGTTTGCAAGTAGTTTTTCTATGCAGAAGAGAGTCGGCCAATTTTACGATTTCTCCGGCGGATATCGGTGTACAAGGGAAGCTGAATCGCACGAGTGGCGCTCAAAGACACTCCATTGTCGAGTTCGTACGTGTGGCGACCCTAGAGAATAAAAATACCTAATTAATTTATGGCTGTCGTTGTATCGTCAGATCTTCTTTCTACCCGCTTTCTAAGATCGCTTTTTCTCGTCGATTTTTTGCGTTGTCCATCGCACAATTTGTTGAATTTCGCTGTACACGACAGACTGAAGTACTACTATCGTATTGTCACACTGCATCACATTCTTTCTTCGTCTCGTGTATCTTTATTCCCCTTCCTCTCCTCATTTTTTGCGTTTTCTAATCTTATTTCTTTTTTATTTTTCCTATTTTTTTTTAAATCTTTGTTAATCTTTACAGTCTTTTTTAATCTTATTTTTTTATTAATCAAATTTCGCTTGGAACAATTACTATTACTACGATTAACATAATAAGGTTTCTTTTATCATTATACGACGACAAAAGCTGTGCATGGACTGTGCATGGCCGTATTCTACAGAATATCGTCTAATTCTTTGCTTAAATTTATCGTAATGAAGAAATTATGATGTTGGTTTTGTACTAGGAATTGTTAGTTCACAGTATTAATATTCTGACTTTCCAAAGTTCTTGGACTTTTTCATTTAATACAATAATTAAATCGGTTGTTAATTGATTTCTTTATTCAGCTGACGATCGATTAACGGAATTAGCGTTTTATTATATAGACGAGAATAATCGAGACTAGTCAAAGTTAGAGAAATTGTAAATGGCTCGTACAAAGGACCACGATATTTTTATAAGAATCATAGCGATCGCAATGCGAAGCTAAATGTAATCTAATCGCAAAAATAATTACGCCAGTGTATTTCTCAAGAGTATGAAAAAAACATAAGCCGTGTAAAATTTCGCTGGCTCGCCAACATTTCGCAACGTGCTTTACGAAAATCGATATAAATATAACTTTCGCAGTAACAATTCCACGGAGCACGGTATGAGCAATACAGTTCTTTGTACGCATTTTTGCACACGATCAGTGATTTACTTTTTATCGGAAATCTAACATTTCTATCTACGTTTTGTTTCTCTTTTCCGGATCAGTAATGGCAGAATATCGCGATTTGAAACTCGCGCTACCAACAATTTTTAATCCTTCGTACAATTGTTCGAATATCGCGAATTTCAAATTTATGCGAATTCATATTTTCACAAAAACAGTTCGGATGAAAACGACGATTTGTTACGGTCATTAATTATCATAGCGATCGCGAGTACTATACTTTGAATACTTTATGCATTTTTACATATTACGTATGCATGTTATGTATTTTGGTGTACTTAAGTTTCCCATAAATGCGTAGAAATCTATAGTCTAATAATTATATATTCAGCCTTATATCTAACTCAGCTTCAATTTTGTGTGACTTTGCATAATTATACAAAACGTGAAAGCAACATTAAAGATAATGTTATTACTGTTATATTATTACATTATTCGTTGAGCTAGTTTTATCAATCTTTGTAAAAATTGAAAAGATTTACCATGGTAAGCAATTTTTTATTAATTCTTATTATAAGAAAGGTATCTCATTTCCATTTTTCTCTTTAATTATTAAAAGGTATTTGTTGTCAGAATTTTTTATAAAAATAATCATGCATTGACTGATTATAGAATTGAAATGCTTCAACAGATTACATAACACTGTCCATAGTAATCCAGTGGCTATAACAACTCTTGTAGATGAAAACTACAATAAAGTATAATATGAATAAATTCTTAATGCTTCATAATGCTTAACTATTCAGACTGTCCATGCAATATCATGTAGGAGACGATGTCATTGGTAATTACATTAATAATTTACTTAAAACGCTAAAGAAAAGGAAAAGGAAAAGGAAAGGAAAAGGGCACCAAGTAATTAACTATGAGCTACAGCTGCATATCAGTACTGAAAGAGAGCATAAATAAGACATAACCTAACAACATGAAAAAATTTTCTACAGAAGCTTATAAAGAACGTAAATTGCACTGTATTAATGGTTACGCTTAACTAAAATCTTCTTATAGCATATTACATTGCTACTATTTTATTTCTAGTGATACAATACTATAATATCATATTCGTGTTAAGTCAGCAGTATCAATGTCAAAACGGTTTACCAACTATACTAATACGACATGAAGTTTCTGGAGTCTCGAATGGTGTTTCTTTCATTCATCGAGGAATCGATTGCGCAAAAAGCTATTTAAACGCTAATTTTATGCGAAATAAAATAATGCTGTGTATATATATACATCTCTTCGAGATATTATCATCGAAATCTTGGATGGTTCTCTTTTGACTTGATCCGCGCCGACTTACTAAAAACACAGTATTAAAGTTGAAAATAAAAAATTTTAATTAACAATACAAACTTTCTTTATTTCGTATATTTTTATATATTATATATATTATACTGGTAGATCAAGTATATATATATGATAGTATATTAATGTACTATGCCAAGTATGTATATATATATATATATATATATATATATATATATACACTTGATTTACCACTATAATGTTTTTGTAATCTCCGTATGACATAGTAAGAAAATAACGTGTAAATAATACATAATGCGTTTGCCATTCTGTAATTATTGCAACTTGCTATATCGTATAACTGATATATTGCATAACCGGTTATCGTAATAAATTGGTCTATCTGTTGCTTTTGATTAGCGTATCCTAGGTGAAAAATGATACTTCTCGAAGAAACAATAGGAATGTGATGTCATTGTGATAGAGATAAAATTAAAATGGGGAATTATTGATTCTCGATACCGTTCGTTGTAATATGTATAATATACTTGTATTAGCATAATTTAATGGCTCGTCATTATGATTGATTATTTCTTATGCAAGTGGTATTTGTCAACAATATTCTATCTATTAAATGATTAGTCGAAGAAAAGATTGACTGAAAACAAAATAAAATTATACTCTCTAAGCTATGATTATTATTCTAGAATAATACCTCTTTACGTGTTTGTTATATTAATTTTAATATTTTATTAATTATAATATATATTAATTTTAAGAATTAAGATATATTAAGATAATTAATAAATCTAATAAACAGTTAAAAAGTAATAAATGTTCTAATTAAAATATAACAGAGATACATCAAATTAAACAATTTCTGAAATATTAGATTATCTTTAAAATATAAACTGAGGGCATTACAAATAAATATAAAATCGATTAAAATCAGTATTCAGTATGCATGATTGATTCTTATTAATTTTGATAATCAGTAACAAATTCCTAAGTTAAGTGAGCAGAATTGTGTTTCATAGTCATCATTATTATCCACATATTCTCAGTGAAGTACCAACTATCTCCTATTCTTGTGTATTAGTATTTTGAAGGATAAAATACCTTGCCACGTAATATCGTTCATGATACACTCTGATACACACTTTGGACGAAATATTTTCGCAACTGAATAATACGTCGCTTTATATTTACATAAATGTCGCTCATCGGTCACTGTATCCTGGTATTATATGTATTAGGTTGTCCCGAAAGTTCCTTTCCTTTTGTAAGGAAATAATAGATGCACAACCTCTTTTCGTTTTATATTATTTTATTCAATCATGCACGATCCATTTTGTTCTATTTCTATTATTACGATCACACATTCGACAAAATAATATAAAACAGAGAATGTTGTGCATCCATTATTTTCTTACAAGACGAAAGAAACTTTTGGGACAACCTACTATTTACATAGATGTCGCTCATCGGTCACTATATTCTGGTATTACGTTCTGAACTGTGTCGTATAAAATAAAATCATTTGCTTAAAGAAATAAAATATTTCCTTTATTTAATATTCCTAATTCCCATGCGAGATATTTCGTTCAAAGTATCGTGTGAATAATATTGCGTTACCAGATATCTTGCACAAAGTATCTCATAAACGACATTGTGTTGCAAGATATCTCGTCCAGAGCGTATGACAAAGGATATTGCGTGGCAAGATATTTCGTCTTTCGATACGAAGGAGTTGAACGATTTCGAAGGACGGTTTGCCAGAAAACGTATCTTGGTATCGGGACCTATCGATTTCAAGAGAATAATTATATTTACATGACATGTAAATTTTGTAGCGTAAACGCGTAATGACAGTATCAATAGCTTATCATTATAATAGCGATTATTATATGTTCAGAATATTCCTATTGCAACCAACGTCTGCTTCTTACGATTGTTTCTTAACAGTAAATTTGTTTATTCAAACAATAATTATTCGCATCGCACGGAAAATTATTAAAATGAATTATAATTCCTTCTTCATCTATTACTTATTTGTAGATCGTTATACGAATTGAAAATATTTTTATATTTTGGATCAAAACAGATTTGCATTATGAAACTACTCAAAGAATCTAGAAAAACGTTATTATGTACGCTTTTTTATGACGGCAAGATTCAAGTTTTGTAATTATAATTCTCATTAAACGTTTCTGATCACACACGCTACGCAACATAATCATAAAATTATGGTCACAGATGCAAAAAAAAAAGAATAAAGAAAAAAAGAAGAAAACAGGTGGCGGTCAAGCAGTTCTACTTCTTAACGAAGTCGCAGTATTTACTCGCTTCTTCAAGGACAACTTTTAACATTTTAATAATAACAACCTTTCATGATTTCTAGTTTATACGTTCATCGCGATTCTTGAAAAGAAAAGTCACAAGGCCGCGCGAATAACGCTAATCAATATGCGAATTGAAACGGAATAGGAAATTATTTATAGGTGCACATTTATTAAAATTTATTTTTATTTACTTGTTGCTGTACTTTACTATTACGCCTGTTTCCTATTTCACTGCGTTGGAAACAAATTATTCTTTTTATAGCAATTGTCGATTTCATGTATCAGATTAAAATATAAAACTAACGAGTTAATAAAAATGTGCGAATAAAACAGATCGTTGCAATATCTGATTGTCTGTATTTCGCAAGTATTGTTTTATTCAACAGTCGTTGAACGTTTCTCAAGTAACTGGTAAATTAATTTATTTCGTTAATACATGGTCTTCTTTTGGGAAAACGATTCTGAAAATGTTATTGTTCCCTGTTGGCAACTTTCATATTCTGTTTAATAAATACAGGTATGTGTAAGAACTTTGTACCAAGAATACGATGTTTCATTTAAATTATAATATATGCAGCATGAAACGACATTTTACTTCAAATCAAACATTCATATTCTACCTGCTTGAAACTGAGCTATATCT
The DNA here is from genome assembly GCA_014737395.1 of Bombus waltoni. Lineage (NCBI taxonomy): Eukaryota > Metazoa > Arthropoda > Insecta > Hymenoptera > Apidae > Bombus > Bombus waltoni. Next base: position 1,729,933 of record JACXII010000021.1, read on the forward strand.
AATAAATTTTCATAAAAGGACGTCTTTTCATTCGCACGACGAATAATATTCTTTTAATCAATTTAATTAAAAATTCTTTTAATTATCGTCTATTGAACACGACTCTAAGGAACCACGAGTTATCAATATATAGACTTATGCAAATTTATATTTTTATACACGGAATATCAAAGAAATGGAATCTAAATAGAAATTTGTTTCAGTTGCTAACAATAAATATTGTAAAAAGTATACACGCTGCTTTGAATATTTTCCATGTACTTTGCATCGTTACATCTTTGGATTTCTCATAAATGCATAAAAATTGGCTCTTTATTATGTCAATATCCCACTGAATTCAATTTCACTTTTTCTGAGATGCGAATGAACTCGAGAGCGAGCGAGAAATGTTCTTTTTGCTCCTACTACAAGGTGATTTTACTACGCAGTCGTTTATAATCTTCTTCGTTGCATCTTAGAGGCAAACCTGATAAAAAGAAGTATAAGAACGTAAGCAAAGAAGCTGTAGCTACTTCTTTATCCATAGAGCGAGGTTTCTCCGAACGATTTCAGTCTGACATTGCCACGTATATACCGTATACATTTGCGACCTAAGAACACGAGTTTTCCTTTTTCTTCTTTTCGTATTGTTCTTTATAATTTATGCAGGCGGATATCTGATAAGTTGCGGTGGACATTTATTTAACATTGATCTTGGTTTGCACTCTTCGATCGTTCTCTATTTCTTGTATAGTGAATAAATACAGTATTTGAACGTTATATTTAGTCTAGATAACTGTTACGTATATATCGTGTCTCGATATAAAAACATTTCGAAATTTAATTAGAACCGTAACGAGACACAACCGTCATGATTATATGGGTAAAATATAGAAGCAACTTGAGAATGTATATACATGTTACAAGATACTTACTGCGAACGTATATATGTAGTAAAAAAATTCACACATGTATAACATAAACAACCGTCCTAAGATCAAGCCATCTAATATGATGCCAATATTAAGGCTTGTTAATACGATGAATAATCGATGAATAATTTTATCATATTTGCGAGATACGTAGATAGGTCAAGTTTGAACGAGGGAACAAGCTGGAACGTTGACGAAACGTCGGAATAAAGCGCAACGCGCTGATAAAGATACGATTCGAAAGCCGAACCTAACCCCAACCTAACACCAACCTAACCACAAATATGTCATCTAATCATCGCGAAAGTATAAAATCTATACTACGTTTGTTTCCTTTTTATCCGTATACGTATTTTCCACTATTGCTCTAGCGTGACACTTCCAGACATAAAAATGCCACTTCGTACCGTTTAGCTTTGCGTGTGAACATTCGCGTCTGTCCGAGCAATCGTTGGCTTACGACGATACGTACGATCTTCAGGTGGAATAAACGAACAGATTACGGAACGATTAGCTGACGTTACAAGAGCGTTTTTCCCATTAGATGATCGCGGTTTTAACATAAAGGGACGCTCATTCATATGAAACGATTTGATGCTTCAAGAATTGTGTCAACGTCGTAATTAGATACCGTTAGTGTTACTACCACGTGTATACTGCCTTGTGATCGAAGAGTTACGTTCGATCGATCGCATTCAACAGTATCGCGCACGAGCGCAATAATACTACGATCGACTCGAAGAAATATATAATTCATTCGATCGAATAAATCAATGGTCGTTAGATGGTAATTAGAGGCGATAAGTTTCAAACGACATCGATCGCACACGTTTATTCAGATTTTTTTTCTTTTTGAATGATCTGGAAAGACGATAAACCGGAATAAATTTTTAATCGTATGTATCTGGTTGTTTCGTGATCAATTTTGTTTTTTGTACGTTGTTGGAATTTTTATGACAAAGCTGGTATTTTACAGTTAGCGATTAGAAGAATCGCAAGTATATAGTAATAATACAAAAGTGATCGATATCAATGAATCGGAAGAGGATTCTGTTTTGTTATGTCAGCGCTTGTTTACAGACAACGATAATTGGAAATTATCACGTCATTTGTTCTATTCCTTAGACTTAACATCGATAGATTTCCATTTGTTTCGGCCATTGTTAAAGTACTGTAAAGTATAAGCCTAAGACAGTTCGTCAAAGCGGTAATTTTATAACATTAACCGATCGGTTATCGATATTTCAACAATTTTCCGAGAAAGAAAAATTAAAACATTATCAGAAAACGTATTATAGTTCTGGTAAACGACATACAAGTAATTACTCATTACATTTTTATAAAATCGCGAGAGTAATACTTATATCATGTATTATTTTTTATTATTAACTTTATTATTATATTACTGTTTATAATGGCATGAAACATTCTATTCATAGCAATTACCTAGCAATCCTCAATTTCCAGAGAAAATTGAACAACTGCTATCAGCAAGAAAAATCCCTTTTATCATAACTAAATAAAATAGTGCCAAGTCATATATTAACAAATACAATAAATTCTATTTGTTAATTAACTACATATTTAATTACATATGCAAACAATACTATGTAACATAATGTATGTAAACAAAAATGTAACATAATTATGTAATTACATATGTGAACATGAGTTTCTTTGTTGAATAAATTATAGTTATATCACAATTCCTATATTCCAAAAAGAAAGTGATTCTATTATGTAAAGCCTTGAAAATTATTTCTGAATTATAAGTCAATTTTCTGAAACGAAATCAGCTTCGTTCAAGTTCAATCTGCATTCTTAATAATTAACATACAGTGGAGTATTAAAGAAAATCGCGTTGTCATTAGCGCACTGCGCAAGTGTTTTAAGTTTCGAACAGAGATTCTCAATAAATATTTTACAAGAAATGGTTGCAATATTAAGACGCTGAAGACGGTAATATATCTTAGGAATCATATGTGTAGCGACAGGTGAATGGCCCGACAGGGGATCGCTTGTACAATAATTTACCATCTATGTAATACTTAATAGTAGACAAACAATAGTTGACAAATTACAAGTTATAAGTTTTAGTTTTCTGCTGCTCAAGCAGTTTTTATAATTTTACAGTTTTAAGTCAATTGGCAGTTGATTTCCAACTTGTAAAATTTATTGGTAGAATTTTACTTGTATTATCGGCTCTGTTGTATGTAGAAAAAATTTAGTAATGTGTAACGCGTGAGTCATGAGATTCTATTAACAATATCAAGTGCATTTGTTTAAGAAAATATGTGTAATCATAAAATCGCATCCTTGAAGTACTTTGGTACAGCGATATACATAAATCACGTATACTTGTGCATTTGTGAGAAATTTAAAGACAGAATAATTCATAGAATGCACATAATATGGAAAAGTATTAGAAAATACTCAGAGTACAATATAATATTTGATAGATGAGAAAATCTTTTTCCTAGCAATTCCTATTAATTTACCTGTGTTTGATTTGCACCTAAATATCCATAGTCCAGCAATATGAATAAAAATATAAACTCCTCGTGGATAAAAAAAATATTACAAGATTCAACTATTAAATTAAATATTAACAAATTTTATCGTTGAACATAAAAAGTATACGAGTCTTTGTTTTAGTTTGCTTGTTACATAAAATTACTTTTATTGCGAATAAAATTTGTATCGCTACACATTATACAATACTATACATTATGTTATTATAGCGAATACTATTGTGTCAATACCAAAACCTTGACAACCTCGTGGGTCATCGACACACATTTCTTTCGTACGCACACAATAAACCACGCACCAGAGCTGATAATTTCGTGAAAGTGTTAAATAATTCATCTATTATTGCTTAAAGTACGAATTGGCTTTCTAAATGGACAAACAGTTTCCTAACCAGTTTAGCGATGACTAACTCGATTTAATTACGTGCTCCACACATCCTGCATGTAAATGTGTTCATTATTATGGGTTACGATTTTGGTCGATGAACGAAACATAGTACGTATGTATCTCGCTTCTTCTTGCTTTTGACGCGCGCGTTATTAAGGCTTAATTTCTTAGAAGGCACAGAAAATGTTTCGTAGCTACTTTCTTACTATTTTTCGTCGACTGCATCTAATTGTAGCCTTATCGCATTCTTTCGATCGTCTTCAAGCCGATAGCGTTCTTTCAACGTTAATCAAATTACCAGAAGATCGAGCAAACTATGAGAGGATTGTACGCTCAATTTCTCATTCTATGTTAAAAACTTTCTTAGAACACTAAAAGTTTTTTTGTTCGTTGAGATAAGAGCAGGATTGATATATCAAGAGCACAGGAGAAAGCACGATGAATCATATTTTCCATTCTTTTACGGAGCGGTAGTTTAAAAATTTAATGCATTGGCGACTGCTCGCACGTAGCAATTGCCCTTTTATAATCATTTTAGGGCTAAACGTATATTTCTCTATCAGCTGCACGATTTTAGAATAATATTAAAAAAAAGTGTTTATTTATTATTTCGTTTTTAATTAACAATCGATCGACTTGATAACTTGGGGGGGGGGGCAGAGGAAGCTGCCGACGAAATTTCAAATTGAAACGTTATTCTTTTTTAATTTACTCTGCAATTCGCCAGCGTTTATGTCACTTTCTTGTGACTAATAAACCACTTTATGGGAGCGAGTAATTTAACTTTAATTTGCTTTTCGAGAGGCAAACATCAATCGCGTGATGTAACGAATCTGAGATACTGTCCAAAGGCAGAACGACCAGTTCGGTTTCCGAGCGGCGTAATTATACCTCTGACCGAGCCTAACAGGCCCTTTCCATCTTTACCTATTTTATATTGGAATATTCCCTTTTAGTCGTATAGTGACGCGAAAAAAAAAAAAAAAAAATGAAAAATTCGAAGATCAGAGCAGAGTCAAGTAAGTGGCGATCAAAGACCGAAGATTCGCCGCTCGAATCTGCTCGAAAGAAAAGAGCGTGAAATTGTTTTAAATATACCGGCTGTGAATCAGTCACGGTATGAATACCTTGTTATTTTCTTTAATATCTCGCTACGGTGAGTACAGTCAACGGAGTGCAATTTGCGATAACGGGCCTCCGGGAATGATCGTAACTCTGGAAATTGGATTTGAAAAATGAATTCTAGAGATTCGTAGGATTTCCATGCATTTGCATCCGATTTTACGAGCCCGGCGAGTGTCTTAAAAAACGATTTTTCGTGTTGCATAAATTGTGCCGTTCTGCACGGAAAACAGTTAGCCTGTCGATTTTGTAATTTTACGATGGTAATTGGACCAGCGAAGGTCTCATCGTTACGTCTTTGCCGTTGAACGTTTTGTATCTTTTTGCTTCTCTTTTTCTTCTCGTCTCTCTTGTCACGGATTATTGGCTGCGATTATTCGCGTGGCATCAAACGACAATGGTTTCTCACTGCCCTTTTCTTTCAGTTACTCCTGTTGTTTTATAATCTATTTTGCAAGAGCAAGGTGAGTATTTACGTTAACTTGTCCTTTTCCAGTTAAAGTATTCCCACGAGGCATTCACTTCTCTAGTTTTTCCAACTTTCAAATATAGGTATGATCCTTCAGTTGTACATCTTAAGATTCTTAATTTTCTAACATAGAAGAATAATAACATGTGAATGAAATTATTAGGCTGCGAATATTTATGCAAATTTATATTTCTCTCTGAACATAAATTGTATAAAGTACTGGCTAAATGGAACTGAAATACAAAAAGATTTCTCCTTACAAATACTATTTATAACGAATACTTTGCTTTGCGCATTTTGTATATGTTTGCATAATACATACATTCTGTACGTTTTTATTTATTTAAATTTCCTATGTAGATAGATAAATATATTCAGTTTTTCAATAGCTAAACATGCATATGTATGTATGTTAAAATACTTCAAGTTTCCCGGGTTTCTTACCTTTTCAAGTAAAGTTATGTAGAACGTTATGAAATAATTACTAAATGTAAATTGTGCATAGAACAAAGAGGAACAAAGGTGGCAACAGAAATAATAAAACGTCAATGTTCTTCAGTTTTGAAATGATAGATAAGATACTTGGATTAAACAAGACAGAAATAGAAATGGATAGTAGCAAATTAATATAACTATGAACAGGAGTAATTTAACAGATTAATTAATCGATTTTGTGAAATGATCAGGTGGTATCTAATCATTGAAACTGAACTAACGCAATATTTCAGTTAATCTACATTATTGAATTCTATTTCTCAACATTGTGGTTATGAAAGAGAATTCCAAAGATTTGCTTAATATGTTTTCTATTATTTCCTTTCCCACCTAGATTCAACAATTTCACAAAGGCTGTAAAAATCTAACTGTTCATAAAACTGTGATAAACTATCATTTCAAAATTACGTTCATGTTTTTCTCGTCTGTTTTTCGTGTATGTGATTTCTGTATAATTTAGTTACTCCGTTTACGTGTCTTAAGAATTTTCCTCTGCGCAACATTTATGCATTATTTCACAGCATGATTCTTGCTGAATTTAAACAAGTTTAATCAGAAATTATTTGCAAACAAAATCAAATCAAATCTGCACCTATAATCATCATTATAGGTATTATAAAAAATCACTTATTTAGGCGTTGAATATTATTTAATTTGAAAATTATCAAATTGATAAAATCTTTTCTCCAACAATAGAAGAACTCGCGACAAAAATAATTCTTACCCGTGCTTATCCTTCAGAAGAAGAGCAAAATCATACTGTAGAATCTTTAATCTCCGCCAATATTTCAATTCTTTGAAACAAAATTACGCAATTGTTGTAACTACACATGTCCATAATTAATTATATCGCAGGAGGCAATATTAATTATACCTAATTAAATAACGAAGCTGTGGATTTTATGACAAATGCGTTTTTTTTTTTTCGTAGAATTACTTAATCTTTACTCGACAATAAGTCGAGGTATATTTTTTGTATTGTCTGTTCCATCGTGCGGCGAATTTAGCTTCTGATTACTAAAGTTAAACAAATTTGTCACGAGTCGTTGTTATTTCTGTAAAATAAACCAATCTTTAGGTGCAAAGGAAACATCATGCTTTTGGCACGGATATATTTGATTTAAATTTTAAATTGCTTGGCACCACGCTTTTTCTGTCGCCGTAAGTAGTTTAATCTTGTTTTCTATTGGCCTAAATTCTGATTCCGCTAAATTCCTGAATGTTTAACACGCATGTTGAAACTTTCAATGCAACGGACATCGTACAAAGAGCTATGATGTTGTTCGAATTGGCGATCCAATTGTTTTGAACGAGATCGTACTATATGCAGTGGCTCATGGAAGTATCTGGACATTTGTCGTAAAAACTTTTCATGCGCACATTATATATGTGTTATATAACGTATTTTGAAATTTTATTAACACTGTGAAATTTAAACTCAGTCGGTAAATGTACATAGCTTACGAGACGTAGAACAGCAAACATTTAATAAAAAATCAGTATACAGCAAATGTACGATATAATATAATATTATATAATATAATTTATATTACATTATTATATATATTATAATATATTATATTATATAATTCTATCTCATTATAATCAGAATTTGAACATTATTATAAAATATATTATTAATACAATAGGTAATTGGCCGTTTAAATACTTTTGTGGTCTTTGCGAAATATATACTTCAATTAAATATCTTCTAGCTTCTATGTTCATTTTCAGAATCGTTTCAGACTTCCCTAACTTGTACAATCATGGTACTGAACTTTCATACTAATGAAATTTTAAAATGTTTCGTACAACAGACACCGTACATTCGTAGAAGGTGTTTAGAAATATCCGAATATTTTGATAAGCCATCGTTTTTATCTTTTTCTTTCCTCTTTTCTTACTGTCACATTCCAAGCAGTCGTATAAAGCCGTTTCTTTTTTACGAGTTCTTGTAACTAGATTACAGGCGAATTTTTCACTCGATACAATTTTCATTTACGTATTCACGGCTGTTCGCCTAAGTGTGTGCGAAAGTTTATTAGAAGGCCTATAATCCTACATAAAGGCGGATGATGCTTTCTCTGAACGATTTCAACGAACGTTACGAAGCGATCAGTGAATTGATACATCTCATTCAACGTTTTGTGTGGCGACGCGACGCGACGCTTGAAATGAAAATCGTTCGGCCATCTATGCAACGTGATGGAGAGTTGGAAAATCTCCTTGATTCAATCTTTTTATAGCTATTCGTTTGAAACAAACAAATTGAAGATGCGAACCTGCTTGGCGGTTTCATTCTACTGTTTGTTGTTAATTGTTGTTATATCAAATATATATATATATACATATACATATATTTGATATAACAACAATTAATATAATATATATATAAAATATATATATATAATAATAAAATTGAATTATTACAAATATATATATATATATATATATATATATATATATAATAAAATTGAATATATACTCGTAGTATATATATTAGTTTCATTTTATCTTAGTTAGGTACATAGTATCTTAGTTACATTTTTTATCTGTTTTAATGAATTTGTTTTATTCAATTTTATTTTTAAACCTTTTTGTTTACGAATGGAAATTTCAAGGATTTGCTCAATATCTGTTTGGTCATTATCTCTAAGAATTTTAATTCCTGTACTTTGATAAAACAATATGCAAGTTGCTTTATTTATGTATTTTAATAACATTGAGTTCGTGTAATTTTTACGCATTATTTTGTTATTTGTTCGTTATTGGACGAAGCAATATTCTATTTTTACTTATTATGATATCAATTTATGTGAATTGTAATATATGATTTATAGGAAATAGCTTATATAAGTCATAGTAATAATTGGTATAAAAATCAACACATTGAATGTGGATATTACACAAGCATGCAACATAATTCTATCAAGCAAATATCAAGTAGATATCAAGTAAAATAGTTCTCATGGAATTATTACCACGGTAATTAATTCAATTCTGTTTAAATTCTCAGAATATGCAATCAACCTTAAAGACGAGACACATGCCTTTTATAATTTGTTTCCTCTACGTTTGTCCAAAATCTTTTTGAACTTCAATTAATCATTTTCATATATTACTAAACTTATATATTTATATATATCCTTTATGTATGTTAATAGATTTATTTATTATATATATTATTAGATATATTGTGGTAAATATATACAATGCAAATTATTTAAAGAGCTAAAACGTTAGAAAAATTTGCTATATTTCTTCCTTGTATTATTTGTCATTTCTGTTCTATCTGTTATTTGTTATTTCTATTATAACTTTTATTTTTATTCGGATATTTTATATTATAACATTATTGTTATACACATATAATTTTGTGATATAAAATATCTAGATTACGGATTTTTATGCAAATTTACAGTTTTATAGACACAACTAAAGAAATAGAACTTGAGTAAAGATTCATTTTACATATTAACAATTATTATAGCTTGTACCCTCCTCTGAATGTTTCATATATATTGGTAGATTACATATTTTTATACATATTTGGTATATTATACATTTTTGTATTATTAAATTTCATAAAATTCATAAAAATCCGCAATATAAGAATATATAATAAATAAAGTAAATAGTTCCATCTTTAAAAAAATTACAAACAATTTCCATTGAAATTGATATTCCAGAGTCTCGTGAACCAACGATTCTTTGTTTTTTAATTTTATTACACGTTTTAAAATCCGTCGATTTTCGTTCAAAGTCATCCTACAAGCTATTATAAATTTCATTTAACATTAACCCATTCTACTTTCTCGTAGTTTTCGATCCTACGGTTGTACACGATATTATCGATTGAAAATAGAAACACCATGCTAATCTCGCATACATAAATACCTTGTATCAGTGTCACAGCCAACAGTGAGCCACGGTAATTGTAATTCCTAAAGCCATCATGACCAGTAGCGTGTCCACTGGCGTGTCGTTTTCCCTGCGAACGCCACGATCGTTCCGTTTCTTTTTTCTCTTCTTTTCCGAGAATACTCGCGAAGAGTTCACTGGCGTCGCGTCAAATGTGTTTCCGTGCACAGTTTTACAGCTTCCACGCAAAAACTGAACGCTGCGACCGCGAGAAGTTCAGCGAGAAATTTTCACCACGTGCGACCGTCACCGTATAAGAAACGCTCGAAAAATTCGTTTCAGATTATTAACAGAAGTAAATAGATAAAAGAGCTGCGTGTTTCGCGAAAAATTTAGGTTACCGTTTGATCGAGAAAGTAACACTGGTATGTTTTCGCTGAATTGGTCGATGTGGTTCGATGCGAATCGAACAGAAATCTTTATAAACGTTCGAACGTTGTAAACCGTGTGTCTCTGAGGGGAACGCTCACCTGAGCTGAAACTTGACAGCCGAGAATTCGCCTTTGCGCGGTGCGCTGATGCGTCTGCGCATTAATACCCATCTCTCCTAAAACATCGTCACGTGCTTCTGAGTCAGTCCACGCTACACGTTGGTCACTGTACTACACGCTATACGGTACCGTGCGTTGAAACGCGATGAAAATAAGGAAAGAGATGGCCGGCATAAATCCCCGGAAACCCACCAATATCTTGTTAAAAAATGTAAATAACTCGACTCGACTGAACACTTTCCTTACAAAACTCCTTCGGTGAGTATATTCGTCTCTCTAACGTAACATGTGGTACGAACTCCAACGTAATGAAACCTGTTCGACTCGCTTCAGGTATTTGTTTCGTACAACTTTTTCTGCTTTTCTCTCTTCGTTGAACTGTCATTTTGAATTAATAGTTTAACATTTGTCGACACGCATGATCTTGGAATTGTACGATGTTTAAATAATTTAGGTGAAGGGATTTAGGAAGGGATAAAAGCGAACAGACCTTTGTTCCATATGATAAGACTTTTCTTCGATTTAGGTTATAAAATACGTACTTGGTGATAAAATTTCCAGTTATGTTAATGTTTCGTAGAACAATACTCAACAAATCTTTGTTTAGCAATGGAATTTCAGTTGTTTAAATTTTATTTTGTCTTTTATAATGAATTTACGTTGTAAAGATCTTAGAGCATATCTTTTTTCATATAAATAGTAATATATCGATTTAATCTTTATTAAAAATAGGTTTAAATACCTTTTATAGTTACTTTATAATGTTGAAATCTTAAAATATATCACTTTTTAAATATAAATATTAGCAATTTAACTTGTACCAAAAATAGGTGCAAATCGTAAAAAAAATGTTATGACGGAATTTGTATTTTCTATCCGTATACACATGTTACGAATTTCTTTAATTTGAAATTGATATCAATCATCCAATCTCTGCTTGTTAAGGTTAAACAAGATTATTAGATTGTTCTAACGATTTTAAAATCGTTATTGCAATAAAGAATAAAAAACAAATTGGAAATGCAATCTGGACGATAATGTCTCTTAATCAGCGGGCTGAAAATATGACGTTCGAATTTCTTAAACAAGATTTAGATTACTTATAAGTAGATTGTATTTGGAGATATGTTCTCGAACGTCATTAGCGCGTAACATAGGTAACTTTGTATTGCTATGTCTATTAAAGTATATTGTGGATTTAACATATTATAGACAGCCAAATAGAGGAAAAAATAGAAAATTTAATGGATTTATTTTTGTTCTTTGTATGAATTCTATTAAAATTTATTAACTCTATTATTCTAAATATTAACTTCGAAATTTTAATAATTATACTTGTATTGAGAAATATGAATATTCCTCTCATATAGAAAGATATATTAACATATTATTAACATTGATCATTCATTTTCTAATAAAGTTGCCAATGTATTAATAAGTTACATTTAAGGCTGCAAGTATCTAGAAGATAGATAAAAGAGTATTATGAACTAGGTTTGTATACTAAATCCTGTACTACACAGCTCCTGACCTACATGATAGAAGCACTTTTTATGTCAACAACCTGTTTCTTCAGGAAAAAAAGGTCTCCTCAAACTAATGAAAGATGAATATAGATATTGTCTAAGAAAATATAGTACTGTATTACTTGTACCTTACAAATATGTATATTTTTATATGAATCAATTATTTTAAATACGTATATCATTTCTCTTACTTACAGCAAAAGATCAAGAAAATAAAATGAAATGTTTTAATGCTATATAAGTATGACAGATCTTTTAAATAATTTAACGAAAAACTTAAGCAAAATTGTTTGAAAAATTAACTTTCGCAAATAGTGATATTTCTTTTGTATGCTTTTTAAAATTACATTAGATCGATTTATTGCATCACTCATTATAATGCAAAATACAAACAATAATTAAAAAATTGCTCACTCGATCTGTATGATGCAATCAATAATCTGAATGCCACTTATACGTTCTGAATTACCAACAGTTATTGAGCAATATTTCCCATGTATTAGATATATAATACATTATGCAATCCATAGCTTATTGTACCTATTGTTCTTAATAATTAATAAATATTATTCATGAAGTATTATATAAAGTTTTATAAACAATATTCTCCTAATGAATGAAATTTAAAGAACTTTGAGAAAGGATAATAAAAAAAAGAATAAAGAACACTAACTTTAAATTGGTAAGAATTCGTAAATATTAAGACATCTGAATTAACATGACAGAGCATGAAACTGTTGTGGTCTTTTGTTATTAAAATTTACCGCTAATGAAAGTGTGATTTTCTCAAAAATTCTCTTACCGTGATGATATTAATTACTGTTTACCAGTTATAACGTTACATAACATGATCCGTAGTCGCGTGGGTCATTAAGGATAAGCTCAGTTGCCTTCTTTATGAGTTCGAGAGATCTTTTCTACGTGTCTGCTTGCTATCTTGCATTTTGTTTCCGTTCTCTTACATCACGACCAGACGTAGTGGCGCATATTTGCCACAAATGGAATTCATGTGAATTCATACCTATTGTTAGCGTAATCAAGCCAGAAAATAATATCGTCATTCAAAGTACGTTGCAAATCGAATCGAACGGAATGGAAAAAAAAGAAAGAAAAAACGTCATTTACGATTTACTAGTTGCATTGGATTCGGTTCCCTGGGAGTTAACATCCGGCTTTATTGTGCCTGGCACGTTTTTCCTGCAGAGAAGAACTTTGTTCGGTTGAAACTTGTGGTTCGTGATGGACCTTCGATCTAGAATGGGATTTACTGCAACAGAGGAAAAAAGGATATGTTAGAATATCGGTAATTTATTTTTACGTCACTTGTGGTATGTCCAAGATGGAAAAATAAAATTCCTTTCTTCGTGTACATTGGAATTACCCTAAAGTTAAGGAAATCGGTAAACCACGTTACGTTTTGAAATGTCAGAAAGAGTTTCCTCGATGAAACAATAGAAAAGTTCGCAGAATGGTTTACCTGTGTATCATTCTTCTATTATCATATACACATATGCGCGCGTATACCATCAATTATTTATATGCAATTATCGTCTTCGAACGAAAAGCATGGACATTATTGAGCATTTGACCAATTGCTTATGTTTATCATTCGACCGAAATTGTTTGTCTGATTGTTTATGTAAGTTCTATCATTATCGGTAAAAGTCTATTTTAATAGCCATGGATTGCCCTTGATCAATTACGTAATATAACATGACTGATTTTAAAATGAGTAACCAGACGTCTCCGATCTAATTGAACAAAAAATCTGCGTTTTTATTACTGTTATTATTTTATTTATTTTATTATATATTTTATTATTTTTATAATATCAAACCATGTGTATTATTGTATATATATATAGTATATATTACATATATAATAATTATTTTTATACATATATATAATTTTTATATTTATTTTATATTATATATATAAAATTATTGTTATACATATATAATAATATATATGCAATATATTTATTATATATAATATATACTGTCATATATAATAATAGTATGTATAACACACGTAATAGCATATAGTATAGTATATATATATACAATATATATATGTTATACTATATATACTACAATAGTATAGTATACATATAATATATATATTTTATACTATATATACTACAATAGTATAGTATATATATAATATATATATATATTATACTATATATACTATAATAGTGTAGTATATATAATAATATTATTCAATTACATGATTGTCTTCAAATTATCTAAATAATGAAAAATTCGCATTTTACGGTTATTAAGTTTGGTTTCTAAAGGTACGACTAGATCTTAATTTGAATAAAATAAAATAAAATGGACAAATGAAATTTCGAAGGATATTTCGAATTAAGTTCGGCAAATGATTTTGATATTATCTTACCTGTATATACTTTTGTTATATTTTATTATATCCGTATGTATATCGTACTATCATCAATAACACGAGCAAAGAAAATAAGTATTTATTTCAAGGTATTAAACTTCTGTTTCGATAAATGAATCAATAAAGCAATAACAAAACTCTTTTTCTTTCATTTCTTTTCACAAATTCATACTATTAATTACTTTTTCTTTATCAGTCTCGACAACAAGGAAAAGAAACAGAAATGAAAGTGTTTAATTGTGGAAAAGAGTAACTTTAAAAGCGCATTCAAGTGTAATACTGAATAATTTGAATTACTGCTCATGAATACCTACAATGAGTGCGCAGTGCAGTTTGTTCGCGTTGCGTAGATTTCATTACAACTACCAGTTCCTGCAATTTTAATTCCCTACCACCGAGGACGTCAAGATTACAACGTCAGCATACATTTCCTTTGAGTTACGGTTACTTTTGCCGTTTTCCATTTAGTTAACTAATAGCTGCTCGAATCACGGTAATGTATCTTGAATAATAATATAATATGTCGTTTTTATTAGTCGTTTGCTTCTGTTGTGAACATATGAAACAGTACTTACTCGTTTCACGTAATAAAGGAAGTATGTGAAATGCGTGAGAGACGTCGATATGTCATTTTTAGAAAAAAACTTAGACTGAACGTTTCTCATAAGGACACGAATAATATTGTTCGAAGATTGGTTAGAAACCGCTTTGCTAAAACGTGAAGTTCATGGAAATGGAATGCGTTGACTTGAGAGATAATCACGTGATTTAAAGGCTGCTTAATTTTTCGACCGATATTCGTTCGTAAGTTTGTGGAGGATACAATTGATCGATTTATATTAATAATACACGAATGTTACAAAAATATATGAATTAATGACAATTTATCTATCTATCTATCCCGTTGTAGAATCAACAGATACGTACACATACTAACACTAAAAAATATCCAACATTTCCTTATTTCCAAGAAGATGAGTTAGTTTTGGTATAAAACAGGATGGACTGCGACGATTATATACTAATCATAGCTGTGCATAATAGCATATTATCGTTCGATTAAATTTGTGTTTTTTTTAAATATTTAAAATTAAGTTTAAAAGTTTAAAAGTTTAAGTTTAAAAGATAGTTAAAAGTATTTAAAGCACTTGAATTTAAATACTTTTAATTATCGTTGCTTGAACTAATCAAGATATTCTATCAATTTGAAAAAACCCTTTCTGTCTTCTGTAAACGAATTCCTTCAATAAGAAGCTCCTTAAATGATAAAATTGCTTTATAATGCCAATTTTACTACTGCATATTCACTTTTATGAATATATTTTATCGTATTATAAAGCTCCACTGCTGTTCGATAGAGGGTAAAATCAAACTACATTAGATTTTATCAAAGATAACTGTCCATGTACTTTCGAATGGTAATGTGAACAGATAAATTCAATGCACGTGACTCTTTGTTATCTACGATCGAACGTGCATTGTTTCGAGTTGACAATTATTTGCGTTCCTTATAAATTCTTGTAAAACACGTTAATGTCCACCTCCGTTATTCCAGAACTATTTTCCGCACGCCCCGCTATCTGTTTTCCTTTCTTTCCACCTTCTCTGAATTGCTGATTAGGTTATGTAATCCACCTTTGGTGCTATACTCGTGTTCTTGAGATCGAGAGTCATAGGCAATTTGATCTTTATACTTTGCGTGTATTTTGATGCGGTAGAATCTTCATTACCTTTTCTTTTTTTTATCTTTTCTTTTGCAATCTTTTCTACAAGGAACCATGTCCAAATTTTACATTAATCGATATTGCAATAATTAATTGTTCTTTCAGTTAGACCTCTGATAACCTAGGTGTCGCTGTAGTTTACTTGAAAGACCAATATTATTGTAACAATTTAATCACACCGGTATTAAACTAAATGTTATTATTATTCTAAATTGAATATATTATTTATAATTGCTATATTTAAAGTATGATACGTTTATGTTTAGAGAAGTGTGAGAGGCCAATACTATACATGTTTTTTTTTATTATTAATAAGCGTTTATTTACCAGTGAAATAAAGATTACATATATATACATTCATAATAAACGATAAATTACATTGAAGAAGTAAATACTATACATGTATTTCTGGTTGATATGATATTGAGATTGCAAATTTTATCAGATAGGTTGTGCTCATTACATAATTGACATACTATATTGATAGATTAAATTATTATAATAGATGTACAAATTGTCTATAATTGTCATATTTCAAAATACGATATGTCAATGTTTATAAAAATGTAGAAAGCAGATACTTAATAAATATGGATATAAATTAAATACTAACTGAAAGATTTCAATTTCTACCAGGTAAATTACATTCATTGTGTAATTAACAAATTGTATTCTAGATTCGTGCAATGTTTGTGGTGCTGGTCTACTCGTTTGCTTCGAATATTCTTGTTCATTAAGTCGGAATGATGGAATCGTACAAATGCTGTGGATGAATATTAATGATTACCATCTGAACTTAAGAATATTTGGATGATGTCAGGAGCAAGAATAATGCTATGATAAATATAAATTATGTAGTATAATACATGACTGATATATTTTAGGAATAGATTTCCTAAAATAGCTTCGCTAGAACTCGAGTTCTCATCGGACGAGGTGGCCGAGTGGTTAAGGCGTTGGACTGCTAATCCAATGTGCTCTGCACGCGTGGGTTCGAATCCCATCCTCGTCGATTCGCTTTTTGTTACTTTGCAAAAACATTCTAGTTCATAAGGTATGTGTACAATTGGAGAAAGTTGCTAAAAAAATTGACGACTCTTTAATGTCCGAGAGTCAGAAGTTTGTTGAACTCGATATAAAAAGAAAAGTGCAGCAGTAGAAATTCAGCAGAGTGTTGTATATTTAAAATACATTTATGTGCAGTATTTATTTAAAGTAAAATTTTATTATGCGTGTAATACGTTATTATTAAATTGTAATATCGAATACACGAATTTTATTGAAACGAATACAGAAACAGATATTTAAAAAACAATTTAGTTCTAAGTAAGTACATGGATCATCTGTTTGATGATACGTATTTGAACATTATTTTCTATTATTTACAGCAGAATTCCATGTATCTGAGCTTGTCGAAGGACAAAGAGTTTATATTTTATGTAAGTGGAATTCATAAAATAAGAGCTTACCAATTTTTCCCATTATTTACTATCTTTGGTTCATACAATGGGAGCTTACGTTTAAGTAAACGAATTCGGGTAGCAAAATTGCAGTTTGACGGGCATTAACTGAAATTTCGTTCGAACGAATGGAGTTCCATTGTATATATATTAATTTATTATTATTTTAGAATCAATGCTTAATGACTTTTCATTAAGAATATCCAAGAAAACTTTACGACTCTTTAATAAACCAGAAGTATTCAAAAAAAGAATTTTATAGAATTTTATTACTTATATAACAGTTGTTATCAAATTATGATATTAGATAAACTAATTTTATTGAAATAGCATATTTGAGAAGCTTAATTTATTTTTAAGTCAGTGCGTAGACTGTTTGTTTAACAAAATATTTTCTATATATTTATATATATACATATGTCCCAATTTATTATTACTTTATAGACAGTGTTTAATGATTTTTCAGTAAGTATAATATATATTCATTAAAATCCCTAAAATCCGGTTCTACACATATTGCATAGTGTGAGTATTAAATTTATAAATGTATGTTTATTACATACGTGTTAGCTCAAATGAATTAAGGTATATTTATTCGACAACTATTACTTAGTACTTATATTATGTATATGTGTGCACAATTTCTCCCTCTCTCTTCAAATATAATGTAAAATAATGGATTTAGAGTATAATACAAGATATTAAGCACGTATATCTAACCACGAATTTAACCAAGATTCTATTAACCAAGTTTATGTAATGGAATAAATTTTTATAATCGACGAACCGGTAAAACCAAATTTATTTGTTTAGTTTTTAAATATCCTCTTCGAATAAAGGTATTACCTGTATTACCGTCGATCGCTTCTCGACGTTGCACAATCAATTATGTAACTGAGGAATGTGCTTCATGTTCGATCATGAATTTTTTTGTGGAGCGTTAGTCGTTCCAGCATGCTTTAATTCAACGTCGGCGCTCAAATAGACCACCAAGATTTGACGTCAATAGAATTGAAAACAACGTAGGATAGCGGAAAACGTGTGTAAAATGTACACGGTAAATTAGTTTACTAATGTGTAATTAACAGGACACCCCCTAGTCTCATGCATTATTCATTGCGGTTTCATATCATAAGAAACAATCAAATTCAATAGATTTTCCTTAGCGCAAGTGACGGCATTAGGCTTGTGTATCAACAGAGTACATAATTGTATATTATAAATTATCGTGCGAGCAACGATCTACTTGTTTGATGAAGCATGACACTGGTAGTTCGCGGAAACATATTAAGTAATAAAATCAACTAGCGTATACCATTTTTCACTAGCAAATAGCGATGTAAGTAAGTACTCAATAGGTGAGACGATCAAATATAATTTTTCTAATTTATTTATACGCATAAATTATGTATTAATTTATTGAGTTACATTTTTTTATAGTATTGTTTATTTTACGCTACAAAATGTTAAACGCTGAGTCATAGTGCAGTTTGTATAATTCCTTAGCGAGAAGTTCATCAAAATGAAATTTATCGTTTCCTTAGAACGCGATCACCTTTGATATAGAATGCAGACACGTGTACAAATGAGTAATTGGGTGGGTATAAATTCGTCATTTGATAGGAATTAGTTAATTTATGCGATTTTTGACTGTAATAGTCTATAAGTTATAAATAAGAGTATATATATTGCAGACAAAGTGCCATATAAGAAAGATGAATATTCTCATCTTTGCTTGAAGATATTCTATTATTTATTTACCTTATTCAATCGTTTATTCAAAATGTCTAATGCATGGGCTCTTTATTCTGAATGAATTTATTTATGTCCAAATTTAATAAATACGTTCTAAATTTTTGAACATGGAATAAGTAATATAATGGTACACCATGCACAAATCATAGTTAATTATTTCAAGGACAAAATGCGTGCCTTCTCGTGTGCTTGTTGAAATACTTCTCGAGACAATTATTTTGCAAATTGTTGCAAGCAAAGATATCGCATTGATCAAGGCTATTGAATCGATAAACAATAGGAACTGTGTTCATTTGTAGCCTCTTGTCAAGATCAGATTTATTTGAGTATTCAGTAGTGATATAATCTTCATACTATGTTTCTAAAGAAGTTGTCAATTACCATTAATTAAATTTTTTTTCTATTTTTAACCTACGTAACAAAAAAAATTTGTTTCTTTTTATCGTGGAAAATTGTGTTTTAATCCCATGTATTATAGGTTTGAAATGATTGAAATATTCAAGAATAATTATACTTATAGATATAATTTATTTTTAATTAATAAAAATAAATATGATACTGTAAGGGTAGAATTTTTAATAAATCAAAGTTTATCAATACTGAGGTCAACGCTTTTTATTTTCTATAATCCGAAAAGATTGGTTTTTTAATATGTCGTTTAATACTTAAAGTTATAATTTTTAATTTTCAAATTTTCATATTCTAGAATAGATGAATCAGTTCTGTTATGTGTAATGTTCATGACATTGCGCACATGTTTGGAAATAATGATAATGGTGTATCAAGAATAGTACTTAATAATTATCATGTTCTGCTTTATCGACGTTACCAGTTTCCTTGGATTACACATTACACATTATTTTCTGTCGAAGCTGCTAGTTTTGATATAGTACTGATATTGACTATGCAAAAATGTCGTACAATAGAGGAAGTATCGACGAAAGAACATCATTATTGAGTAAGTCTTATCCCTCAAGTTTCAATTTGTCAACAACAATTGTATATTGTAAACTGCAACTCGCTTTATTTAATGTTTCATG
This sequence comes from Bombus waltoni, assembly GCA_014737395.1. Classification (NCBI taxonomy): domain Eukaryota; kingdom Metazoa; phylum Arthropoda; class Insecta; order Hymenoptera; family Apidae; genus Bombus; species Bombus waltoni. Next base: position 1,750,172 of record JACXII010000021.1, read on the forward strand.
ATGTTTTTAATATTTTGTACACAATGAACGTATCTTTTGTATTAGACAGATATCTTCAATTATATAGAACTTCTGAATCATTCTGTTATGATTCGTAGATGCATTCCTATTTATATACAATAATTCAACAGAAAGTTTCATCTAGTTTCCAAGTAGAATAAACGTTATAATAATATATAACCATATTTTTAGTTTTACAATTATATTATTTTTATGTTTTACTATATTTATTTTATAATAATAACATTTAAAATCCGTGGCAGTCGTGGCCGAGTGGTTAAGGCGTCTGACTAGAAATCAGATTCCCTCTGGGAGCGTAGGTTCGAGTCCTACCGACTGCGTTGACTAAACAGAAAAATTATATTTTTGTTTTTTTCTTTTCTACTATTCCCTCAATTTCCATGCATTGTATGTTCCGAATCAATTATTTCCGGCATATTTATAAAAAATTTGCAATAAAAAGTAAATGTATATATTTTATAAGTTTTTGCTGAATTATTTATTTTGATCATAACGTTTTGAATTAAAATTTATAACAATTAAGTATATTAAAGTTTTATAGTTACATCCTGTACACAATACAGTTTATACGTGCAACATATAACTCTTATACGTTACTACACGTCTTAACACTGACCACCATACTCATATGTGTATCACATAGTCGTATGAAAATATGTAGTAGGTATACTTCGAGTAGCTCCAAATCCAATACTGAATTCGCGAGAGTAATACGTTAAGTAACTAGCCGAAGTTTTGTTTACTTCATATCGATGGATATCGTTCATAAACATTAGATAAGCCCGGAACGCACCAAGGCACGCAGTAGCGTGTGGCAAGGGGCGAGAACTTTAAAAATTTTCTTTAATTATGTATAACTTATGAAAACTAAGGTATCGTATATAATATAATATATATATATAGGACATACAGTATGTCCGGTTTATGTGGAAGCGCCTAAATATCTGGAAAAAACGAATGGTGGGAAAAAATGTTACAGATAGAAATTGTATGATATCGAGGGGAACATATTCTGTTTTTATCTGTTAGATTTCGCGATGATCTCGAAAAGTCCAATAAAGATGAGATTAAAATTCTTTAATGGTTATCTCCATTCTTTGTTACATATCCTTCTAGCTAATATTCAAACGTTTTCAAAACGCAACAAACGTATGTTTCTTGCATTATTCGGCATCGAGATATGAGCCTTCAGATTCGACGGATCGATACAAAAAGCTATCTAGGTTTACTACTACATTTAGCACGGAACTGACGATTTATTTTGGAAAACTACTTTGGAAAGTTATGGGACATTGGAAAATTATAACCTGGTGTTCCGACAATGTCATGCTAGTAGCGGCGCTATCAGAGACATTTTTCTGTGTTACTGTAGTGTACATCGGGTAACGCTAATGCCGGCGGCACATTGAATTTTAAAATTTATATCTCAATAGCGGATGCTGCAAAAGACACAAGTTTGTAATATTTCAAAAACGTTTGAATGTCGGCTACAAGAATATGTAATAAAAATTGGAGATATCCATTAAAAAATTTTAATGTCACCTTTACAGATGATCGCAAGGTTAAGTAAATAAAAATACGGTATGTTTCCCTCGGTACCATACATTCTTTGTCTCAAACATTTTTTCGTATCATTCGTACTTTTTCAGATATTTGAGCGTTTCCAGTTAAACCGGACCACGCTATATGTTCGTATGCCTACCTAACCTCTCTGACGTATTCACATGCATTTATGATGCATTATATGCAATTTATTATTTTTATTTACTTTATTCATTTATTTATTTTATGTATTATTTGTAATTTTAATTAATAATGATAATTTAACTTAATTTGATTTAATAATAATAATCTAATAACAAGAGTAAACATATTTTTGTAAAATCCATTTATCCATGTTTAAAGTGTTTCAGTAATATTAATTGTATTTAAAACAAACGAAACTTATTTTCTTATAATATTCTAAATTACGTGACAATGCTAAAGTAGGTATGAGTGCAGAATAGATAATCTATTGTTGAATATATAGAATATATCCTGTTACGTGTGCCCATTATAATTTAAAACGACGAGACTATTGATTGTAAAAAAAGATAGGAGTGAACCATTAAGTTTTGAAAAATTTTGCAAGAACGTGTAGAAATTATCTGGGTAATGTACAACAAATCTTTAAGTACACATACATATTCACGTATGATAATACACAAAACAATCGATATAAAGATAAAGAATTGCAAGGACGGACGTTGCGCTGTTCTTGTTTTTATCATTTGTCTTGTCCTGTTTGAACATTACATCTAAGCTAATGATTCATTATTATTGACTAATTAATTAATAACTTTTTAAAAGTTGAATTTATTTATTTCCGTAGTAGGAATTAATAAATATATTGTTGCTATATATATTTCCATAATGGAATCAATGGTTAATAATCCATATTAATATTAATAACATAATAATATTAGTAGCAATTTGCCTAATACCTTTCAAGTTTGAAGTTTGAAATTTGTGATATTTTAAAGCTAATGCAAAATTGATGTAAATTTATAAAATTTATTAATTATTAAAGTATTCATCTTATTAAGCCAAATATTAAATTCGTAAAATTGTAAAATTGATCGAATTCAACATTCAGTATTTCTTATAAATACGATGATATATTTCTATCGTTATTATTAGGAAATTGACTAATATAATCGTTGCTATCGCGTTATTCTTTATTATTCTATCTCTCATAATATACTTTGCGGAATTCAAATGTACTAAACTATTTGAAAATGTTTTCAATTAATAATTGCACATTTCAGATTTTTTCCGGTATCTTTTTTGCTTTCTCATACAATAGAAATACGCGATTAAAATATCTAAAATCGTAGTAAAGTAATCATTTGAATACTATTTTTCGAGTAAATAAATGCCAATCGCTTATAATATTATATATAATTAAACGATAGTTACACATTTGGAAAAGGTACCAGCTTTCAATTATAGTCGTTTATTTGTTCTAAAAAAAATTATCGCGCCAGAGAAAATGGTTTTTAACTTAAGAATAATAGTGTACACAATCAGACATACTGTTTGTACTTTGATTTTAAGTGTCATATGCTTCTTATTACATAGTACCATGGCTCATATTTTATTGCTGTGTATTCACGGGGAATATAGCACAAGATTATTGTCTTTATCAATTTGATGTTAATTCAACATCTTACGGATTTTACGGTACACACTGTTCATTTTATTAACGCATACTGACTGATGTTTTTTTTTTCAACGATAATTGATATTCATTTTTAATAAAAATTTCATTTTATCGTATTGTCGAAGTTACTCCAGGCATTGATAAATAGTTGAATTCGATATATTAAATAAATATTCTTTATTCGATTAGTCTTTTGTTTAAGGATTGTATATCGAAGAAATGTTCTAAATGTCACTCGATAAACATGTCGGATCGTGTTTGCTCTTTGTTCTCGGACAGCGTGTTTATGTATTGTACTTGGTCCATTGAATAGTATGTACCAATATTGATCGGCCTGTATGGAATTCAATTTATTGACTCTTCATTGAAATTTTCTTCATAAGCTTCTCTTTGCTAATTTCTAGTCTTTCTATGTTAGGCTGCTGTCGTTATTTGTCACTGAAGTAGAACAGATTTCTGACAAAAATACATCTTTTAATTTCATCGAATTATTATATTCGTAGAATATTATATTATCGTTGAGATATATTTTTTCAATTCTATGGTAACTTGATTCTGGATGAAATAATCTATTCTGATGTTCAAAATCCATCGATGAAAGATATATTTATTATCGATTAATAAATTGACACGTACATTTGTATACCTATAATATCTACGTGGTTGTAACTGATATCATTTCGTCACACGCTACTTTAAGCAGCAAATTGTGTTTGTCTCATAGTTCTAATTCCCAGTAGATTTGGCTTTTTATGGATCGGATATAAAAAGAATATTTAATAATTACCTAAATATCAACCACCCTTCTTCGATTTTCATATTGTTATATTACATATTTTCCTCCTCTTCCTAACATTTGAAACTTCTACGTCAATATAAACGCCGATATGTAGAAATGATAATTATACACTTTTATGTTATTTGGAAAGTTGTTCAAAAGTCGATATCCGAATATATATTTGTTCCTTCTTAAAGCAATATATATTAAATAGTACTATACTTTGAAGTATTATACATAAGACTAACACTTCCTATATTATTACTGCTATACTACAGTAATATATTCGCTACATTTAGAGTAGTATGGTATTCTAGATGTATATTATAGTATAGTAATATTTCGCAGTGTATTAAACATTATTACACAAATTCTCTAATAAATTGATGGTTAAAAAATTCTCTATTAAAACAGGCGTGTGTAATTCTACAAATCTAAGCACAAATAAAATGAAATTCCAACATCGCTTATTTTCCTTTTCTTTTAAGGACTTGTCTTACAAGATCTTTACGCTTTATTAATTCGTGTGCTTATCTGTGATTGAAAAGCGGGCCAGGGATTTTTCGTACCGAAATGCAATTTCATTGTTGTTAATAATCATGTGATCTGTTATCAAATGGAATTAGTGGGCTCGCCCGATAAAACGTTTCATCTAGACCAGAATATCTCGGCGAATAAAGAAAGTCCCTCTATGCAGTGTCAATGTATCGTCGTGTCGTTAGCTTGAACCGTTGTTATCTACAGAGCTCGGTGGTAATCACGCGGCTAAACGTGTTATCTGAATGCTCATCTTACCGCTGAATATTTGTGTCTTAGTGTCTTGGTTGCCACGATTTTAATTATAACTGTACTCTCTATTAAGCGTGCCACTGCGAAAAACGTGTTTTTCGAATAGTGAGAAAGCATACGCCGGTGATATTCTGTGGATCTTACTTTCTACTTTGTCGAAGATCGTGTTTGATTTTCATCAATTTACGACATCGGTATATGATTGCTTTATCGATTAAGAGAAGATTGTGGTGCATTTGAATAATGGTGCTATGTAGGTATACATATAAATCAATATAAGAGATAAATCAATATATAAATTTTCGAGTCTGGTCGTTTATCGAAATATTTAATAGATATATGCGAGCAATAACTTAAATGATTCGAAATAAAATATGATATAAGATATGCTCCTGTTATTTGAACAAATTTATTGCTTTGTTGTTTATTAATACTTTAAGATTTTTTGAAGGATTATACGTGACACATATATGGTAAGTGTGTACTTATAGGAAACAGAAGTAGCTCCTCCAAACGTGATAATTAAACGTAATAATTTAATTCTTACTTGAATTGATTAATCCTTAATTGACAATTCTCATTCAATTTGCTTATATTTCATTTTTGCAAGAATATTTTGGTTTATGAAAAAGATTCTAAAATAAAACAAATATATATCAAGCTTTTGAATGCATGATTTATTATTATTTATTAAATATATTTTTATATATTGCTTCGTTAATATTTTGTTAATATACTGACGTATTAAATTCCTCCAGTTTCTACGTATGTACATTTAACAAGAAAAATGTGCATGTTGTTTTAGCTTCAGGAGGATTATTCACAAGTTTATGCGTTATTTGAAAAATGGGATACGAGTTGTATACAAACATAAAAGTTGAAAATATAGCTTAAAATATTTTATCTGGTTCTATTTGATATATGTACAACGCAAACACAATTTATGTTATAGCGTTATCTCGGATTACAAATATTGAATTCTTGGCGAAAGTGGACGATGGTGATATTTCAAGATATTTTTTCGAAAACGATGCGACCACCTAAATCACCCAATATTTAAATTCGCTAATAATCCCTAGAATGACGCAGAGGATTTAACCCTTTTTCTTTAACAAGAAATACAAAAATATAAACACATCTTACACATATTTTATATGTTCTGTATTTCTAATTGATAGTTCATACAGTTATACCATTGATTTATGGTCTATACAAATTTGTTGTTTTAATTACCTTCAAGTTTTGTTTCAACGTTTCGTAAATCTGAAAATTTTTCAAAGAAATCCTTGAAACTTCTCATTTTCAGAAAGATACTTCTAAGCTATTTCTACACTTGTTTTGTCGTTATATCAAAAAGAACAAATAACGCTCGTTATTGTAAAATAACGTACTCAGATTAGCGTAAAATAATACAGTGCTTCTATAACATTTAGTTAAACTAAATAATTGTCTAAGTGGATGGTGTACGAGACACGTTTCCTGTTTCGTACGGCATAACGTTACATGTATTTACCGCTAATGTTTTATTGCGAAAGTAATTTTGTAAATATATGCTGACATCATGAAAATATTAACGGCGTGTGTAAGGATTGTAGTCAATGTAACGAACATGTTGTAACGTCTTGTTATTCAAGGACTTGATTTCCGTTCTCTCTATTTTTCATCCGGTGCTTATTGTGTAAGATCCAAGTCCTGTTTCATTCGTCTTGAATTCGTCTTCAGACAAGCTTCCTTTACGTAAAAACGTGAAATATCGATTTCTAACAACGGCTCATTGCTCTCTGTAAAAGTGAAGTTTACCGTGGAATAATTAGTGAAAGATGTCGGCTGTGGTGTATATGCCGGTTTTGACGAGTAAGAACGTTCCAAAACGTAAAACGCATCTATATACTTTAGGGATGCAAACAACGCATCTTTGTACTTTGAACTTAGTACTTTGAAATAGGAGACTTGAACACGTATTTTATGACGTTACCACGATTATGTAGATAAATTAGAGACGAACGTTTTCAACGTTGTATTGTTGTATTATATTTGCACGTTAGTAACAGTAGGAATAGTTTTTTACTAGGAAACTATTTATAATATAATTATTATAGAAATTATAGAATATAGACTTTGTATTAAAATATTACCGCTACTGCGGTATCGAAATTATGAAACATGAATCTGCCGATACAAATACAAACATTACCGACTAAATATAGATATTCGAATGAAAATATTATTTGTAAGGATAATTTTTCGACAAGCTACGCTGAATTACCTTATGCATTACCAGCACCACTGTCGATAATACAGTTCACCGATATACGAATTATATACGAAATAATTTGCGCAATGCGAAAATTTAGGCTTTTCCTACAGTACGATATATTGTACAATTTGATCAGCCGATATCGAATTACCCGTTGTATTAATCTCTCGTTAAACAAAATTACATAATATGCCTGCGAAACGTCAGATTTATCCCGATGATGTTCTCCTCGTACGACTAAAAGTTAAGAGGTTAGAGCAGAGTTTTATTAACCTCAATGTACATATTTTTAGCGGAGCGATTTAGCTCTACTATAGTGTTCATGAACGTACGATTGTTTATTCCACAATTTTTACTAAATTATCGTGGATGATGGATTTCTTTAAAACACGATATCGAGTACAAAGCTGATCTCTCATCGATTGAAAAACGTTACCTGGCCAGATGGATGAATCCTCGCTTTTATCTTGCAATCGTATCATACAAATTGTAAAACTTGGGAAATTTCAGGTAGGAACGTGACTTCCGGATTCGATTTGAAGCAGCTCCTTCTACGAAGGATACCGATCCTGGCATGGCTGCCTCAATACAGTTTGTCGAAACTTCTGCACGATGTTTTGGCAGGATTGACCGTTGGTTTGACTGCTATACCACAGGGTATAGCATACGCAATCGTGGCCGGACTTCCAGCTCAGGTGTGTACATTTGTTCGACGATATCAGAGTTTCTTCTTGTCGAATTTAAAGAAAAGTTTTACAGAACACAGTCGCGAGGTAGATAGATTTCCATTGTTCGTTTATTTATTTATTACCGAATTTATCGTTCATTGTTGAAACGTAGATGGCAATTCTTTTACGTTACGCTCTGCCGTTCCGCTTCTCGTCTATTCTTTCGTTGCAAGTATTTGAATGGAGACTTTTCGCATCGATCCATTCGACGAGAGTACTTGGATGGATCTGTTGGTTCGAAATTGATCGGGTCGCGTTTAGAGGACGCTCGAAAGTAGTAAACAGAAACGTAAAATAATTTTGTAATTTCATTGCGTAATCGTAGATTTGACGGTGCGAATTAAAATTTGAAGTTTCGATTTGTTACGAATGATAATTATTATATTTCTTCGAAATTTCATAAAAAACGTAATAGAATCCAGGTGGTTGCAACAGCGACGAGACGAATGTCGAGCAAATCTTCGGAATTCCTTTTTATAATAATTTTACAGTAATGTTTAAAAACAACGTTTCGTATAAATTGATTGAAAGGAAAGAGCGTAGATGAAAGACGTTCACGCAAAGTTGATCTTCAACGAGTTAAGATTCAGACACTTCGATAACATTTACGCATTAAGGTAATTAGTAAAATTATTAGCGTGATGGATATTCGTACGGGCGAAGGAAGTAGGTTTTTAGGTGGCTCTTTACGCAAATAAATTTGAAATATTCTTTCGAATCTTTACACGGTTTCGCGAGCAACAAAATCCTTCCCAATCGTCGCATAAATCTTCAACGCCGCTATTTTTATTATTTCGACCGACCCTGTTAATATATATATATATATATATATATATAATATATTTATATATATATAATTTATATATATATATATTAATATATATTATATATATATATAATATATATATAAATTTATATATATATATATATAAATCATATATTCGATAAATACATAAATATAAATATGATCGTGTTTCCCAGAATATAATTAATAGATCAATATATATCTCAAGATTAAAAATTAAGTATAAATTCAGTAAATGTTTATAATTAATTATTTAATTATATATCTTTAATTTTCTTCAATTCAATTTATAAATCTATATATTAAATTCCATATTTCTATATTTATTTAAATTAATATAAACGATTTAAAAAAAAATATATATATATATATATATATATATATATATATATAGATAAATCATAAATTCAATAAACACATAAATATATATATATAATTATGTTTCTCAGGATATGATTAGTAGATTAATATGTATCTCAAGATTAGTAGATATCAAAAAATAAATATAAATTCAGTAAATATTCATAATTAATTATTTAATTATATATCTTTAATTTTTTTAATTCAATTTATAAATCTATATATTAAATTTTAAATTTTTACATTTATTTAAATTAAAAATACGATTTTTAAATATATATATATATATACATATAAATAGCAAAATCAGTTTTTGCCAATTTTTCCTCAAAAGATCCCATTTTTTCCATTTCTTCCAAATTTTATTCCAAACTTTATTAAATAATTCAGTTTTTTAAATTTATGTTCAAATATAATTTATAAAAATATTGTATATAAATATATATATATATATATATAACAATTTAAATTTGTTTATTCGCGTTGCTCACCGCCTTCGTCACTATTTTATACCATTAAAGTACCGATCCGAGGGAAACGATATTGTTAAGTTTACTGAAAAATGCTTCTTGTTAGTTAATATGTTTCCTTAAAACAAAATGGAGAAACGACATTCGTTTCGCGGCGCAACAAAATCAACGTAAACACATTGATCATGCCGATATAAACAAATGTTTCGCGAATCGGAGCTAGGCTATCGTTGCTCGGCAATTTTGCATTTTGAACGAAACGAGAATGAAAGGGACAAGAGATGGAACGCGCGGATAAAATATAAAAGCAAGGCTATAGCGTGACAGTTTAGTTTACCCTGCAAATGTAATCGCGTGTTGTTGTTTCTCTATAATCGGGAGAGAGAGAAAAAAAAAGAAAAAAGAAAAATATTGATAAAAACGAACAGTTCGATGGAACACGGTAGCCGGAAATGCGGTTCCCGTTGGATAAACTTTTGAAAACTTCAGTACGGCCTCTACAGCAGTTTCATGGGATGCTTCGTTTACTTGGTGTTCGGTAGCTGCAAAGACATCACTGTGGGTCCTACGGCAATAATGGCGTTACTGTCGCAGAATCACGTCGTAAGACTGGGAGATGATATCGCGGTAAGTGGAGCCTCGCGTTTCTCATAAGACCGAGCTGCCCTTTTGTTTTCGAGTCGGGAATTTCTGCGAGAAAATCAAGCGCGCATATAAAACCAAAGGAACTTTGAAATTCATATTTCCAAGTACGCTTTCTTTTTGACAACTTTTATGAAACGACGCGACGAGCAAATTTCTCGCCAATCAAAGGATATTGACATATAAGTAAATATATCGTTGAGATATCGGCCACGTTGTCATGAAAATTCTAAAAGTAAGTGAAATAGTTTTTTCTTTGTGAGCTTTTCAAGTGAACAGTTGTCTTTTTGTTGAAATATATTTATTTGGTTGTTCCGAAAGTTTCTTTCCTCTTGTAAGGAAATAATAGATACATAACCTCTTTTCGTTTTGTATTATTTTACTCAATCATGTACGATCCATTTTGTTCTATTTCTATTACTATGATCATACATGATTCGACAAAAATAATATAAAACAGAGAATGTGGCGCATCCATTATTTCCTTACAAAACGAAAGAAATTTTGGGACAACCTAATATTTCTCTTCAGGTAGCTTCTCTATTCGGAATATTTTTTAATATTATTTTCAATTTTATCAATATCATTTTATAGAATTTATTGTATTATTTGATTTTAATATTATTTAATAAAATTACGTATTTCATATTCGAGCGGTGTTTATTAATGTTTAAATATGTTTAAATAACGCGAAAAGAAAGTAATATAGCAAATTCGAAGTAAAAAAAAAACATACAAGATAGTCGATGATATATTTCGGACGGAAATACCGACTTTTTAAGAAATTGTAGCCACTACTGGATTACAGAGTTTTTCCTCATCCGCTTTGCTCGCTACGCCTTTCTCTTCTAGATTGCTATCTGCAATATTTACAAGTCCGGCTAACTTTCTTAAAGAAAAGCGTCTGATTAACCAGGGAAGAGCGGAAATTCCATTTCAAAGAAGTTCGTCAAATTCGTACGAGGCCAATCTCTCGCATCGTACAATACATTAGAACGTCGTCGTTTCAAACGTGCCTGTTTTAAACATTTTACGCAGAACACGTAAAATCTCGCAGCTTATCCAAATCTAAGAATGTACATGTACGTATGTTACTATATATATATATATATATATACGTGCATGTACATTCTTAGATTTACATATATATATATATATATAAAATATATAATATAATATAAAATATATAATATAATATATAATATATATATATATATATTATATATATATATATATATATATATATATATATATATATATCTGTTGTATCATGTCTAACTACATGTAATTTGTATTAGAAAATAAATCGGATAATTTGTTAAATGCGATAAAATTTGGTGAAATTGTAACGAGCGAATGTTTTACTTTCTCAGGTGCTTCTGTGTTTCCTGACAGGTTGCGTGATTACGTTTATGGGATTGCTCCACTTGGGATTTCTCGTGCAGTTTGTCAGCATGCCAGTGATCTCCGGATTCACTAACGCAGCTGCAATAATAATTGGAACATCTCAGCTGGGCACGTTGCTTGGTCTGAGTGGCAGAAGCGATTCGTTTATCGACGCAGTTACCAAAGTCGTCAGTCATGTAAATGAAATCACTTTCTGGGATCCGTTATTGGGCGTCTGTTCCATGATCTTACTCGTTTGCCTTAAAGTAAGGTTATCTTCTTCGCTATTCTCGTACACGCTTTTAATATATCATCTCGAGTTCGCGATTCAGTAGTGTGTGGACAATGACATGAAAACGCGTCTAGCGTAGATTCTGCTTTAACGCGCCTCTCAATTCTTAGCCTCAAACGACTTGACTTAACCTAACTTAAACTTGTCGCTCTTAATTATCGGAATTCATTTATTTACGAGTTGCTGGATACTTGCTGATGACGAAATTTTGATTGTTGATTGACCAAAATTATACTTTGTCTAATTCGTTTAGTCAATTAAAAAAATATATATATTTTTTCGTATATATATATATTTTTGTGTGTATATATATGTTGATATTTCTATATTCAGAGGTAGGATCGCAATAGCTATTAGTTTATTCTTCGGATAAATCTATCACGCCAATTTCAGCCGAACAACCTTTATTGCACTTTCTTACAAGGACTGGTTAGAAAAACAAAAGAGTATCTTAAATCTACGAATTGCATCTGGAACTATCTTCTAGTTACTATTTTTTCTGTAACTAGCGCATCTGCATATAGATGGCGAGTGTGAACTCACGTTGTCATTTTCAACAATATATATATATTCCTATATATGTGTGTGTATATATATATATATATATAGAAACATATAGAAAAGGAAATGATTCATCAACGGTTTGCAAAATGAGAACGCGATAGTTCTATTAAACAATTAACGACGTTGTATCATGAAAATTAATATTTAAAATCCTGTAGAAATTGATTCTATCAACGAGCTGAAGCACAGCTTCTCAAAATAACACGTTTGCTTAACTATGGCGGTACAGAAACTACCAGCGAAGAAGAGCGGCACGGCGTTGCAAAAATTCATGTGGGTAGCATCGTTGGCGAGGAACGCCATAGTCGTCATTGTTGGAATAATATTAAGCTATTCGTTATACTCTTACGGTATCAAACCCTTCAAAATTACTGGGCATATAATGGAAGGTTTGCCGGCGTTTTCTCCGCCGCCATTCTCTGTTGTAAAAGGAAACCGTACGTATAACTTTGAGGAGTTAATTGGTGAACTCGGAAGCACTGTGATTTCAATGCCGCTGATTGCCATTTTGGAAAGCATTGCCATTGCCAAAGCTTTCGGTACGTTGTTCAGAGTTGCATAGAAATATTCATTTAATAATGCAATATATACGAATAAAATCCGATGGTATTTAGTTTTATTTAGTTGAAAGAGTATCGATTGTTTATTTATGTAAATTAGCGAATATACAAACACGATCGTTTGCCATTTTCGTTTCGTTTGTTCAGTATCTGGTTTCAGAGTACGTAAACGTTGAAACGACGACAATTCTTCCGCCGTATTTATATTTGAAGATTACAAATAGCTCGGCAGCAACGTTCAAACGCGTTACATTAAAATTCAAGCGAAATGAAAGTTAAATTAAAACGAAACGAAGCTGGTGCCATCGGAGGTGCCGGGTTGCCACGTTAAATTATTATATCGTTTCAACTTCCTGTACAAGTTTCAGTCGAAAAGAAAGTTAATCACAATAACGCAAAAAAAAAAAGAAAAATAAGGCACGTACCTTCCAATATATTCGATAATTTCGCATAAATAAAAAATAAAAAATAAATAATAAATAAAAAATACTTCTACTCGCGCTTATATCAAAATCACTGGCATTCCATCGATAATTACCGATGTTTAATTACCGACAATCGATAATTTTAATTACCGATTAATATCTTGATCTCTCACAACTATTTTCACAAATGACTTCTGTTTATCATTTAAATGCTCCCCCTCCCCCCACACGCGAGAAAATGACTGCATCTTGATTACCAATGATCTTTGATTCGAACGATTATTTATTTATTCGAAATTGCACCGTAACTAGCGCAAACGTTTTAATCAGTTTGTATGTTGAAATCTGTGCCTCTTAGCCAAAGGGAGGACCGTCGATGCTAATCAAGAGATGTTAGCCTTGGGACTGTGCAACCTTTTCGGTAGCTTTGCCCGATCAATGCCAACCACGGGAAGCTTCACAAGGACCGCTGTAAACAACGCTTCTGGTGTAAAAACAGCGATGGGCGGTGTAATTACCGGATGCCTGGTGCTTCTAGCGTGCGGCCTTCTCACGTCCACTTTCCAATTCATCCCGAAGGCGACGCTCGCTGCAGTCATTATAGTCGCCATGTACTACATGCTCGAACTTCATATTTTCACCGTACTTTGGAGAACGAAAAGTAAAGATCCGATTAAGAGGACAAGAATTACGTTGAGCGTGTCGCAGTCGGTTTCGCCTCAGCCGTTCAGTCCTGAGAGATTGAGAAGCCCTTGAAGAATCTCTCAGCGCGTATACCGTCGCTTATTCGGCCCTTGGGCGCGGAAATAACCGAGACGCGTCTCGCGGCGAATTTATTTTATTTATTATCGCGACTAAAGGTTTCTTCGCCAAAGCTTAGCGTTGCATAAAACTCGTGAAAAGCATGGGAGAAGCTTTCGCAGTTCGTTATCGAGTACGGGAGCCGGCGAGAACGATCGGCACTGGGTTAGGTTGTCCTTGCAATTATTTTCTCATTTTTCACCGTTCCTTCATCTATTCGTTCATCGTTCGTCTATTTTTCATTTTTGCCGCATTGAGTTTTCGTCGTATCGTTTTAATTCTGATCCACAGCGTGTAACAAATTCGGTCTTGCACCGAAGTTTAAGAACAGCCTTGCGAGATACGTTGCAACGCGTGAGCCAAACGAAACTGCGATTAAGCGAACGTTTGATACATTTTGATAGTTCACGATGATGTGGCGAATGGACTCGAACCTTCTGTAATTAATTTAAGCACAAAGATCACAGGAGAGGAGCGTGACAAGTACGTTTCTCTTGATATTCTGGCGATTAAACCGGCTGAACCTTGACACGATATAATCAAAGACCACAGGACAAGAACGTCAGCTATCTTAAGATTCAACATTCCATTGTATCAACGTCGATCACCTCTGTGCTACCAAAATTGTCCCTGTGTTTAGTTGTGGGTTCTGGTCGGTTCACAGATTGGTCAGCTATTTTTAAGAGACACAGTTTCAAATCTAACGAAAAGAAAAAATATTCATTCATATTCTTCAAACACAATTGTCATTCATCTTAATCAAAGTTGCCATGGTGAATCCATTGCTATCTATTTCGTGGTTTCCACGTTAATCTGCTATATAATAGTAATACAATATACGATAATCGTCAGTATTTATGTTGCAACGTCGTGGAACGTAGCAAAGTTAAATATCGTGTCATTTGTCAACTCAAACGTAACATCTGAACGCGGTACAGTTGAGCCCTAACTTTGCCCTAAGCGTCGTACCCATAAGATTACACCTGACAAATAGGCGATAAATATATGTAAATATAAAGATGGGAAAAATACCACGTTGCAAAAACATACATTTACGATAAATATTAAAACAAAGACAAGAATCGTTGGAACGTTCAAAGGGACAGATGGTTTGGCACAGATAGTGGACCACATGGCGAATATAAAAATTGCTCCTCTGCAAACAGAGGAAAAATTTGATTCGTCGTGTCTTGCCTGTGATCTTCGATTCGTTGATCAACCTATTTTCACTGACATCCGAACGAACTTAGAACGCCATTTCACCACATCATCCTATTACCTCCCATGTCTAATCTCAAGGATAGTTGGCTCGCCTCGCGGGAATTCTATTCGTAGGACAATCGGCAGTGCGGCAGGATCCTAGTAATTTAGCGTTTGTCTGTACTCGTAGAGACCGATTTGATACCTTTGACGGTGACTTTGTTGAGCTGCTTGGCAATTGGTCCGGAATACGGCATGATTGCCGGGATCGCGGTAAATCTAATTCTGCTGCTGTACTTCGCGGCCAGACCCGGATTATTGATCGAGGAACGTGTCGTCGATGGGCTGACGATTCTGTTTGTATCGCCGAAACAGTCGTTGAGCTACCCAGCCGCGGAATATCTTCGCGAGCGTGTGATGTCGTGGTGAGTAAGACGGTCCTCTTCTTTCGCTGTAATTGGACGATAAATCCTCCAGGCTTCTGTCGAACCGTTCATTTTATTTACCCGCTGTAACCGGTCGTAATTGTTGCTTAGGTGCGACGCCAGCAGAGTGGCAACCATTCCCGTGGTAGTGGAGGGTCGTCACGTGCTTAGAATCGATGCGACCGTCGCCAAGAACCTCGCTCTGCTGCTGGCCGACTTGGAGACCAGGGACCAGAAGCTGGTGTTCTGGAATTGGTGCGAGGAAGCCAGGAGAACTTTGACGAGCTACGACGCATCCCTCGCCATGTCCTTCAGAAGTTGCGGCAGCATAGCTCAAATATTTTCCGGCAGACTCGCGCCGCCCCATGTTCCGCGCCACTGAAATTTCCTAATCTAACGAACGCGCCTGCCCTCGGGTCTTCCTAAGCTTCGTTCGACGACAACCGCTGCCCCCTTCCAACCTGTTCGCGTTTAATGAACGAAGCCTCGGCCGAGATTAGTCCTGCGTGGAACTCGGTCGAACTTCGTCCATTGAAACCTCCCTGCGTTTGAAATCGCACGAACGATCGCGCCGAAGGTGTCGTTTGAAAAGGATCGTTTCACGAAACGACGATCGTGCTTCTCGCTGTGTTCGATGGGAAGTCCACTGGGACGAAAGCGGCGCATCTTCGCACGCACGTAACGACAGCAAACGCGTTCAATCGTTCGCACGAGATAATCGTGTTTATCGCGAGACTTTTGTACAGCGTGTTGCCTGACCGAAGGCGTTGTCTGAAAACGTTGAATTCTTCTATGCAAAGTATTCGATCGCGATGACGATTTAAGCGACGTCAGGCCCGAGTACGTGATTATTTCGTGATATTTATTTACGTTACTCTATGTAGAATTGACTTCTGTTTCGAGTCGCATTGGCTTATGAAAGGAGAAGTGCGGTAGCTTTTGAAATGAATTCCGCGAGAAGGTTACTTAATTATCCCGCGGAAAAGTAAAGTCATAATTTTAGCGATTATTTTAAATGCTACGTTTATTCCAAGATGATGCACGTTTTCTTATTCTTATCCTCCTAATTTATCTAATTTTACGCCTCAGGCGGGAAAACACCAACTACAATCGTGTTTTTCCAATTTACAGTTAGATGCAATCTCTCTTCATTTTCCTTCAATTATTGCGAAATAATCGCGATCGCGTGTTGTTTTGCGCTCAACCACGATAACCGCGGTAGACTCTTTTAATCGTCAACCAGCGCCTGTGAAAGATTTCCGTAGCGTGTATTTAACAAATTTAACGATCGATACGATTGAACACGTCGTCGAATTCAACGTTTCACAATTACTCGATATTAAACGGAGAGTAGAAAATTATTGTTACGCTATTGAGGAAATAATATCGTTAGAGGCTGGTAATGTTAAAAGAAAAATATTCGTAGATGGTAAAATTTCGATTGTAACAGCTATTAAAGATTAACGTTGAATCGTGTAGATGTAGGAATTCAGTATTGAAAGTATATTGAAGGATTTCGATTCGTTTCACCTATAAATAACGCCTGCGTAACCACGCGATGCCGATTGACGGGAATGCTCTGCTCGGAAAATGAAACTTTATTCGAGTGTTTCCATGAATAATCAGCAGAAGGTTTCATACGAGGAATTTTCATCGTGACTATACGATTGCGAGGGAAAATTGCGAGCATTTACATATGCTTCTATACTATTTTGTATGTACTTGTAAAATTAATCTTTGCAGATGTGCATGAGAGTATCGTTTGAATTGAATCAAACGATGATATCCTATTTTATTTGTTATCTGGTATACATTATCGCTCACATATCTGAAAACTTTGGTCGTTTTGTAAAAGTAATACGTGTTTTGTCAACGTGATCAAATTATTTTCCTATGGAGTTATCAGTCTGCAAATCCAAATTAAACATAGCAGCAATATATTTTATTATTTGCTGCTTTAGTAGATTTTATTATCTCCTACTTCATGTATTTACTGTTTAGATACTACAACCGGTTATGTTAACATCAGAAGATTTTTTTTTATAGTCTGCAAGTCCCATCTTTATTTGTACCATAAGGTAAAAATTTAAGAAACTGGAGATTAAGAATTTGTCAAGTAAAGAAATAGTTTCTATAAGGCTTGACAATTACAAACGTCATTTTTATTATTGTACATTGGTTTTTGAAAATTAATTTTATCGCGAATTTTAATCACAATATCTTATTATACATAGCTAGATGTATGTATGGTGATTATACAAAACAAAATTATTGGGATTAAAATACATTTTGTCAAAACTAAGTAAATGTTCTTGAGTAGTAACGTGTGCGTTACATTTGACATTATGTTTGAGTAGATTTTGTCTTATCTTTATATGATAATGTTTACAAATGCACTGCTAATTTAGAAAATGTTTTAAATGGAAAGATTTGCAGTATCAAATTACAACTATATATGCATAATTATTATTCATATTTTTTATTTGGTATTATTTTTGGAATATAATTCTGCTGTGTAGCTTTGTACCTGCAATAGAAATATAATAGCAGTGTATGCTATGCTTGTTTGAAACAACGCGTTTGAAAGATACATGTTAGACTTATTGTAGATCGAATCTAGAAGTACGTGAAATATTGAACGAAATAGTCATGGGTTTCACAAAATGAGAGATTCGTTGTTGGCTCAAGAAGTTTCGAAATTCACTAAATGACTTTAAACGCATCATAACGTTAAATATTCAGATACCATGAAATTATTAAACGAATAACTGCAAAGTAAATTGATACTTGTAATTTTTGAACAGATGAGAAGATAAATCTGTTTTTATTGAGGGAAGTGGAGAGGATTTCATAGTATTTAATTAAATTTTGCATGTGTACGTAATTAAATATGTAAGAAAATGTTAAACGTTATAATTTGACTAAATACAACACAAACTTATACGTTTCTAAAGATTATAGGTATTTCATCCATGTAAAACAATTATTAATAGTAGTAATGATGTATCTCTGTTATTATTGTTGTACAAGACAAGTGAACGAAATCTGTATTCGATAAAGTACCACATAGACAACATCGTTTTCGTATTGTGACATATCATTTTACGATAAAATATGTCTTCAAGTTTTGTTAAAAATGGCTCTTATATAGCTTTAACTTTTAGAAGTGTCTAAATCCTATATATCTCGCCTATTTTTTATGATACGAGAAAATGTCAGAAAAGAAGAACATAACCTCTTCTTAAAGCTTGCTCACGGATATTAGCAAGTGCAGTGTCCTTCGTGTTATCTGGTGTTGTGGGAATGTTTATAATTTAAGCCAATCAGTAATGTTGACACAGAGGCTATAACAAACATGTTTATTAATATTAATCAAAATTCAAGTAATAGTAAATTTCTGCAAATATAAGGATGACTTGAGATTATTATTTCACTGTTTGCTTCAATTACCCAACTTTTATAGACTTTTTGTACTCAAAGGCACGTGAAATTCACGCTATTACAGATCGTTGGATTTGCCTTGATCTTACCTATTATATCGTAATGGTAAAAATACGCAGATCCGTTTAAAAAACCTCCGATGACCTTGAAACCTCGAGAAAAATGACCTTGAGAAAATTTTTAGCCTATCATCACATTTACCAAATATTCTTCTACTCTGACATTTTTTCGTGTCATAAAAAATAAGCGAGACATGTAGGATGCTCGAGTTAGGTAGGACACCCTGTATATAACTCTAATACATTTAAGTGTAACGACACGAACGTACATTATTTTCACACCGATTGTGCAACAGGAATATCCAGATTATCTATTGTGCACGTACAATAGCTAAATTAAGCTATTATTTAACATTATTCTTCATTGTTTCGTTGGATCACTTATCAAAATCTATTTTATTACATATACAGCATAAATACATAAATACGAAGCAATAAAATGATATATTGTTTCAAATCTGGTTATCTCAATTACTGCAACAATTCTTTACCTTCGTGCCGTGTTATATCATTCAATTAAAAAATGACGCGCATACAGCATAACTAGTCTTTTCGTTAGAAACTGCGAAACATTCTCTTTCTAATATTTGGAAATAGATTTCTCATTTCTTTTTCTTACATCAATATAAATTATCGACTGATTTGACAGGATTCAATGATATTAAAATATAAAAGTTAAAAATATATCACGCGAGGGTGCTTCCGCGCCCTTTTTCCCTGCGCGAGTACGCATGCGCACGAAATATCTCACGTTCACAGTTGCGCGCGCATCGATGACCGACCAATAGGGAAGCTGGGTAGTAGAGGGTGCTTCGATCGATGCATTCGCCCTAGGAGTATGCGCCAGTGGGCGACCGTTTACAACGCGATAAGCGTCGCGGCGCCCTCAACGACAGGCAAGTTGAGGACGTTGTCCTAGTACGTCCGCTTTCGCATTCGGTTGTGTTTCCTCGCGCGGGTTCGTTCGCGTCAATTCGTAGGGAACGAGGTCCCCGGTCTCGGTGAATCGTCGCTTGTCGGTGTTGTTGTATTTTTTGTTTACGACGGGGCGACCGTCAATGCGATCGCAATGAAGCAATGAGCTAAAAGATCACGAGTAACGACGACTGTCAAAAAGATGCCGGTACACCGATTGAACACGGGAAATGCGGGCCAGCTGGAGAGTGTTGCTGTGTAATCGTAAGTAATTTTTGAATTTCATTTGTCGATGTCATTCCGCGAAGCGTGATCACCGGGACGCAGTTCGAACTCGTGCCAAACACTTTCTTATAAAGGTTAACGTACTTGACAGTTCAATTTCTGTCACGATTAACCGATATACGAGGACGAAAGGTTGTCTCGTGGATTCGTACATGTGTGTCACGATTCGGATGCCCATGGTCGATCTAACCTTCAGACCAAACCAACTTTCTGTATTTTCTTTGGATTTCTAGTTTACTTTGTATCCTCTTTTTCCATTTTTTAATGTCCTGTCATCCGAATCGATTAACAATTATCTTGGACATTTTAGAGTTGGAAATTGATTCTCCTTTGCGATTTTAGTAGGTTAAGTGTAAATATCGATTGGAGTTTGTTTGAAAAATATTTTCGTTGTGATTAGAAATTGTTAGATAAATTTTCTTCCACGAATCACTGTTATAATTTCGTATGTTTAAAAATTGAAATAATTCTAATTGGAGTTATTGGTGATATCATTTTTCAATGATATTTTCAATGATCAAAAATTATGTGGCAATTTTCATTTAACGATATTGCTTATTATTCACATAGTATCTAATAGAATCACAGAATGTTATACATCGTAGAAAATACATAAAAAAATTTTACATTATTTTTAATTCATTAGTTTCACTTATCGTGAAGATATATTAACGGGAGAAACATGGCATATATTAATACGAATTAATTGAAAGGACGTGACAGGCAATAATTTTTGCGTGGATTGCGTGCAGTTAATTCAGATTTTTGATTATACACATTGTGACAACGGAAGTCAACATACTGCTGACATACTTATGTACGTATGTGTATAATACCACCTAATGAATGGTAAGAGCATCCAGGACATATTTTAATTTAATCGAACGATCTTGCCGACCTCGTGCATAATTATCAACCGTGTTCCATTCATTCAAAATGTTCTTGAAAAGTATTTTTAAACAAAAAGGAATTAGAGGGGTGTGAAGATTTTCTATTTATATATTATTTGAAATATTTTCTGAACGAATTATAAAAATTGGAAAAGTATAAACGAAATTATAATTAATATTTTGATAAATTAACAAGATACGGGGAGAAAATTCACGAGTCATATATTTAAAACATATCATGAATTCCGAATGACTTGTAAAAATATAAACGATATTACATTAGATCAATTCGGGATAATTAAATACAAATATTAATTAGAAATATTAAAGATCGTAATCAAAATCAATATGACTTTATTTAATTTTTGTTTAACAATTGTGTTCGTATCATGTAACTAAAATTATTAAATAGAAAATAAAAATGCTTTTACACATTTTAATCACGTGCAAACAGGTGCTCTCTTCATGTGCTCTTTCTTGAGCCATATAAAAAATCCTCTCCATTAATTTGCTTCCAAAGTCTCGATTTAAAAAATTCCATACTCTAATTAGATAAGCTTTATTAAAAAATTCAAAGTATTTCCAATATATTAATTTCAAAGTTGGAGCGAGATAGAAATTTCTATAATGGACAATATAGTGTTTAGTGTAATGGACGAACATCAATTATATCGTAAAGAAATGGTGCACAATAATGCGCCGTAATTAGGATACCTATAATTAGAAGTTCATTAGATTTCTAGATAATTTTGGCGAATTAATTAAATGCTGGAAATGAGGTTGATGCTCCGCATTTAATATGGTCGTACTGAACAGAGTGAAATTCATCATTTAATAGTTTAATGGAAATTATTGAGAAATTGGATGAGACATTCTAATTATTATTCAATCAGCTTTCTATTTTGTTAGATCATATCATTTCGATTCTATTATTATATGTATAGATATGATCATATGTATATTGAATAGAACAAGTATTTTTTATTTTAGTATTTTTGTGGCAGGTTTTAATACGTTACATGTAATTGATACAGATTTATTATTTTGCTTTTATCTTTTAAATAAATTGAAGCCGCTGCATTACGTTTATTCTAACGTTTAAATACCATATTTTGTAAGTAACAAATAATTGTGTCTATACAATAAAATTAAAATTTATTTAGATGATAGTTGGGAGAATACAATGGTAAGGAAGAAAATTCGCGTTAATTTGAAGCTGTTATGAGAACATGCGACATATAAAGGATCCTATAATTTATTGTAGAGAATAATTTTAGTTAGCCTGTGCTAACTGCAACATCCAAAGAACGTTAATCGTAAGAATTACATAGAATAGTTATTTTATTCGTGTATTAGTATTGGACAGTAATATCTAATTTGAAATATTAATTTACGATAATTCAAATATAATAATATGTATATAATGTATATAATAATATATATAAGTATATATATTGTATATATATACTTATATATATAATATATAAATAAATATAAATAATATATATATATATAATATATATATATATATATAAGTATATATAATGTATATATGTATGTAATATGTATATAATATGTATATAATATGTAATAGTTCAGATGTTATTACTCGATAATATCAATATTCTTGATGAGTATTAATTTTAATAACTAATGTTATTTCGATATAATTTCAATATAGTTAAATTTTCTATGTATCAATACATACGTATATTTTCAATTAACGTTTATATAGTTTCGAAACAAAGAAATTACATTTGTTTATATATTTTGTCATATAAGATGGTTGTGCTATTTGTCCAATATTTTTTATCATAAATGTTTCTAATGTCTCTAACAAGAATAAAAAGGAATTTTATATTTTCATATGCTATTTTTTATACACAATGTCATGGATAGATTTTTTAATATTTTTTCACTATTTTGTACACGCAATATCTTGGATTAAATATTTATTAAACAATAATTTAAATTTGTCATAGCTTTTACGTAGTGGTGAGACTATGGACGTTCGAAATTTAACAAATTCAGAAATAAGTTTAAACTAATCTAAAATAGATAGAGTCGTAGCTTAATTAAATTCCAAATTGAAAATATTTCGGAGATTTTGTAATGTAAATTTGTTCGGTTTCAAATATTTTAAGGAATCAGGAACGTTCGATGAAGAGTTATTCCTTTATTTATGTAGATAATAATATTTTTATAACGCTCTTTTACTCTGCACCTTTAAACTTTTATAAAAATACGTTTATTACTTATATTTGATTTGTAACAGACATAACAAAATTTCAACTTGTAACAAAGTAACGAAAAAATAATCCAAGTAACGAAAATTTCATATTTAGTATTCGTTTTACTTTTTTTTTTTTTTTTTTTTAGATTGTACTTGTTAGAAAATATTTCTGTGTATAACAGTTAGATATACGATTAATAATTTGAAGTTTTGAACACCAAGTTTTAATTTCGAATATCAATGTGTTTTTGGAAAGTTTTCCTGTAAATGGAAAAAGAAGGGAAAAACGTTTATTGCGAAACATTTATTTTACACACGTTAGTATGTAATCCGAAACAATTGAGTTTTTTTTTATTATTTATTGCAAAATAAATTTTCGTCGATTCATTTAAAAGATTACGTAAAACATACATAGTTTGATTTCCAATTTCACGCGCAATAACTCTTCTCATATTGATTCACAGCTCCTTGCGTACAGTTAAGTGAGCTTTGTTGAATTTTCTGTAACCCCGTGTTAAAAAACTATACATTTATGTATCCGCGTCCCCCAACATTTTTCGCTTCACCTATTACTATACTCCGTTGTATTTTACTAGTGTCGTATAGGTGAAAAACTAATATCGACTTTATGGATCTCGTGAAGAGTCAAAAGTCAAGAAAAAAATCAATTTATATACGTATTATATATATATGTATAATAAATACTAAATATAATATATACCAAATACTACTATATAAATAATACTAAATACTACTGCACACTATATATATAAAATATAAAACTAAGTAATACTAAATACTACTATACACTGTATATGTAATGTATTATATATACTAATAGTACTACTATACACTATATACATAGTACTATAATATAGCGTATGGTAGTATTTAGTATTATCTACTAGACTAGTGGTATTTAGTGTATATATATATCTTTTATGAATAAACTTTCTATCTTCGTGACAAAACAAAAATTTCAATACACGAGATATTAAGAAATCAATGTATTTCTTTTTTGTATCATGCCTTACAGGATGAGAGCACGTACATAGTGGGTACTATGATTTCCCCTGGTTGTATTCGCTGGATCAAGCTCCAGAAATGGAAATATATTTTTATGTTAATTGTATATGTGAATTTAATTGATAGGAAAAATAATTCCCATCGTCTATGAGGAGATTGAAAAGGAAATGTTTGTATAATTTCATCGTAAAAGTAATTTAAAACAGTAATTGGTTTGTTGAGTTAAATTGAAAGGAATTGCGTATCGTTACTTGTGATTTATGTTGTGTCCTTAGAGAATAACGTTTCAATTAGAAAATTAAACTCTCGATTGCGATTTAAATGAATATTGAGAAATAATAACGAAATAATATTAAAAATAAATAATAATATACATATGCAGTTCTATATAAAAAATGATAAACAAATGGAATTCTTGCGGATTTGATTTTGATTGACGAAGATTTATGCATCTCTAGATTTTAACAAAATAATGTTTTTTTTTGCTTAAATAATTTTATAAAACGCGGGAAAAGTGGTAGCCCAAATTTATCGTATACAGAAACATACCTAATTTCATACGACTTATCTCAAGACGTTTAAAATTTTACACTATCATCTTAACAATTCAATATTCGTGTTATTATATTAGTATCCAATAGTTCATACACCGTAGTTGGTATTTCGTATTTTTTAAATCATATTCATAAAGCCTATTAATTTAATTATATTATATTGTACAGATTGTCTCGCCTAATTATTCTCGGAATTATTCTCTTATTTGTCATGATACAGAAAAATGAGATTAGGCTGCGCAAGTAGGTTTTACTTTTCGCGATTTTACTCACATTCCTTTCAAATATAGAATACCTATTATTTATTTACCGTTAAAATAACCTGTAAGAAAATTAATAATAAAATAAATTAATATTTCAATCAATAATAATAAATAAATTAATATAATTGAATAAAAATAACAATTGATAAGTTGACGAAGTTTTCTGAAAACCAAAGGTATGATTAACAACGATTAACGCGGCCAACATTTCGATATATTCAATATCGCACTACTAATATAACATGCAACACTTTGAGAACTCTAAAAGGGACGCGTATTTAACTCCAAGGTGAAGTACGATAATTTTGGTAATAAGATACAGTGGATTTAAAAATTGCTGCCCTTCAAAAAACAGGAAATTTCATTTATCGTGTTTTTGCTCGCAGGAAAATTATTTAATTAATAACTTTAATTACCGGCTTTAACGAATAATTTTTCGCGTCGTTAAGCAAAGAAAATTCCGGGTGTAAAGGTATAAACGTGCTCTCTTATCTGGCGGATACGAGCAGAGAAATGCTTCAGTTTCCATTCGGCGCACTTCACATTCCCATTGAAACTTTGTTAGCAATTTCCAATTGATTACCGACATCACTCACATCAAACTTACTTTTATGCTTATCGCTGGCTACGCAAACACGCGTGTTGCAGGCCAGCACACGGCGCTCGGTTATATTATTCATGAAAGTGTATCACTGTTTCAAACGAATGCGGATTGCCACGTGAAATTCACGATGCAACTCGTAAACGGGACGATTCGGCCAGTGGAAACACAGTTAAAGGCGCGGGCATGAAATTTAACCGTAGTTCGCTTCCTTTTTCCACGGAATTTAATTCAGCGCTGGCCCGGTATGCACGCACTGCAACTGAAGTTCAATTAATATTTGATTCGTCCAGCGCTGGTTAACAGTACAGGGTAAAATTTGCTCGTACGAAACTTTTCTTCCTTTGGCTATGAGATGTTTATTAAGTTGGGTATTAACGTCCCCAACGTTGAATATTTTAAATTTCTCATTACTTGGCAAATTTTATAATTTATAATTAATTTATGATTTGTAATTAAATCGAGGGATGCGTGATACTACGGGCTGAATGTTATGGCGGTGTAAGCGAAGATATGGAAGATTTGAATTCAGTTACGTTAGTCAGTTAGTATTTCAACTTTGAAAAAACATCATCTTGCCAGGCACCGTTTTATGGCGAAAGTTTGCTAATTAATTAAGTTATGACCCTATCGTTTGGCGCGATACGTTTCCATAGTTCCAAAGACATAATTACATTCTTGTAACAACAAACGCAGAACGCTATTTTATTAAAGATAATAGCGGATTAACTTGCGCCATTATGTTTTATCGTTGATTAATTTATTTTGTTTTATTATCTATTATGTACATTAAGCAAGTACCTGTTAATCTTTAATGTACATATAGAACATAAATTTTTATTCAAATCGAATATATTGCGACCTGGTAGTTTTACTTTGAATCCCTGTTAGGTAGTTCAGAATTATTTAATTCTCAAGTTGTTTTAGTCCGTGGGACTTCGGTCGTCAATTATTAATTTTTTTTTTTTTTGCTTCTATTGGTCTCTTATTGGTAAAATGATCGTACGCATGAGTTGTGAAAATCGATAATTATTATATTAGTTTGTGTCACTTTACATCGTAATTACTTCTTATTCTACGGTGTTACACGTGTTTTGCTTCTTTGATTTCATTTTTTAGATTACACCGAGAAATAGTCTTGTTACACCACAAATTTGATAATCAATCGACACTTGTATCTTCCTGCTTAAACCTATTGAAAACATAGCGCAAACGTTTATTGCTATCTTAAGAAAAATATTTGAAATACTTAATAATAAATAAAATAAATCACTTGCAGACAAACGCGTGTAAAAAACGATTATATTGCTAGTCTGAGTTTAGATTTAACGGAATCTAACATTACCAACATATTAACGAATAAGCAATGTAAATACTGCTTTACTGTTTCGCGGAGTGACGCGTTCGCGTTGAATCATGTCAACGAGAGTCGTAAATTACAATTTCAAAGATCGACGCGACGAAACAGTCGATCCCCTATTTCAGTTAGGATAATAAGGGTGATTGAAATGATTATGGCACTGAATTAACAGAGTCAATATAAACCTTTATTTTTAACAATATTTGATAATGCGTAACAGATAATTTCGCGAAGATGATAATTATTCATACTCGACTTGACTGATTATGACTATGATTTGAATGGTTCTGACTGTTCGAAAAAAATTGTTGGAATCTGCCACCTTTGGTTCCTATATCCTTTCGTCTTTGTCTCATCCCCACCATGGACGCATTTCGTAATCGTCAGTGATCCTGGTCACGTAAGCCATCGTTCGACTCAGGATAGTATACAGATAGTAGATAGTAGACGTATTTATGGTTCATTAGGCCTCTCGAAGTGTTCCGAACTCTTCGCGCGATAGCGACAAGACGGTTACTTTGTTTTTACACGTGCCGTTACTTTGTATGTATTTCAAAGGTCTTGTAAGGCAATCTTTCTGCGACAATGTAGTAGTACCAAGGAAGCCATTGGGAATAGATTTTGTTGTGCCGGGGACGCGAAATGCGTCTTGTTTTTCTATTTTTTTTTTTTTTTTATTTATTTTATTCTGCATTTTACAATTTGTCCAAAGGGACATTTGGTAAATTTTTATACCATTGCTGCAAAATAACATGTGGATGGTTACATCCAGCGGGATACCATCTTCCAGATTATTCAATGCGTTTTGTAACCAATTTGTCGTTAATTGTATGTTTTGGAAGGAGGGCGGTTGAAAGAAACGGCTTATGGTTAGCCTCGGGGCGTAACAAAACATTCTTACATGGAAACAGCGTTGAGAAATTAGCGCTGCACGAGATAAGCTGCTCTATGTGTGTCAATATTTTATCGATCACACTGATCTGTTGACGATGATGTATGCAATCTTTCAACAGGATTTTACATTCTCTTTGTTTATCGTTAAGCCTGTTAGTCGCGCCCTTTTCCCGCTGTATTACGCCAATCATATTTAATAATAATACTTGAGCGCAAGAAGAGAAATCGTGCACGAACGTAGGGTTCGGATGAACGTTATTACGAAATTATTACGTTAATGACGTATCCCTGATGAATTATTAATAAACCCAAAGGTTTTAATCACTTGGCTGTGTATTTAGTACACGTTATTAATGTTTTAACTGTAACTTTGCGCGCATTTTAATGACGGACCATGATCAAGGAATTAACGATTCATTACGTGTACGACTAATTGAGGCTAATCTTTTGTTATCAATTTTGCTTCCGCTCAGGTTAAATATCCCTCATAAACGCGTAAATACAAACTTATAAACGTACCGCTGACGTATTTCTGCCATTACCAGCAGAAGGTATGGACTTTTGTACATAGGGCGAATTAGAGTAATCAGTTTATTCGCGCAGTCAGGCCATTGTACGTAGCTGTTTATAATTTCATCTTTCGTGTCGCCACACCCGATATATGCCTTCTTCGTATGTTGATTAACATCGGAGTGTTTATCAAGAAATTTCCAACGAAATTTATGGCAATCTTATGAATGATATCCTCGTGCAGAATTCCTATTTTTTATTTTATTATTATTATATTATATTATATTATTTATAGAAGATTAGTAATAAGCTGAAACGTAGGAAATTTTACTTTCAGGAGATTTCAACCATTTGCTCGTATCACATAGTTTTGTGTATTTTGCACGATTTTTGTAAAAGATCACGCTGAACTGGTGGTGATTATATTGGTTTTTTTTTCTTCGGCATATTTTTATTTACATTTTTACGTATAGTAGCTGTTTAAAATGTGCAAACACATGCACATATAATTTTATTTCTAAAGAAAATTTCTCCTTGATAAATATCACGGAATTCAATACCGATACCTAAACTCAAATATTTATACGTGGCTACAAACAGTACGCAAAGATGTGACGTGTTTATACGATTGCAATCTTGTGGTACAACGTCGTGCGAAAGTTTTCATACAGAAATTCTTCACCCTTTGTTCCAAAAATATTTTCGAGGATTTAACACTAAACCTACACGCGCGGTCAAACGACCGTTTTTGAAATTTCGTTTAGAATTTATCACAATACAACGTTACTGTATCGCCATGTAACTTATTGACTTTTCCTATAATATACATACAACCCATTTTTCAATATTCACAACTTTCTTTATTGTTTACTTTCCGAAAAAATTGGCTAATATCTCTTTCTATATTAAGATACATATTTTTTTTTTGAAGCGGTCATTTGACCGCTCATGGTAGGATTAGGTATACACGAAATGTCGATAGGTTTAGTGTTACAGTAATACCACGTATATAAGTACATGTACAACGATGTTTTTTTCTGCTGTGCTGCTTTCGTTTGCTTGCTAAACCCTTACACTCAGTGGTTTTTTTTTTAACTTTTTTATTTATTTCATTCTGCGTTTTTACAATGCACCCAGTGTTAGCCAAAATTCTTTCACGCGTCGCTTGTTAAATGCTAGAGTATAAGGTGGAACCTCTTGCACAATACAAAGTGAATCTTTTGTACGATGCTCTTTATTCGAGTATAATTGAAAATAAATTATTAAAATAAGTGGAAATAAATAATTTGTAACAAATATAAATTAGTTGTAAGTGTAATCCGTCATAAAGTTAGGCGTGGCTTAATTAAATATAATATGGATGTTTGCATCGTATTAATTTCTAATCTCATTTCGACTTCGATGTTTATTTAGACTGATTGATGGTTCGCTTGGAGCATGTACTTTCGCATATTAATCACGCGCGATAAAAGTGGATCGATTTAGAAAGTATCAATTTTCGAGAAGATATGTTTAAATTTCTGTTTTCTTTTTATCGATAACAACGAACGATAATTGTAGTTTCCTGTCATTTTTATTTTTTTTATTTTCTTTTCAAAGCAATCGCAATGACGAATCGTTGTGGTTCATAAATTACATATATGTGTGTGTTGGCGTGAAAGCGTGGAAATGTCGAGATTGAGTGTAAAAAGAGGGGAAAATTTTTCATTTCGTTACCGCTATTGGAAACGCGTGATATTTTATTTGTTGAAAAGCAAGCTCTTTTCGAAAAAAGAGCTTTTCGACGTTTTATTATACGACAAACGTTTTATATTCTCGCATGCCAATGGAAAAATATTTCTTATCGCGTGCTTACAGTTTACACCTTCTGAGATCATAAAAAATGATTTAGACTTTTACGTAACGTAAAAGTGATTTAAATTGACGATAAGCCCGCTAGTTTTTATTCTCGATTATATTATATTCTTCTCTATTATACTTCGATTAAAAAATTTTTCTAACGCTTTGCCATTTACAAATGTTATTTATAAATTCTAACGCGATAAATTTAAGGAAGCTGAAAAACAAAAGTCTCCATTTGTCGTTGCTTTGTTATATTAAATTGGGAACAAGTGAATAATATTGATAGGTAAAGGAAGAAAATTTCGTTGTTACAAGAAAACTCTAAGATATTGAAATATCGAAATGTGCTCAGTTTATATTTCTTTGTACTTGCTTTATGCCTTCCAAAATAAAATAAAACAAATCAATTAAATATTTGTAAAATGACGATATTTGTAATAACATTTTTACAATATTTTTAACAAGTTTCCTTACAATTAAAACGAAGGAAAAGCAAAATTTGTGGCAAGTAATAGCAAGTAACAATAAATATTTAGTAGTGGCGAGGATAAAAATTTGCTCGTAAAAAAATAAAAAAAATAAATCGTATTCCGAAAGAATTGTTAAGAACTGGCGAGTTTAAATTATATTTTATGTATTTTATGTACATTTTGGATTATTTCGATGGTAGTAAAGTATTGGCTTATGCCCCTGCTATTTTTATGTGGATTACAATAACTTTCAAATCCAATAAAATATCAACACTTCAGCCGCAAAAGTGATTGATGCGATGCGCAATGCAAATTTAAACTTAATCCAAATTTTACAAATTTACCTCCGCTTAATATAGATAAGTTAATGGCCTCGTATATTTAATATCTACCGACTTAATAAATTTCAAACGCAAATTATATGTTCATGTACCTGTTAATTAATAGGTATCTATGCATAAGCACATGCATTAATGTATGAACAGCTCGCAGTACAAGGATAGCTATCGCGATGAATGACTACGCATTTGTTTCTTCTTACAGATCTTCCACGTTCATCTATGATTAGAAGCGTTAAATCACTGGCTTATCGTTGAACCATTAGATATACAACAAGGGAATTACTTTCTCGAATTAGACATCACTTACCTTGAATGACTTTTAGCCTATGAATCTTCGCTGTCTGTTAATGATTCTGTCGGTGGTGAAAAGTCTTTCGCTGTTAATCACAGCCTGAATAATGTACTTGAGTTCTTTATTATCCTACACTCTCGATGTTTTCAAAATAACGATAAATCGTTTATCAATGCCAGTGCATCCATGGTGCTTCGTGTTCTTAACGAAACGAGAACTTGAAGCCTGTAATTAAGATAATTAAAAGCCCTAACGTAGGACTTGCACCCTGAATTTTTAATAATTCTCAGTATGTGATTTTCACGGGCGATTAAAGTAATTTTGTTGTTATGTTTAAGACAGGTTTCGTTCAATTTTATAATAGCTATTTAACTGTAGTTTTCATCAGATAAAATACAAAGTCATATGAAACAAATTAAAAGTGAATATTCTACGACGTAGGATTTGCACCCTGAATTTTTAATAATTCTCAGTAGTTCGTTCAATTTTATAATAGCTATTTAACTGTATTTTTCATCACATAAAATACAAAGTCATATGAAACACAAATTAAAATTAAATATTCTACAACGTATTTGGAGATTTACGAAGAATTCTGTACGAAAATCCGGCCTATAAGTGTCATTACTTTCGTTTATATATATCGAAACTTGTTTAAATGTATATGTGTGTGTATATATACATTTTTTGACAAATAACTAAAAAGCAATTTTAAAACAGCGTTATTTAACAATTTTTTAAAATACTCCTACATACATGCTTGCTACGTAATTCAATCGCTAACGATTACGTTTGGTTTCGTTTTTTTCCACTTGATTTCCTCAAAGCTAGAAGTCATAGAAAAAAAATTAATCAGATGACGATCGTTGCTCGATCGTTCGATAACCATTTTTTTTTAACTATATTAATTTTAATGAGAAGCGATGGAGTATATGTGCAAGTATATATCTGATAACCTTGAAGATGAAACGATTAAGAGATGCCCACTAGTTAACGTTAAAAAAACGTATGAAATAGTTCAGTCTATGCCCTGCCAGGTGGAGTATGTGTAATACACGGAACATGAATAGTTTCCAGCTTCTTTATTTTATTCTAGAATATGTTTCTCTAACGGTACCGTACAATGCACGCATGTACCCGTACGTATTTAAATGGTTCGTTAGATTGATTAAATAGCACCACAACTATGGTGTAAACTTGGTTAAGAGAATGTTCCTAGAGCTTTTGTAATGAAATAAATTTTATAATAAAAAAAAAAAAGTATTCTAATCTCTTGCTAGTGAATTCTATTCCTTTAGGTAAAGGGTCCATTTAAAGGGAGGTAGATGCTAATTATGTAACTCGCATACTTTCCTGTTGAATATTCTTTTATTAATTTATGGTTAAGAGCGTATTGCGTCGACTAATTTTTTGCTTCAATTTGGTATTTTAATTTTCTAACACCTAACCACAAGGTACACTTGTGTTTTCTTGACTTCAGTACGTATCTTTTTCTATAATTAACATTTATAATAAGGACGTTTACACCAGTTAATTGAAATTAATTTACATCGTTGGAAAATATTACTATTCTTATTTCATCGGCCAATTCAAATTTTAGAAGATTACCAAGCACGGAAAATCATTTATCAGCAAATTTATTGCATATCTATTGCTATTAATTAATTCTATTATTATCGAACGAACGAATCTTAAACAGGTAGTTGTTTACTTAAGCAGTAATAATTACACTCGGAAAAATAATTTTCAAATGTTTCAACAAAATTCGGCATTTAACCTTTTCTTTAAATTCCATTTCTAACACGAGCATTATTCTGCTTTGTTCTTTCTCTTTTGTTTTCTATTCTGCGATACTTGCGCCATGTAGGACGCTGTTTGCGAATTTGTTCGGAACTTTAATTCCGTGACACGAGCCAGAAGCGAACGTTTCGAACATTCTAGTAAATTAGTTCGCGTTTGAGCGATTGTTCTGCTTTTTTGTTGGTGAACGTTTAATCTTCAAGAAGCTCGTTTCGTGGAAAGAATGATTTTTGTGTAAAAATGATTTTCATTTATTATTATTCAGCAGAAGTTCAATGAAATTTGAAATTTGGTGAATTTTTTATCTACTCTCGTTTCATTTAATCGACAAAGACAAGCATTTTGTTATTTCATTTTGTTATTATCGAAGCGAGATTACAAATCTCTACTTGATGGCAATCAAATATTTATATAAGTAATTTAAATTTAAATTTTATATAGTTAAAGAAATTTATCAAAGACTACATAACTATACTATTACAAATAATCGTATATCATTCACATGTATTGTGTTTTGTGTATTATGTTGTGTCACATACACAATCGTATATGGCAGTAGTTATTCTGTTTGTACATTTTCAAGACTAATTTTATATTCAGTGAAACATAATTCTCTGCGTTAGATTTCTTTTAGCAATATACATTCTTTTTTTATTTATGTTATTCTGCGTTTTACAATTTGTCCAACGGGACATTTGGTAAATTTTTATATAAATATACATTTGACTAACTATTTTGCCGTATATTTCGTGATATTAGTATTACAAGTTAAGTTCGTTTCATTGAAAATTAATATTTTCACATTTTATGCTACGAATTTTTGTTTTATTTGAGAGTAAAGAAGAATGAAAAAGATAATGTTACATCTCTGTTTCGAGATAGATCTGTACGATTCTTTTATAAACTTTTATTTTTTGGAGAAGATTTCTTTTTATTCTCGTTGATATACATATTTTCCTAGATATTTTTATCGAACAATTTAAATATCTAAAATTAACTATGAATTCGCAATAAATTTGGAATTGTTAGTTCGATATTAATAACAAATTTACAGTCTTACATTCGTCATATAATTTAGATAACGATTTAAACCATACATTATTCAACTAGATACAGTGGTTGTCAGAAGCTTTTGTCCAAACTATAATTTTGCTATATCGTAGAAATAAAAAAAGCGTATGCAAAAATAAAAATCTGATATACAAGTATGGCCATCCTGTGCATTTTATAAAGTACGATATTGTAAAAATGTTTGTAAGAAGAAATTTAATATCATACAGGTTACTCCGAGATACAGCTATATCTGGCTGGAAAATATTGCTAACCACTGCATGATCAAATTATATATTATTTTTAATTTCTTAATTTCATTAGATAACTACACTTTAGTATTCTCAAGAAACAAATACTTATTTCTATAATATTTTATAACATTCAGCCAGTGTAAAAGGATGACGTAAATAATGCTAATTTTCAAACATCACCTTTTTATCACCTTTCAATCACCTTTCTATACATTTCAATTTACATAGCTGTTTTTATACAGTTACTCGCGAAGGTGAATACGTTGAAACTCTTTTAGAGAGCTTTCATGAACATATTACACGTGGTATACATATACATATACATAAGTGGGAATACTTATGTTAAAAGATCGTAGATTGCTGTAATTCACTAACATTCGCTATACATGTATTCAGATAGGATTCGCAGTTATGTAAACCCTCATAAATAAAACGAATTCCGTTTAACCGAGTGTCCGGTGGTCGCGTTCACTTCATACAATTCACTATTGGTAAACACGTTCGCTAACTGTCGCGACCTTCGATCGACTTCAAATACTTTCGCGAGCTACTTTACCTTTCGTTCAATTAGTCGTCTATCAGGAAATACACTTGTCACAATTAGTGGATGTTTATGTATTTATGGGGAAGTTAAGGGCAAAAATGGACGGAACGCACATAGCAGGTAATTTAGTCGCGATTCTCGATTAATTATGCTAACCAAAAATCATCGTAGCGCTGTGTTCTAGAGAGGTCTGAACGTTGGATAAGTTAAACAATGGTACTTCCACTTGAACGTTTTAAAAGCGAGTTCGAGCGCACAAATCTCTTTGAGAAAGTCTCACTTTCTATCAAACTATTCCTCGAGGAACTTGGAAGCGCAAAAGGCGACAGGCATCCACCTTATATTTCCTTTTTCTTTCGAACGATGCGTATAGAATTCCTATTGAAAACTTTTCTTCTTTCCTTCGCGGACAAATCTGGTCGCTTTTTCCCTTGCGTTTGTGTCGCTGACGTCACAATGGCGGATAGTTGGATGGAAAATAACAAAGTTGTCCTCGGACAATAACGCAAACGTCTAGTAGCCTGGCGATTGTCGAAGAAATAAGATTTTCTGGTCAGAATTAAAAACGTCTGTGTATCGATTTGTTTTCTTCGGTGCAAAAGCTCTTTTGTATCGACTGTTTGCTATAAATCGTTAAAAAGAGCACGGTTATCGTTTACGAGGGAAAGGAATTTTCTGGTGAAAATCGGGCGTCTGCTCGTAAGAATCTGCATACAGTTAAATATTAGAGAAAGCTGTACGTAAAATCCACGCTCTCGTCGTTAAACATCGTGTAGGCTTTCGTATAAATCGAATCACACCTTAACGGACTGTACCACAAATTACATACAGCACATCCTGTATATTACTCTTAATCATTTTTTTTTTATGAATCTTCCAAATTTTAATATAAATCGTTACAAATTTTGCACTGTTTGTACACGAATTAAAAATTTCGTTCTTAACGCCGACATTAGTTTTTTGTTATCTTGGACCATAATCGCAACAATCGTTTTAACACTCTGTTCCATACGTAGGTATTAAAACAACGGTTCTTACGTATTGTACTTTGTTACGTTCCAGCACTGAAGCGTTAAGTGTTGTAACAAAGATAAAAGCATCAATCTTTTATTATTGTTGTTATATCTTCATTACTCGGCCCAACGACCTTGAAGAAAGAACTCGGTTGGTTTGGCTCACGGAGCTAAAATTATACCAAAGAGAAAGCTACATGGAGCCTAAAACTAATGCTTATTTATTTCCATTCCACCCCATTGCACCTGCCTGCTTTCCCTCCCTTGCCAAGCTCAATAACAGCAGCTCTAATTCCAACTATCACCTGCAACTGACTCAGATCCCTTTTGAACTCTTATCGCTTAAAATCTCATCGATTCTTACGCTTCTTTCTGCGACCCCGCTGCGCACTCAATCTTCTGGGTATTATAAAGCAATTACAGTAAAAGATCATTTTCAAAACTATTGAGAGAACTCGAAAGAAACGGATAATCGATATATCTGTTCTTTTCCTTTGAAAATAAAAGATACTAACCATTTAGGTAATTATTTAAGACTACATATATCTCGTTGTATGTGCACAATGGACAGCCGTGACAAGCTTTTCATAGCAGCAAGCGTACTCGCGCGTGTATACGCTGGAACGAAAAAGTTACAAAGTTGTAATAAAAATGGACGAAAGTAAATGCAAAGAGGACAACACCTCGAGCTCCAATTGGAGTTTTAAATGCGCAAAACTTTGAAAAAGAAAGACGTAGGAAATTAGGTCTACACCGTGAAAATGTGCGATGAATTGGTTCAAAGAGTAAATAGGTACATTGAGACGAAACAATGTCAAAATATACTTACCCTCAGAGACTTCTTCCCAACTGTCTAATCCAACTTTTTTTATCGATTTTCATTGAAATGGAACATTAACAGCTACAGCTAAACCAAGAAAAGAACACTTGTCTTGTACTTGGCATAGTAAACATAAGTTTTTACCGTTCCTATTTATTACGTATCTTTATTCAAACGTTTTCACGAAATTTTCAGCGACCCGTGTATATAACATTTTGCGCTTAATTACTCGTGAAATTAAAAAACTCATGAAATTAAAGTTCAAACGTTAAATCTGTAAAATACAGAACCTGTATTCCGGCGTTCTACAATGAATAAAATATAATATAATATAATAAAATATGACAATTTCATCGCTTTGTTTTCGTAATACTACGTACGTTTGGTCGCATGATCGTTCAAAGCGAAAAATACGCATGAATTTCGAAACTTCTGAGATTCGTCAACTTATAGAGGAACAATTCCCCTCTTCGATGCGAATGTTGAAAAATTGGATTTTGGCCACGAAAGGCAGCACCATAACGTTGCGACGCTTAGGTTCGCGTCCCGCTTCCTTTTGTCGCTTCCATTTTGACAGCGGCGAAACGTTAGGCAACCGCAGAAAGTAGCGTGCAAGGACAATTAGGGGACGATAAATTTCTAGCTGTGCCGTGAGCTGTATTGTTTTCCGTCCCGTGACAAATGATCCTCGAGTGTCTTCCTTAATCCATCATTATCATTCGGTTTACTAAACATCGTCTGTAGGTCGAGGCAGATTCTCAAGAACAAAACGAAATAAGACCTATCAATACTTGCCAACTTGAACGTAGAATGATGGATAATGAACGTTGATATTTTTGCCGAGATAAACGCATTAAAGCAGATGGAGTCGTGCAATGAATAATTCTGTATCGCGGTCGTTGAATAATTTATTAGACAACAAATCGCGAAGAACGATTATCTTTCTGTTTCTTATTCTCATAACAAGTTCAAGCGTTAAGCGCGATATGTTAGGTCCAGTTCAATTGGAAAATAGTCGGTTTAACGAGATAACTTGTAACGTGTGAAGTCTGTTTGAAGAATTATCATCGTTCTGCTACCAAACTTGTTAATATTACGCAGAAATATTCGGAAGTTTAATTAGAAAATTGTATGAAATAATAAGAGATATACACAGTATGTCGACATAAAAGTGTATCTCGAGACTTGTAGAAAATTTGATTAATAATTTTACACGGTTGAAAATTTTGCAAGAAGGCCCACATGTAAGCAACGTCTAAAAATAAAGCTACCCAGGTTAGATTTCGAGCCCCACCAAATAGATGTTATTCCGAGGTAACCGTCTTCTCGCTATCGGTCAAAAAGTTCGCCATACTTCGAGAGGCCTAATGGCCCATAAAATCGCCTCGATACCGAGTCGAACGATGACTTACGTGACCAGGACCACAAACGGTTACGAAATGCGTCCATGGTGGGGATGAGACAAAGACAAAAGGACATATGAACAAAACATTGCAGATTCCAACAGTTAGCAGTTCCTACCCAACAGTCTAGCAGTGAGGTAGTCAGGAACAAGTGATCGATTTAGAGTCAAGTCGCGAGGTGTACAGAATGGCGAGTTATTAACCTAGTCCGGTCACGAGCAACAAAGATCGTTATTGTTGATAAATATTTTTGTTATCAAAATTTAACGCTCTTATTTCTGTTGCGCTCTACACGACCTATCCACCTCATAGCCAATCTATTTTTACGCTTTATCGAACGAAAAATCAATCCGGTATATATTATTATATACTATTATACGTTATATATATTATTATACTTTTATCATACGCTTCTAAAAATTTTGTTCCTACTTTTGCTTGCAAAGTATGCGAGCATCGTTTAACGGAAGAAGACACCAGCATTACATAAGCAAAGCAATTTCCCAACTACCAGGTGGTTCTTTTCGTTACGACGATTTACATATTTCGGTTTTTATCGCGATGGAGTGGGCGGTCGTTGATTTTCCCGGTCGCGCGAAATTTCGCGAAAACGAGGATTTTCGAGCTGTCGTTGCCCCGTGCTCGATGCTAATTGCAAATTGTACGCGGCCGGTACTGGCGCTATAATTTCCTCTTTAAAGCACGTAATATAGGAACAAAGCGTACGCACGCGCGTGCGTTTTGTCCGCGTTAAGATTCTCTTGCAACACGCTCCAGGCGTAAATAAATGGTGACAGATGATATTTGGGAAAGAATTTATGAAATGCAGCGTGCGTCCCATGCATTTCCGGCTTTTCTCTTCTTTCTTTCTTTCTCTTCCCTCTGTTTCCGCTGTCGCTTTCATTTTCTCGTTTCATTTACGTCGCGCATTCGAAGCGTTTTACAGGAAATCCGAATTTTTCGAATTAACCGCGCGCTCTCTGTCGCGTGCATGCAGTTTGCTGTAATTACGCGTTGCGTTGTAACGCATTGCATTGGTGTCACAATGCAAATTCACGAGACAAGCTCGCAAAATAGAAGACAGTGTTATCATTTTTTAAATTACTTTTTATTACCATCTTTAACAAGCGATTACTATGTTCGCTGAAAAAGTTGAAATTGTGGAAATAAAAGATTTTCTGTATTGTTAAATGTACTCGATTATCAGTAATATCAACGTTTGTGTACGATTATAGTATCTGTTATAATATAGAATTATGTATGTATATCTGAAGATATTTAATAATATAGCTAATTATAATAATAATATAGATGTGATATAGATAAATAAAATAATATATATTTCTAGATTACAATCGTACGAATACTTTTGTTTCTGTATAAACAAACCGTTATTAGCATAAACCAATTATGTTAATATGTGTATCTATTTCAATAAATTTTGCCTGGCGGCTGCGAAATGAGATTCATTCATATCGATGAATTATACCAATAATTAATTTAATAATTCATTCGAATCGATATTTTATATATTAAAGAAAGGATACGCTACGAATATATTAAAAATTCATTCAAACGATTCATACGGTTTAAGGCGCATAATCTAATATTATTGATCTAAATGTTAAAGTTTTATTAGAGACACGCGAGAGATGTCCGAAGACTTTTCAGCAGATATCTTTGCTTTTTTACATATTCGGTCGAGTAATAAGTTCATTCGACTGTCACGAGTGTTGTATTTCGTAGAATGTATCTCTGATGAAAACCTGTCTGAAGAAGGTCAGAATACGTATTTTTAAATTTTCTGATGAAAAATATGTGGTATAAATATATATATAGTAATACATATATTTGATAATATAATATATAGTAAAAGTATACGCTACTAACATAATAATAATTTTCTGAAAGAATGCATGTTAAAGTTCATGGTCTACGCGTGGTAATGTAAAAACAAAATTTTTCATGTTTATTCTACGATGTCATAAAACATACGAAAGGAAAATATCAATAGTGGTAACGTCAAACTAATTTGAAAGTTTCCTAAACTTCTCTTCCATCTAGTGTTTATTCGTTTGTTTTACTGTTTATCAGTCTGTTCATCCTTATTATGGAACAATTGTGCTAATAATGCGTGTGGACACTGAAATGCTAAAGACGTTTCTAAATAGGATTTACTATGTTTTAACAATTGAAGCCAACAAGGCTTTTTTCTTTCTCATTCAACACGTGTTTGCTTGTACTGGATAATAAAATTTGCATCGGTAGACGACGTTAATGAATAATATCAACTTTGGAAATATTTGTATCTATAAATGACGAAGAAAAAGGAAACCTGTCTGCGTTTGGTATACGAATAACAGAATATTCATTTTTTTTATGATAATTATTTTATACCGCAAAAACAATGATATCGGCAACATTAGATTTTCACAAATTGTTTAACATGTCAAATATTATCTGTTGAAATGTTCAACTGGATTATTCTAACATCCTAAATCTATTGAATCTTCTGCCCTCTGTCTGATTAATTGTTAGTAAATAAAAGTAAAAGTTATCTCATTTTTTTCTGAGGAAAGTTTTTCTAACTTTTCAAGTCCGACTTTGATTATCCTGCTACAGAAATAATAATTTTTGTTCGCAAATTTTCAAATAATTTCAAATTCAAAAATCACAAACGTCGAAAGATGTGAGAATTTTTAGATTTCCGAAACGAAATTTTTATACGACTGAAAGTCGTGGAAACTGTGATTTTCATTATTTTTTGACGTTTGTAGCTCATAACAATGTGGAATTTTCAGCAGGTATACTTTTTCCAAATTGCAATTTACTCAAAATTGTTTTATGCGTTATCCAGCAAATAATCCTTGTAACTTAAAAAAAAATCAACTCGTTTGGTTTAATTATTAGAAAGTTAGTCAAATTGAAAAACTGTGTGAACAAGTTTGTTCGTCACTATAATTGATAATTCGTTATTATTTCGCAAAAATCCTATAGATACTTTTTATAACTATTAATTATTTTTCAAGTAGTCCAGTTCGATTATACCTCACGTTCAATATGAAATTACCAGCATTTGTGTATGTCATATAAAGAAAGACGAAAAGCTTTTGATGTATCTGCCTTACATAATTTCATAGATTTATCTTTGGCAATATTTCATGGGAACATTTGCATATCTCTGGTGAAAATATTCTGGCGGATCTAATACATTTATTTATACTTTAAATCATCTAAATGTTCGTCCCTTGGTACCATCTAAATGGTCGTCCCTTGATACCAGAAATGGTTGAAAGTGAAGGTGCTTGTATATTTCAGTGTCGTTTATTTATACAATCTCTATGACATTTCTATCGTTTTCTAGCTCTTAAAATGTCTTGCTTCGTTTTGATAGTATCGTACGTCTCCTTTTTGATGTCATTATACATATTTTACATATAAAATGTGTTGCAATTTTTACACTATTGATTTCCATGGTATTGTTAAAAAATTACAGTAAATATAAAATAACAGTAATATAAATAATATAATGTAATATAAAAATAAAAAGTACATGGATAGTATAATATTAATAATAATATCGATATGTAATATTAGTAATAATAATACCATAATTAAAATACATATACTAATAAAATGGCGAAGGAGAGATATATGTACGAATATATTCATATAATAGAACGTTCAGCTAGGATATTCCAATAATGGAACGTTTAGATAATGGGTATTCAAATAACGGAGTTACTGCAATTCACATTTTGACGTTGCTAATGATAATGTCCGCCAGTCAAGTTTAATTTGATATATTAATGTGACACATGAAAATGCAAATGTTCAATAGGTGCGTTAGAAATGCTAGATAAAATTAGATACGAAACGCAAACAAACGTTTGAACATTTTAATTTCTAATAGTTTAATGCACTACGAAATTTGTATAATCACCGAATTAAAAGTTAATGGACTTCAGCCACTGTTAGTTAAATTGATTTTAATCCTTGCGAACGTAAATGTATTATAATTTGTTGTTAACGGGAATGAAACGAAATATGAAAATGTGGGAGATTTCTAAATAAAGAAGTTATTATGCCCGAGAGATTGGTTATGCGAATGACAAATTAATTCGTTTCTCTCCATTGAGAAATCAATCGAATATTTAATGGTAATCGATCAAAGTTTAAATTACGTTCGAGTGATATGTTCATAATTACGAGTATTAATATTAATTTTTGTTTTTAAGCATTGACAGTAATAATTAAAGTTCTACCTTCCGAAGTTAATGCACATAGAAAACATTTCAATTTTTATTATCAGATTGAACGTGAAATTTTAAATGGATACTATGTATTTAGTAGATACTTAAATAGATACTATGTAGTAGATAAAAAAAATATAAAATTGGTACACGCTTCTAAATTACAAAAACTGTACAATAATACCTATTGTCTAAGAAATCTACCCGTTTTGTATATCTATACGAGTCTAACTAAATGTTTTCATTTCAAAATACCAGAAAGATATTTCAAGCTTAGAATATTCATGTATATGTGCACTTGGCGTATGAAATTTTTATTGCCCATAAAGGATCGCACGATATCCCAAGAAAGACATTAAATCCCAGTCCACAAAGGAGCCACGTCCCTCAAGTAAGCTCAATTCTCATCACGGTCGACTCATGCGCGTATTTCGAGACTCACTTCCGTTATCTCAATATTTTCCCATAATTCTAAACTTATCATTAAATTATCGATATTGCACCGTAACACTTTTAAAGAGATCATAGATGATCCCTATATCGAGCGGGCACGGTTAAGGCCTAGATACAGATACACGAAAAAGCACTCTACATATCTAAATGTCTTTTTACTTCTTTATTTGTTGTAAGATAAAACGACACTTGGCAAACTTTTTCACGCCACTTTTTTACGCAATTATCGTTTACGGGTGAGACTGGTTGGTTGGTAAATCGGTGAACACCTGGTATTTATGTTAAACTCGTATCGCATGGCTTCCACTACAACGTCAATTTTCAGTTCTATTCCCAAGTCCTAGATAGTTTTGTCCAACCAAACAAAGCTAATCAAATTTCAAACTAGTTAACAGTTAGCGTAATCTTACACATAGCATATTCCTGAAAGCTTTCTATTAACCTTCAAATCTTCTCCACCAGCCATCGTAGATAATTTTTTATAATATAAATCCCAGTATGTTGTAAATTTCTGGTCAACAGAACCACGTGATTTTTATGTAGAAAATAACAGACATTGGACGCGGGTTTGTTTCTATTATGAACCTGTGGATTAGAACATAATACAGTAATAGAATCGTAAATTCAGGAAGTAACTACGGAGCGCAGGCTCCGTGAAGCCCTCTCTTGTTTTCCAGTAAAGTGGGATCAGCAGGCTTACAAAAGTGAATCGCGGGTTTTATATCCGTCTGCACAGGCTTAAATGGACCCCTCAACGCCGGATAAAATAATCCACGGACCTGTAACCGTATGTTTAAACCGGCTCCCTCGGTAGACCGGCGTTGAAACAGCGATTCTCGTGGGGGCGTGAAAGGCGACTCCGGCGCGCTAGTACGTTCGACTTAAGAGGGTGATTCGTTAGGGAAGCCCCGTTATAATTTCCGGCTAAACGTTGGTTCTCCTTGCAGCTCGCGTGCGGATTCGTGAGTAACGCATTTAGGACAGAGTCGAGCAACATTTTTATTCGGATAACAGAGAACGGATATAAAATAAGAATAAAATTCTGTTGGCCATTCTACTTGCCAATTCTAACGAACAATCCGACAATGAACATATCTGATGGAATAAGAATGGAATAATAAAAAGATTTAGCCCCATTTTTACTGAGTTTACAGGAACGTGTGTTTTTTAAAGAAGTTAAGAAATGATAT
The DNA here is from genome assembly GCA_014737395.1 of Bombus waltoni. Taxonomy (NCBI): domain Eukaryota; kingdom Metazoa; phylum Arthropoda; class Insecta; order Hymenoptera; family Apidae; genus Bombus; species Bombus waltoni. Next base: position 1,794,633 of record JACXII010000021.1, read on the forward strand.
TACAGAGTATATCTTCTCTTGTCGATGTAATATTAATCGTGGCCTGTAGGTCATAGTGTATTCTGTTTTGTGGGAAAACTGTCACTTTTTTGTACTCGTGGAGCAATACTTTGCTGGCAGTGCCACCTGGTTCTTGCAAATTTGATCAATACCACGTCTTCTCTAATTATTTGTATTCTGTGTGTCTCAATATGTCCTGTATTTATCCACATTTTAAACGAGTATATAAATAACGTTATAAACATGACATTGCTCCAATCGTAGGTTACAGAAGTTTGAAGTAGGTACGAATGTTTGTGTGTGCTCGCCTGCTGTTGCTACTGTTATTATCCACTCGTCACTCCATTCTCAGTTGAACCGCTGGGTATGTTGTTGTAACGCTGTTTGTCACCAGAGGATGTATATAGCGTTCGGCAAGTGGCCATTACGACCCGCGATTTCCCAGTTCTGCATATTTTGAAATGGATAACTGCTCTTTGCTTAGACCAATAATATTCCTTCTAGAAGGTTTTCCAAACGCTTTCTCGTATAGTTCTTGCACCAAAATTACGATGAATACTACTACGCGTCACTATATTCTTGCTCGTTATAGCGCGGAAGCAAGTTATCAGAGCTGCTTGATTCCCGCATACAACCCTTCAATTTATTGGAATAAGAATTTGTTCACACAAGAAATTACTCGTGTATGAACTGACCTTAATGAGACTTTCTTCGAATAATTGATTCTTGTAGGGTTAATAATTATTAATATTCGAACATATGCGAATATTCTTTCATTAATATATTACATATTATGTATATTATGTATTATTACGTTTTAGATATTTTCCATTCTGCGATAACACAGGACTATCGTGATTTATATCTGTCAGATTCGGGACAAATCTGGGAATACAATATGTTTCCTATATATTATATAGAAGTTGTAAAATGATTAGTACAAGTATACATATATTTAGCATACGTCATAATGTATGTATACTAATTAATAAGCCTCAATATTCATTGGGACTATACGTATCACTTATTGTGTACTCGCATGGCAATTTTTTTACTAAATATATGTTTGCAATACATATCGTGCAATTTCTGTATACAGTTCCAGATTGGTTTCAAATTATTAATGCAATCATGATAGCCACGTCTTGTCACAGCGCTAATGAAATTTCAAATTGGTTCGTATAATACGTGCAATGTGAACATAAATGTTCTCTATGATACATGTTGAAATATAATACTTTCATGAACCGCTGTATCTTATTTGGAGAATCAACGAGGCATTGGACGCGAAGTATATTTTCAAGGTCCGTTGTTCAGTTGTCGTAACATTGACTTCCAAAATTAATTCTTTTTCAAATGTTAGTTCAGAAAACTTGATCGCTCTCCGATAAATCAATCATTTGCCACGTTAATAGTAGAAACTGTACTGATCGCGAACACGTGACTGAATTTAAAATTAAGTGGAAAGGGACAATTATTTTAATACTACTGACTAAGGAAACGGTATTATTCAATTATTATCTATTTATTGTCGCATAGACTAATTACAATAGCAAGTGATAGTAATTGGCGATCACAATTGTTCTTATTTACTATTCGAACATTGATGGAGCAAATAAGGAAAAGAACTTTTTATCTGTAAAGTATAATTATTATTATATAATGTGAATACATGATAGTAAATGAAAGAAATTACTTCATTCGATAATATATATATATTATATCATAAATAAATAAAAAATATATATTATATATACACACTATAATAATTAAATAATAAAACAGTTTCAAGGAAGATCGTCTGCTTATTTAAATAAACTACCAGATGCATAATTATTTCAAGATATTCTCTTCGCTTTTTTGGTAAAAGCAATGGACACGAACGACGCTCGTTTTTGCTTCGAGCTCTTTAATTGCTCAGGGATTTTTTCGGATTGACAGTAGAGAGGGGTATTCTCGAAATTACACGTACGATATACGCGAGATTTCATTTCACTTTGTCGTGGTATCGGATTCTATTGATTTTGGGAGTCCCAGTTCCGAGTGTTTTAAATCTAAACTCACGTGTGCAGTGAGAGAAGACCGCACCGGACAGTAGAATGGTGTGAGCGGTGACCTATATTAAAATGGCGCTTGGTTTTGCGGCGAATTCTGTGCTAAACTGTAATTGCAGCTTCTTGTTTATTAACACATTTACTACGCACATACGTTTGGTCTGTGAGTTGGCACGTACTTTTACGATACGAAGGCCGCAACACCGCAATATCATAGGTCATATTTTCGCTGTGGAAGAGTACACGAGTCTAGGATACAGTACAAGGCGGAGCAATTTGGTTTTAAATTGAAATTGTTTTGCTATTCTTCCGCGTTATGGCTTTTAACTGTGTACAATCTTTGCGCGTTCGTGCATGGTCTTAACAGATACCGCCTGTTAAATCCTGTACAATTGTGTTCCACGCAATTCCTACCTTGTTATATTCTTCTTATACTTTTCATAAATCTTTTTACAAGATCTTGGATCAATTGTTGCTCTAGCAATTTGAGTTAATCGTCGCATTTTTTTTTGGACTGGTTATAGAGCCATTTACGTCGCAATATGAGTCCCGGGCTGTTTATGTAGTTTGCATACGCGAAACAATACGTGAAAATAATCTCACTCTTTTTAAGAACGACTAACTCGTGTTTGTTATGGCTCGCGAATTTAATTTCTGCAAAACATAATTACTTAGTAAATATTGCTTTCCGATGAAATCTTGTTTCAGTCGCGCGAAAATACAATGATAAAGTATCGGTCGCGAATATCGAAATGTCGGATCGGAAAGTCTCAATGTATTATTATTCACTGGTGTGATGATATTTTACAAGCAATTACGTATCCATTGTTATTAGTAGTAATTAGTAAGAACTTTATGATGCTATATGTTTCTTTCTTTTTGGTCACAAAATACGACAACCATCGTCTTGCAGAAGAATTTAAAGTACCTTACGTGTCCGTAATATAATCTCATATAAACTGCAAATTTGTATACATCTATGGGAAATTGGAAAGCGCGTGCGATATACGCGAGTGTGAAGAAATATTCGAAGCGAAGTACTTGTTACAATTCAGTGGAACTGGAAGTTCAATGGAAGAAACAAATTTTTAGATAGGTTCCGCTTCCTTAGTTGCGTGTATAGTTAGTGAAGAAATCGCATAAGACAGCGCGTATTTGCGCATTTACTATATATAATGAATTTAAAAGTTAAAAATGCACGCAAAATGTACGTATCTAATATAGGGTTGGTCTTCCCTGTTAGATAGACTTGTTTATTTCGCTTAAAGACAGAGAACTATAGCTCTTTAATTAGAATTTAGTGCAGTAACGTGATACAATCAAAAGCAACCAAAGTGATGGTTCACAGCTCAACTCACAACTTACAACGTACGACTTACGACTTACAACGTACAACTTACGACTTACAACGTACAACTTACAACTTACAACGTACAACTTACGACTTACAACGTACAACTTACGACTTACAACGTACAACTTACGACTTACAACGTACAACTTACGATTTACGACTTACAACATACGACATACGACTTACGACTTATGACTTACGACTTACAAAATATGACTTATAAGTTACGACTTACAACATACGACTTACAACATACGACTTACAACATACGACTTACAACATATGACTTACAACATACGAATTACAACTTACGACTTACGACTTACAACATACGACTTACGACTTACAACGTGCAATTTACAACTTCACGACAACTCATAGCGACTCGACAACACTTGAGTCACAGCCACTCCACTACTCACGAGTAATAATTACTGCCGCAGCTCACTAACGGCTACCTTTTATATCATAGTTTTGGTATTCCTCCCACGCACTTGTGTTTTACAGCTCTTGATCTAAGATGGTCAAGTGCACCTCTTTGATTACCTCATGTCCATCTGTCCCGACCTGTCAGCGCTTTCATTGTCTTCTACCCGTCAGGATTTTCCCGATACTACACTAATATGCAAAAATATGTCGAATATTCGAAATACAGTACTCGTTATAATAACTGGTAGGTGCTATGGATCTTCCTTCAGGATCCATGCCGCCAATTTTGCTTTTAAAAATACGAAGAGGAGCAAAAAGCGGTAGGGCAGGTAGATCACAAGAAATGTTCTACTCTTATCATTTAATATTCTTCCATACGAAGTGCATTTTGTTTCGATACTTGACCCATAAAATAGCCTTCTTTTTTACCGTTTGTAGACTTCTTCGAAATAACAGCTCGCCTTGTACAAGACAGCGCCCGACGCGCCACTCGTGAAAAAGAAAAGAGCCGTCTTTGGTGGTTGAATTATGTCCAGGTCACGTCTTCGAAAAGCGGCGGGAACCTTGAAGGATCGACGGTATTATGAACGAGGTTGAGATCGATTCGATGCAACAAGCGGAAGAAAATAATATCCGCGGTGGTCAGCCTCGTCATATTGCCTCGAATCGTTTCCCTTTTCATCTTTTCAGAGCGCACAATATTCCAAAAATAACATGGAGAGTTCGTCCGTAGGAAATGTTTGACTTTTCATCGCGATTTTATTGCTGCTCCCCCCACCCCTTTTTTTCGTTCGAAAGGTCGGACGGCGCTCGATGATTTGAAAGTATGTGAGATACGTATTTCTTGACAGTCGTCAAGGATTTTCAGAATCGTTCTTATTTCATTGAGCATCGGCAGACTACTAGAATAAAAAAGTCGAGCTCACGCAGGAATTTCTTTGATCCACTAAATATCATAATGATTGTTGATTCGCTCCAAGTGTTCGAAATTTGGGAAAAATTCGTAGCTAATGTGTTTTCGTGGAATGAGAATCTTATTAGTACAAGGTATTAGAGAATTGGAAATCCCGATGAGTCATATACCCATGGCCTTTTAGGACATGGGACAATTAAAAAAATGTTGTTACTCAGGAGTTGTGGAGTAGTTATTACTCAGGAGTTGCGGAGTAATTGCTACTCAAGTATTGTTGAGTCGCTATGAGTTGTCGTGAAGTTGTAAGTTGAGTTGTGAACCATCACTTCAGTTGCTTTTGATTGTATCACGTTACTACACTAAGTTCTAATTAAATAACTTTAGTTCTCTGTCCTTAAGCGAAATAAACAGATCCATCTAATAGGGAAAACCCTATACTATTGACGAATTTGATAAACTTTTACCCTGTACTTACTCTATCTATATAGATTCACGACCTTTATGAGTTATTGTTATATATAATTGTACTCAGCTTACTTGGACCTACCTATAATATAATAACGTTTAAAGTAACATAGAAATATCATCTCTTATTTATTAATCTGATTTTATTGTTATTATCTTTGTTAACCTAATTTTCTCGACGAAACAATGTGCATAGCTCTGGTTGCGTTTCTTAAGATAGTTTCTTGAAAAAAGCGTTAAACGAATTTTGAATCGTGAATTTATTCGTCTGAACGACAATGTTGCAATAGTTTTGTTTTGCACAAGTTGGACATTTTATCGTAGCAACTTGCTAGTTCAATGTTCTTGGAGAATTACAGCAATTCGAAACAATCAAACTCGTTTCCCCTAGAATTATGATTCTTGAGTTGTTTCGTTGTTGCAGCAAACAAACGATATGTTTGTTGCTTGTTTAACGGGCATAAATATTTCTCGCCGACTAGTTATTAGTATTTAATTTGTGCCGGCTTTGACTCGAGTGCAATTTATTTCGTCGGAACGAACCGTTGTTACTGCATTGTTGTATAGTCGACGCGGAAAAGATTGCTCTTTAAATGCGAGTCTTTCTTCCTGTAGAGTGGCAACGTAACCTGCATTTGCATTTAATGCGCCTTTTAATTAGTCGAATGGTCGTGCACAAAAAGCTCGTTTGACGGAAGAACATTCAAAAAAAAAAAAAAAAAAAAAAAAAAAAGGCACGCAATTGCTGGATGTAAAAAGTCGCTTGTTCCGAGTGTACGTCGTTTTTCATTTTTGTTGACAATTGCTCCAATAGGAGGACGCGGTAGGATGAAATTTGTTTGCCGGGAACAGCTAAAACGTTAATCGTGAGCAAGGTGATTTCTGTGAAGGGAAATTTACCTTTCCAAATATCATCGTACAGTTTCTTATGAATTTAATCACTGTCCGGTGAATTTCGAAGAACGAAATTTTATTTAAATCACATGACTCGTTCATTAAGATTTATTTGAATTGTATGATTCATTTATTGAGATTTATCGTGAACCCTGAATACATTTAAATATATATGACATCGATGCGCGATGCATAAATAACGAGATACGAGACTGTGTTATAAATACGAAATACCGAGTAAATAAATAATACTGAATTATGTAAGAAATGTTTAATATTATTAATTGATAATATGTTGTGCATTTCGTGTGCGCATTAAGTTAAGAAAAAATGACAGATATTATCTGTTGATAATATCGTGCATACGTCGTATAATATACGAGGGCAGCGCGTATAATAATTTCATATTATTTGCATTTTGAAATGGTGGAAGGAGGTCAAGTAAAATGAAATGCGTTATACTTGTACTTTTAATTGTGAATATATTATATTTTTAGTGCGCATTATTGTCGTGACGTCGTGATAGAAAACGTAAATATGAAGAAATACCTGCATTATTTTATCTGATAAAATTATATTATTTAATAAGAAGAATATTACAATTCCGATATCAGCCTTCTTTTAAATTGCAAAGTAACATTATACACGAAGATTACGATAATTGATTGAAATTTGAAATTATTACGCGCAAGGAATATTTTATTCGGAGTCCTCCAAATTTTGACCCTTAAAAATCAACAAAGTCTGCATCGTTGAACTATCAATATTCTCCTACTTCAAACTCCTTATCTTCAATCGATTTTTTAAAGGATTTATTTCTCTTAATCGTATCTTTCTTCTAACTATTCTACCAAACTGATGTTAGAATTAATTAATTAATTAATTAAGTAAACTTACACACAGATAGTACAATAATTCGAATTTTAATGAAATATTTCCATTTTTCATTGACTTGAATTTTCATTGATTTTTTCATTGCTTCGAATTGGTTTCCTGAATTTATTTCCCTCTGTTGTGTCGCTCTTTTAACAAACAGACAATATCATTGTCTGTTTGAGAGATTACAATTTGTTTGTTTATCTGGATATATGGTGTACTAATAACAATAAGGTAATAATAATCTCAGTGAAATATTTCCAAAGTTATTTTTGAATTTATTTCGCAGTGCATTATGAATATACAGAAATGTATTCGGAATCCTTGGAGATGGTTCGTCCGTAAGTTATTATCGACACTTTCCAACTCAATTTTCTACTTTCTAAATTGCGTTGGTAACTTTCCATAGATGTAATCTGTTTCGTAATTTTTAAATTTATCGAGACTAACTTTATATTTCTTAAATGTAAATTATACCTGTAATTAACACGACGATGCTGCAAAATTAGTTTGTCGGTAATTGCGTCCGTCGAATGCCTGTTAAAGTTGTCGAAAGTTAATTTAGTCCTTGCAAGCCCGACAGAAATTTAATATCTCGGAGATTTATGAACCGTCAACTAAACATTCAATAACGAATATTAAATTTCGATCCTCCATCATCACCACCAAGTCACTGTCTTAATTACCTCCTTTGACGAATGAAATCGAAATATTCGTCGCTTAATTGCCCTCTATGAAATCGACAATCGCTTGTTACAAAGCAATAAACTAATTCAATCTTGAAGTTAGGGAGATCCAAATATCTTGTCATTTATTCATTAGTCCGTTTGATGGGTCGGATATATATTACATACATATACTAATTATATTGTAATTAGTTTTATTTCATTATTACTATTTTTTAATTAGTATTAGTATATTCTTTTAATTATATTATATATTAATTATAATATAATTAGTATAAAACGATCCGAAATTTAATATACCCGTACTTGGACCTAATTCGTTGCTACCTACGCAAATACTGTGATAAATGCAACGCTGTAGAAATACCTTTTGTGATTTATATTTTAATTATATTATATACCAATTATAATATATATTATATAGTATAACATAATTATAATATAATTAAAATATAAATCACAAAAGGTATTTCTACAGCGTTGCATTTATTAAAATATTTGTGTCGGTAGCAATGGATTAGGTCCAAGTACGAGTAGAATTTAAATGAAAAAAAAATGCTTAATTGGAAAATAAGGTTATCGGAGATAACTTAATATAAACTATAAAACCTATAAAAATAGGAGAAAATAAGGTAATCGGTTAAAGGAGAGAGGCTTTCTAAACCCTCTCGTTCGAAACATTAATCCTCAATAGCCGTTGATTACGTGACTTGCGAATATGCGCTATCGTTGGATATCTGTTTATTTTCTCCTGCATTTTCCACTGGCCATTCGCAAGGCTGAATAACGCCAGTGTAAGCGACACCGACGACTCTTAAAAACACGTGGTCGCCAGCACGCATATAGAGTGACTTATTATTATAGAAGAATTGAACGTCATAAAAAATGTATTAGAGCAGCGGACACTACACACGGGTCCATTGCATAAATCAGAAATATTCTACGCTGTAACGAAGATATTCCACGATTTCAGGAAAATTAATATCCTAATGTTGTACATTTTTTCATTTCCCCGTACCTTATTGGAAATTTTAAGGAACGAGCCACTGAAGAAGAAACAGCTACTGGGAAAAGCTTTGGCTAGAAGATGAACCAAATTCTCGCGATCCTGTCCTACAACCGTAATGTTAAAACGCAAAATTTGATAACGTAACTTAACTGAAAAAGTTACAATAAGAACAACAAATACAAAAAGTTACGTTAAACGTTCTTTCCGATGAATCAATGGATAGGTCAACGAATCGAGCCTTAACCTGAGCTGACTGAAAGCGCAGCAACGGACAAGGTCGTTTGTATCATCGCGGTGCAGGATTCGTGGTGGACCATGAAACGCAAACAATCTAACCGTGTCGTTTATACAGCCACGTTGCATCCGTTGATAAATTAGCGGAGATCCGTGGCCATTGAAGAGTCAAGGATAATCCCTGCGAGATGTTGGGCGGTCTCTGTCAAGATCGATTCAGTGCAACAAGCGGAAGGAAGTAATAAGCAGCGCGAGGGTAAACCGCATCGCGCACGTTTCTGCCGCACGACTTGCCTTCTTCTCAGGACCATGTGTAACTTCGTGACACGACGTGAACACTACCGGGAAATCGGCCCCTCTGGGGCCGTGGAAAATCAATGCCTGAAGTCTGCTTGCTTCGTGTCAGCGAAGAAACTAACACGGACTGTAACAAAAGGAAAAGGAGCCAAAGCAACAAAGGGAAGAAGAAAAAAGAAATATATATAGATATATAAATACCGGAATTGGGTAGTATGTTTTCAAATGGAAATAACACGGGCTGACACTTGGACAGATTACCTGTCGCCGTGAAGGCTTATCGTTTTCGAATAAAGCGATGTTTTATTGATTCATGTACCGACACTAGCAATCGAGTTTAGAGTTTTATGCGCCACATATCCAGCTACCTGGATTTATGCACCTATGCACGGTACACACGGCCCTGTGTGTAGACCAGTTTTCCCGAGATATCGCGTAGCAACCATGGAATCGAGTATAGAAGGACAGGAGGACCTGCGTCGTTTTATTTTGCCACGATACGCCGTTCGATTCTTTTTGAGCTATTCGTTTTTGCATTCTGGTCTAGGCTGAATTTATGAGCTTCCCGGGACCACGAGTTTCCTGCTGTTTTATACGGTTTTCTGTTGGCGTAGCTGACCAATTCTACGTACAGCGATCTCTCTGTGTACGCTGAAAAATTCACCAGAATTCTTATTTTCCAAGATCTTTCATGGGTTCTCATGGACTTGTTCCGCAAAAGAGGAAACGTTGTAATCTTACAAAATGTAGTTCTACGACTGAGAACGTGGATCTGCGTCTATAGGAAATTTGGAGGTGCACAAAAAATTCACGTAATATGCAAAACTGTATAAAATGTCCAAAGTATATTAGCTTTTATTATTGTATTCCGATTGTATTATTGTAATATTCCGAGAAATATGAATTATTATAGACATTCGCAGTCTTGCTACGACCGTATAATGGTCACCGTTAAGTTACTGATTACAAGAACCAAGGACAACGAACTGCGTTGTTTTCCATGTTGTTTTCTTTCGTAGTCCACGAGTATTGGAAGCGAGTCGAGACTTTTGAAATTAAATGTTTAACTGAGTTTGCGTATATCTTGATATATTTGTGTTTAGGCGTTTATTACTGTACGAAGAGGATATAGATATTTTGTCCACAAGTTGACGTCCCTGTTTTTTGATCGCAGTCAGAGAAAGAATAACAAGGGGAATAGAAAGTAATCCTTCTGTTTTTTGTTTTGCTTTACAGAGTTTTTGTGCGTGCGACGATGTATGCTAACTTACAGGGGTTGCGAATACTCGAGATTACGGCACATAAACATATTTGGGTATCCGTTATATGGCGATCGGATTTCCGATTTGGGATCCGACGCTCAAGTCGGAATATAATTTTTTACGCATTAATAATATTTTTGAGTAATATTTTCCTTGCCTTAAAATTCTTATATCTGATTATACCGAGGAATTACAACTTGAAAATTTAAGTAAAAGATAATTGCAAGATTATGTTTTGAATGGAGCGTCGGAAGCCTTACCCTTGTTAATTTTATAATTTTTTTGTTTCTTGAAATGATAAAAACATATACATTATATATACTGCGTATGCATCTAAAGTTATCATTTTATTCAACTATGCGAGGAATCTATAAAAATGATTAGTTTTAAAATTAATCTTAATTTATAAGAAACATTACCTTTAATTCGATAGAAATTTTGTACTCGCGTTACAGAAGCAAATACAGAGACAGAAACGTATGTAGCATTTTATCTAGTTACCTTATCGTTGTATCGTAAAACTATCGTGTTATTAGAAGTCTAGACTCTGATCAATATTTGAATTTAGCATAGAGAACAAGATAAGAAATTGCACGAGATACACAGTGATACGTAATACGATATAATAAATAAGAACGAAGGAATTGGCACGAAGAATATCAAATTCATAAACATACTATAGATACTGATACCAATCCACGTGACTGTTAAGCTTTTAAAAATATTAAATGTATTATGATAAATTTCTCAACCAACTTTGATATGTTTTTAACGCGTATAGTCTTGTTTAAGAATCGTTAAATGTATACGATTCTGTGAGTAGAAAATCTTGTTATCGACATACATCGTTCTAGCTCATACTTACCGACTGATCTACCGATACAATTTAAAGTTTCGTAAATTTTGCAAATACGTATAGGCAAATCGCGGATAGTTCATGTTTCATCGAATCGTTATTTTCCATGTATAGGTTATACGCGGTAGATTCATAATGTAATAGATTCCATCAGAAGTCATTTTAATATATCACGATTGTGTGCAGAAGGTTAATATTGACTTCATCGATAAGTTAGATCAGATAAAATAAATAAGATGAATCGAACAAACATACGCTTCCCATCAATTTTGTTCCGTTGTTTGTAAAGCTCGATGTTGTTGATTCTGAAATTTTCTAGCAACAAATTAAAGCCAAAAAATATGTTACGTAAATATATTGTGGAAACTTTTATACATGAAACTGAATACGTAGAGATTTGAATTAAAAATAAAGCAAAAATTGACTTCTCTACGTGAATGTTGTACTTGAACTTTCATATTTTCTCCTCTTTTAAAATCATTTCATAATTTAAATACGAACGTTTCGTTATACGATGGCGAACAAAAGTATTTTTACAATAAAACCGATGATTTTTTATTCAATTTGTTCGTAAAATAACATTTGAGTCAGAAGTTTGCACGAAAATATTTGCTCACTTATTCTAGGAATCTTGTTATATTTTTATTATATTTTATTTTATACTTGTTGTGTATATCGTACAAGTGTTCTTCACGCTAAATTGGAAATCCACGCGTTTCGTGCACGTAGAGCGTAACATTCAAATATTTTTGTTATGGTATGGTAATTCCTGCGACGTAAAACGTGGTTAACGAAAATTTATGAATGTTGTAAAAATATATCGCGTTAAATACAGACTTGACATTTCGGGTCCGCGACTGCGGTAATATTATCGAAATTAATTTCAATTTAATTTTATTTCGATGTTATTTAAAGTTTTTTAATTAATCTAACTACGTTAATTATATATCAAGTGTCAACAAACGATCGTCATTTATATTTAGCAGATATTAATAATTCTATTTTACTGTTGGAGATATATAAAATATCAGTTATTATATCTTGTGATATGCATAACGATTTATGCTACTATAATCAATGTTTATTGTGCTGTACGTATATGTTTCTCGTAGTATTCGCAAAACTTGTGCAAGTTCATAGTGCAGCATTAATCTACGTACAATGTCTAAAGTAATCAGTGTACCTGTTTTCTGGAGTATTAATCAAATAACAGATTCAGCAAAACAAACCAGCCAAAGAGGGAAGAACGTTCGCTGAATATTTAGCCTATACTACTCGAGAAGTTTTCAAATATTGGTTACCACACTCGAAGATACTATTCTTTTGATTTTCTAATTATCTCATGGAGTGTATTTCTATTTAAACATTTCTTATTATATATTATATATTACACATTCTATATTATCTTGCACATTATGTTGTTTAGAAAAATCAACGATACTTATATTTGTTTATTGAAACTTTATATATATAATTATTACATCATTCATCTGCAATATTATAATTTTGATAATGTTAGTAATATTTAAAAAGAATAGAAATGTATCGAGAAAATATAATTTCACGTTCATTCGTTCAAAATAAAATGTATGGACTAGCTATAAAAAAAAAGGATGATAAAGGTGCGCATGTAGAATCAATGTTCGAGATTTTCAATGCGTAAATTCATTAAAATATACTTTTTCTCTAATACATGTATACATATCTAGAAGTAATTGCATGTTGTTGTATTTAATTATTGATTATTGAAAGTAATCAAATTCAGCTTGACTGTGGTAATCGAGTGAATGGTAAATTATTTATTGAAATAGTTTGGCTGAAAACAGGAAAACAGAATAATTTGAAAGTATCAAGGGTGATTGTAGCTGATCGAATTAAATAATAATTTATACATTTAGAAATAAATATAATTCGTTTATCATAGATGCCATTTTATGTTAGTAATACGTTATTAAATAGATACATTCGGTTTTAATGAATACGATGATCGAGACAAAATAAGTTACGAGTAAAAGTTTGGCGAGTAACAAAAGTGATAAATATTTTGATAAATGTGATGAGAGGACGAAGTCGATAAAAAATTGTCCTGTGTCTCCAATTATTAAATATATATGTACATATATATTTGCATAAATATATAATCATCATATATGTATATATTTTAATGGAAGCAGCATTTATCCAAATATGAACTATATTCCAATCTTAATATAAGAATATACGTTTCACCTTTCACTAATATCCTTACATGTACCTATTATATCTAGATAAATATACAATATTTGTACATTTACTTACTTATACTCAATTATATAATTACTTATATTAATATAATATACTTTACTCACACTATATTATATACTATACTTAATTATATTAATCATATATTACTTATTTATACTTGATATAAAAATGAATATGAATACATATACCTATTATATCCAGATAAATAGACAATATCTGTACATATAAGTATCTTAGCAGAAACACCGTTTCTCCAAACAAACTAGCATTACTTCTGAAAAACTATATTTCATTTTCCATTTTCTATCAAATGCTGCTGCCGCTACGAAATATGAATTCGAACGCACAGCCAGAGACTTTAGAAGCTGTCAATGCTCGATGTATCGGAATGTCCCTGAGAAAATAATTTTCCGATGTCGATGCCAGGCTTTTTAACGTTCTTTCCCCTTTTTTCCCCTCGTATTTCTATAACGTTGATACGCGTCGGCTCATAAATGCGTTTTCGTAATTATGCCTTGGTTCTGGCTTGGCGAGGCCGCGCATTCAGATTTTCCGCCGCGTTTCCCCTTCTCTTTCTCTCTGTGGTTGTGCAGCGCACAGAAACTCGAACGTCGGATACGACTCTAGCCTCGGTCCCTCGTGTAAAAAGGCAGCTTTATTAGCGGAGTCGACCGAGCTAAAAAAGAAACGGGAAAAGAAAAACACAGAGTATATTTGCCATCCCTTACGACCTTAAACGAGCGTTTTAAATTAATATGAGCCGAAGGGAGCAGCATTCTGAATAACGAATGGCATTGTGTCGCTTCTAGCTGTGTAGGTGCGTTGCTTTCTCTTTTCGCGATCGATCGAAGGAGTCGTAAACGGATAAGTGCACACCCAGTTGGACCGTGGGAGAATTTTTTTGTCCAGTAATCGAATGTAATTCAATGATGTTGTCCGCCGGGATTCCACTTGTTTCGTGGTAATTTGATCAGCGTTCGTTCGATCTGCCAGAACACGCGAGGGGGATATTGTTTTCTGGAGGAACTTGTTGCCAAAATGTGTTATCGTTGGACGTTAGGAGACGCGAAGAGGCTCGGTTTCTTCATATTCATGTTTGGATTTGGACCTTGAGACGTTGCAGGGATTGATTGCTTTATTTGTTTGCTTTATGAGATCCCGTACGAATTGCTTTATTTTTTTTTTCTATGTAATGATCTTTGTCCGATAGTGGCAAGAAGAATACTGGGATGTTTATTCGTTCTACTTATTCGTTTTGCATGTAAATTTTTATTAAATAAAAGAATAGGAGTAAGAAGTCTGTTTGACAAGATGTTTTTCGTACGATTGGAAATTTTCAATCTTTTAAACATATTTAGAAGCGGCAGCGTAGTTGAGACTAAGCTATTTCCAGATTTTGAAAGATGTACCCAGTGTGAAATACAATAAATTGAAACTTTATCATTAAGGTACAAGTCACTGTAAGATTATATAATTAGTAGACTGGTTGAAAATTATTTTAGAGAAAACAACAAGATATTATAAATTATAATAGAAAACTTTCACCTTGTCTATAAGTTGTTAGATGATTTTGCATCGTAAAAGGATAGATAATAAATTAATGTGCATATATTATACGCTTAAATCTATTAATTCGATTAATTGAAATAATTAGTCAAAGTTGAATTTCCTACTTGTGTTATAATCACGCTTTGATTCTCTGTTAATTACGTTGTTTCATTCTTTTCAAAACTACCAACACTATAAATAATTTTTACATAGTAATTTATTATTATACATGTATTATATATTCTTAATAGATATTTATATTTATTAGATATTTATATAAATACACATATAGATATTAATATAGATATTATTAGATATTCATAATTTTGTCTTGTTTTTCGTATCTGTTCTACACCCAATATTTTACTTCATAATTTCTCGCGCGAATATTTCATACAAACGCTTTCAACGATATTACTCGCCCTAAATCGGAACCAATACGCGTTTGAACTTTAAACTAACCGCGTTTGAAATTTAGCAAAGTCTGGTACTTGTTAGTTTTCTATTTCCGAAACTCATAATCTTTAATTAGGAAATTGGTTCTCCAATTCAGAAGATCTAAATCTACATATTCTCTATAGAAGGCTGATTGTACAAGCATAACATCAGTCGACTAATTTAGCTAATTACTCGGTTAATAACCAAGCCTGTCGAAGTTTCTTAATTTCGTCGTTAAACGAACTCGGCTGGCAAAAGTTCATTTAATTATTACGACAACGGTTTTTCTCTTTCTTCGCTTGGTTTATGACACGGTTTCGCATGAATTATTACGTAAATATCAAATATTTGTTTTAAGGAACAGCACTGCGG
This sequence comes from Bombus waltoni, assembly GCA_014737395.1. Lineage (NCBI taxonomy): Eukaryota > Metazoa > Arthropoda > Insecta > Hymenoptera > Apidae > Bombus > Bombus waltoni. The sequence goes on from JACXII010000021.1 coordinate 1,810,564, forward strand.
CAATTTTATATTTTCTTTGCTACAGAGAAAATCGATTTAAATTTCATCCGTGTAGAAGTCGCCGTGTAGTATGTGTCACGTACATTTTCAACGTTAATGTGCTTTAGATGGATGTTAGCGTGAAATATGCAGATGACTGATACAAAAAGTTACCTTTCTATCCATTTTTGCTTTCACGAAATGAACACAATGGCGAAGGCAGCAGTTCAGGCGTACGGAGAATATCAATTATTATCGATTGTATGGGAACATTGATTAATAAATGATTAGAGGATGACGTCGTTGTAGGGAAAGCTGAAAGACGATCTTACGCATGCTTTCGTTCCAACGATTATGTTTATAAAATAGTTCAATGTAAATGATCTGCTCTGACCTGGAAACGAAATTAATCGGCTATCTGGGGAATTCGATTGTTACAACTGCGCGTTCGGTGTTTTGAAAAATTTGATTATCAGGACAGAGCGTTCGATTTTCTGAAAAATTCGATTATAAGAACTGGGCGTTCGACTTTTTGAAATTCTATTGTGCCTAATACGATTAATTGATATTTGCTAAAATACGCAGAATAAACATATATATATATATATATATATATATATATAGTTTTATATATTTCCATATATGTTATGTATATAATACACAACATATTATGTATGATGTATATAATATATAAACGTATATTATATGTTATGTATATAATAAACAAATTTGATGATGCTTTATATAAAACGTTGAAATCTACAAAATTTGGCACTTGAGGGTTCGATAATAGTAAAACCAAATGTTGAATAATTGAATAAATACGAAAATACTATTTTCTCGTTCAGTCAAGCCTTAAGCCATTCCGAGGCTTAAAATTAGCCAAACTACAGAAATTGCACACTCCTGGAATAATGTCAACAGCTCGTACACGCTGCAAGATTATTGAACTAGTATTCAATAGTATTGAACTATTAATAATAAATATAATAATTAATAATATTATTAATTAATAGTAATAATAATAATAATATGTACTATTGTAATAACAATATTTATTATTATAATAATTATAATTATTATTAATATTATTATTATTAATATTATTATATTATAAACTAATAGTATTGAATAGTGCGTATTTGGACTAACCGTATCGTGGCAAGGTGCTCAAAAAGAAAAGTTTGTAATTCGTACTAAATTAAAAAAAAGAGCCTGACTTAACCGACAAATATAATCCGATATAAACCCAGCAGATGCCAGAGTCTCCAATTTGGGCATGAAAGGTGTAAAAAATTCGTGGAATTATCCACGTGAAGAAGCTGACGTTGATTATTAATGAAAGTGGAAAAAACGACCAACTTCGTTTTGGTAACTTACGTCGTTTCTGCTGAAAAATGCTTAAGGGGCATATCTCTGAGCCAAGGAAACCGAAGGATAAATTCGTCCAGCTTGCGCCTTCACGTGTAATCGTTAGGATATAAATTCTGTCTCGGGCTTGATCGATGCCCTGCGAGGAAAGATTTATATCTGCTAACCAGATGATCTATGCGATAAACTTTCTCCGCGAGCTACCTTCATTCATAAGCATTAGGACACTTGCTGGTCCTGCGCAAACTCTGATATAATGAAATCGCGGATATTTATGCATTTATGAGAATATTAAGTGCATAGATATTAAACGCATTGTGAAGGGTTTAGAACGCATTAATGTGCAAAAATATTGGTCACATAAGCAAAAATATGCTCGAAGCATAGTATTCGTTGTAATATCTACAACGACTTCTTTCGAACCATTTGATTTCTTTTGAGAAATCTCGAGGATTAGTTTACGTAATTAGCTTGGATAACGCGCAAAAAGAACGTCGGGAAAATTGCAATTGCTTTTGACGACATTTTCATCTGGGTCTGTAACGACGATTTAAACTACACGTTTTGATGATTTATGCCAGTTATATACCTGCACGCTGAACGCTTGATCGAAATCGCTTGACGCGGAAACTGGCGACGATCGATAATAAAATCTCTAGATTTTATTATATATGTAATATTATGTATGTAATTTTCGCCGTTTTTAACTGTTTGTAGTTCGTAGCAAGATTGACTGGTTTCAATGAAAATTTCAGAATATAGATATATAGCTTATACAGGCTGTTATAAAAATGTTGTAAAAAAAGTAGCATTTATGTACTTGTTTTCTCGTAATTCCGACAAATTGCGTTTTCTTCGAACGTTTATTGCCAGTTCTTCTAACTTCTAAAAGAAATCAAGTCGTTTGTCGTAAATAATAAATAATAACGAGTCGCTTTTGCTTGTTACCGTAAGCTGTGACATTAAGAGATTTTTAATTTTAAAGGACGAGAAAAATCTTCAAAATCTACTTAAGTTTTAAATATATCATTTTCTCGCGTACATTATGAAGGGAGGATATTAAAAAATGGCCACTTTTGGGTTTGCTTGCGAAGGAAAAATTCATGCATTTAACAGCATGCCTCCAGGAACAAAAAGTGTTGCTGGCAATTTTATCCAAGATGAGATGGGAATATTGAGAAAAAATGCCAGGATGAAAAAGTGGTCAAACTTACTCATACGTTACACTAAATCTTTATTTTCTTTGGATACGGATCCATCTGTGAAATAATCTTTAGAAATTCTGCTGCTAAATCGATTGAAGTTTGGAGTGGAAGAAATTCCAGGTACCACAAGATTGTTGTTGACTATTGTTATTCTCACGTACGTAGCAACAATCCGGTGCTACTTCGGATCTACTCGATTTCGAACTTCGAGTGATTTATCAGCGGAATTTCCGAAGAATTAACGCGTCGATACGGATGAACAATTATTCTGCAACTGCATCTTTGCACTTGTTCTTCTCAACTTTCCCATCACATTTCGGATAAACTAATAATATAATATAAATATACATTTGCCAATTTGCCAATTTATGTGTTATAAAATAATAAAGAAATAGTTTGAGGAATCTATACTCTCGCTACTATATATATATATATATAGTATATAGTATATATATAGTATATAGTATAGAGAGTATATAGTATAGTATAGAGTATATAGTATAGTATAGAGAGTATATAGTATAGTATAGAGAGTATAGATTCCTCAAACTATTTCTTTATTATTTTATAACATATATATATATATATATATATATATATATATATATATGTATATGTATAGTGTATGTTACGCCCCGAGGCTTACTATAGGCCGTGTTCCTAACCATCCTTCTTGGTACCATAGTGTCCCAGACAGATCGTCCTTACATGATCGGCGAGACATATACAATGTAGCGATAAGCGCATAGTTGTCGTCAAGTAGCGAGTTTTTGAAAATATCGAGTGGTCTTCGGTCCGTTATTTCACTTACGCAAAAAAGGTGGCATACGTGACCATAGGCGCGACGGTTACGAGATCCGAGCGTGGTGGGGGTCGTCTGCAAGAGAAGACAAAGGAAAAAGTCGTGGGACAATCAGTCTAATACGAGAAGTCAAAACGAATGCATCGAGTGGTCTGGATAAATAAAATCAAAGTCACTTAGTCAAACGAATCCGTCGAGAAATCTTATAAAGTCGAGTCGAATTATAATAATAAACTAGTTATATGATCGTTAAATCATTTATAACGTGTTAATCATATTCTTAAATATTGTTAAAAATAGAAGTTTACATTAACCCTGTTAATTTGGTGTTACAATCGTTTCAACTACCTCTATTATCCTAATCGAAATAGGGGAACGATTGTTTCGTGGCGTCGATTATCAGAATCGTAGCGAGAATTTACGCCTCTCGCTGACGCGTTTCCTCGCGATCGCGACTCTCCGCGAACGGTTGTAACAGTGTATATGTAGAACGTATGATCAAATCGGGAACTAATTCTTGTGAAGATAGAATAAATCGTATTAATATTTGTATAATTTAACCTTGTTAATAGTAATAATAGTATAAATGTAAAAAACTAAATATAAAGAGTTTTAAATAATTTTATAGATATAGAAAAAAATAAATTTTATAAATATAAAAAATTTTTACAACATTTCAGTGTACTGTAACAATATTTGAAATAGAAGAAAAGTTATTAGCTACGATTAACTGTGAGATTTTCGGATTAGCACGCAAAGATTGTAACACAGATATAGGACGGCAATGCTTCATATTTAATAGCGTGAATTCAGTTTATAACAATAAATGTAGGTATGATAGATCTGTGCATGAAATGTATAATTTATCGTAATAATAAACTGCGAATCAAATACGTATTTATACGATGATAAATACGTATTCAAATGTTAATTATATCCAGAAAAAAACAAGTTTACATAAACATTCGCCATTTAATAATAATTACGGATCATTTAATTAAATCAATATGAATAGAATTGTTAATTTCCATTTGGAAGTCCATTTGCGCCAACTATTGTTCATTACTTTAATTATAAAATTCAAGGCAGTCAACTGAAAATAGAAAAGATCAATTGATCATGTCTGGACTTGGAATTAATCAGAAAGTAACGCATGGCCACCTAATGGATGAATGACCAAAAGCACGCGAAGAATGCAATATCCTAATTATAATTAGATATTTATTACATAATTGTAGCACGTTGGATAACTCGAGGTACGCAACTGATATCGATATTCGGGAAATGTTGATGAAAGCAGCACACGTGCAGCAACTAATCAACAAAAGTTTGAGGAAAAATTTGCTGTACTCTAAGACCTAAGATAAGCGTGTTTTTATGTAATAATACTAAAAAATTAGCTTCTTATATAATAAAGATATTTTATAGTCAAAATATATGATACAATGTAATTTTCTAATAATGCGTAAAACATTTTAACACTCGTGTATGTCGTATTACGTGTGGCTGACAAGCTTAGAGGTTAAAAATTAGCAAATAAATTAATTACTCAATTTAATTAAAATAATGTCTAATCAAACAAAGCTTCGAAACTAATATTCGAACTTGGCTGGGCCGATCTTAAGATTGTCATGCTTCTCAGCTATGTAAATTGTCAGTATCGCTTTTTCGTCGTTGGGATTCGTTGGGAATCGTTTGATTTTGGAGAGACGCGTTGGCTAATGGGTGGAAAATATAGACGATATACATATTCAGTAGGTGGTGGAAGGTTTGCAGTAAGGGTAAGGCAGGGATGATAAAATTCGAATAGCTTGCAAATTGCAGAAGCTCGTTGCAGTCTTCTTAGCCGAAGTCGATGAAATGTATTCAAAGCTACGTTGGGCAGAGTCGGTTGATAAGATATGAAAATAGGGGGAAAAATGTCGACGTCTTTTCTGTTTTATCAGCTTTCCTCTCCTTTTATCGATGCCGTTACGTACCAGAAACATTTATGAATAATTCAACTTCTTTCGTATAGAGAGCTCGCTCCCGGCTTTTTACCTTAATAGATGCATACGATACGATTTCACATTCCCTCTGTTTTCCATTTTTTTTTTTTCTTATCATTTTTATTCCTTACGATACGTGATTCTTGGTTAAAAGTCAACATTTTTAGTTTAATACACTATAAACATTTAGAGTAGAATACATCGTCTATCTTAGTTTTTATCATTTTGTTTATTTGTCCCATTTTTGTTTACATATTTCTAATTTCGTCTCATCGTTGATTTTGCACGCATTTGACTTTTTAAATACGCGCCTGTCCATTCTGTTGAACAGCTCAACCGACCAGTTTAAAAAATCTGGCTTTAAATCGTTAATTAAATATCAGTTAATTAATTAAATTGTAAATAAATCGATTTACAAAGAAATCAGACTTTTCGATGTCCTTGCCCCGTGAAAAAACTTGTGTTTCTTTATTAATTGTTAATATAAAGTTAATATAAACGGAAACACTTCGTTGGATGGTTCTGTAAAAAGGATTGAAATTTTCATTTACTTCGTTGTTTATCCTTGTTTCCTTGTTTTTTTTTTTTTCTAATTTTATTTTCAACGAATTCAGTTGGTAAAATTTCTGTATATTCTGAGAAATTTCGTACGGTTCTATTTACGTATATTTAACGTGTCGTAGATTTGATTCTTCTTTACATATAATTATTCAATTTCATTGTTGCGAATTTTCGCATACGTTTATGCCTAATTTGACTCTCTAATTTCTAGTTTCAGCGTATTCTAAAAATAAACCTTATTTCTTTGTTGCTATACGTCTGATACGACAACACCAAGGAAACATGCAAATATATTGATGTTATCAAGTGTACTTACATGAAATGCCATTAACCCCTTCCGTTATAACATTTAATCGCACGCGCAGTAATGCAGCTTATACTCCAGACGTAACCAACAAGAGTTCCATACGTAATTTACTTAAATTTCAATTTACAAAACGAAGCGATATTATTTATAAATTCTATGTGTGTGTGTAGCACGTATACTTTTATATATTCGTGGCGATACTAAGACGTTCGATTTAGACTTAGGCTAATTTGAACATTACTGAAATACATTTAAAAAGCTAAAAGACAACAATAATAATTTTTAATTACCAGGTTTTTGTTTTTGAGAGTTGGCCGTAACACGAAAGTCTAAACGGAGCGATAATCGTTGTCAGAACGTTAGAAATCAAACAGTTATTTGCTGTTAAGATGAAATATTATTGCTATGTCATAGTTTTATAAAGACCTGAACAATCTATCAACTTCTCGAAGGAAGAATTGAAATCTGCCCCCATTTTGCAAATTTTTCATCCGTCACTTATATAAAACGCGACATGTAATTAAGATGCACCTTGTAATAGAGTGATCTATTTATCAAATTTCCAACAACGAAAAATCTCTGCAGCGATATTACACTGTATTTTTATAATTTCTGCTTTGGCGGTGAAACAAACGTACATACGTACGTACGTATGTATAATTCAACTACCTGTAATTTCAAGAAGTTGTTTGTCTTCATTCGACGAGGCTATTTTAGACAATGTGCAATTTGCAGAAATTTCGAAATACGATTGTAAATGGAGGCGACAGCTTTCCGATAAACTTCATCTTTTCATAACGTAACCCAATTTACAGTTTAGTGTTATAAATTTCATATCTTAAATGCCATCTTACGTCATACGATTATTAATATCTATTTACTATTTATAAAAACTTGAAAGTGCTATATGGTGCTTTTATCTCAGTTAGATAGATTTGTTTATTTCGTTTGAAGACAGAGAATTATAGCCATTTAATTAGAACCTAATGTAGTAACGTGATACAATCAAAGACGACCAAAGTGGTAGTTCACAACTCAACTCACAACTCACCATTTACAACTCACCACTTACAACTCACCATTTACAACTCACCACTTACAACTCACCACTTACAACTCACCACTTACAACTCACCACGTACAACTCACCACTTACAACTTACAACGTACAACGTACAACTCATAACGACTTGTAAAAGTACTTAAGTTACTTGTGCCCGATGACAGAAATGGAAAAAATCTCAGCAATAAGGAAATAATTCTTTTCTAATTTACATCGGATTCTTTGTTATTTTATGAAAATTGCCAAAGGATTAATATTATATTTTATATGTATATTTTGATTTACTTTAAATGTATTCACGGTTTGATTATTGTCTAAACTTAGGCACGGTAAAGTACGCTGTTAAGCGACGAACTTTTTGTCTAATCTGTATCTCAGAAACTAGATAGTCTTTACTGGGATGTTGTCAATTTTATTGATAAATTTTGCCATAACTTATTTCACTTTCGCAGATGCCAATAATCTATCAATACGTATCTATCAATGTTCAAATCAATTTTGTCACCTTACAATAACAAAAAAGAAATAATAATACAGTTCATTATTTGTTAACATATAATTATTATCTGTAATTGTGTAATTAAATTATGTCTTGTTAAAGACAACTGTTTGCAGACGTTCGAGCGATAGCGTGTAACTTTCAAGGTAGCCATCTACGTAAACTGTTAGATCATCCCATAAATAGCGTGATTTCTCTAAAATCTGATTCTAAAATCACAAAAATTATTACTATCCAATTTTTACAGAATTGCTATACAGTACATAATTTAGTACATAAATTTATATATACAGCGCGCAATTCAATAGAAAAATATAAAGACTTAAGGGTTAAAAAAGAGGACTTACAAAAAAAAAAAGAACAAATTCATCATTCCTCAATTATCAACACATAATTAATTTGCTTCTTTTTTCATTTAATATACGAGAAGCAAAGATCGCATTACTTATAAAGCGACTTCATTTACATACATGCATATGTATTCACTCGTATGGAAGCCGATCAACGAGTCGTCAACGAGTCTCTGTCAATAGAGTCTTCATTCGTGTTTCACCCTTCGTTCCACCTGTTTCCACATAAAGTATGCACGACACGGGTGAAGCGACGGTTTGTTCTTTTGGTCTTTCAGCGCGTGCAAAAGGGGAAGACGGACAAAACGCCGTGGCAAAAAGTACGGACCAGAAGTTACACGAACCAGTCGTGCATGGCTGACCATGCAAGGATTTATTCACTGTTTCAAGTTGACGGGAAAATTATAGTCCATTCGGTCATTACCGACTATCGCGGGCAAGTGGTCAATAATTTATCCTCTCGTGGTTTAAGTCTGCTACACTGGCAAGGTTCGCGTAATTAATTCGATCAAAAATTCAAACCCTCGCCGAAACGCCTCTTTTTAGCCATTCACCTGACGGCGCGGCGCTGCGACGTTCTTCTGATTAGGCTAACATAAAACTGCGCTACAAATTGAATAACCGGCTGGTCCAACCAAGTGGCCCTTTCCAACGATATTTACCCGAGTTCCGGATTTTTAGTTACTGTTTCTTGTTACTATTCGCGGTTAGTTTTGCTAACTTTGTTGATTACGCTGCTGCGGTGTCGGGAAGGTGAATCGCGTTTAACTTTTATTTAGCGATTATTGGATCGTGTTTGCGTAGTAACCAGATTCCAAAATTTAATCTCACTCCGATTTATTAAATAACACGTATGAATTATTGAAGGCTGTAATCTTGTTCGCCATATCCCTTCAGATATCTGCTCTTTCCCAAATTTTGGAATACTGTGATCCAGAAAAGTATAGAATACACACACCAAAAAAAAAAAAGAAAACAGTGAATTTAGATGTATCGAGTACTAAAAGCAAATACTTAAACGTTATCTATGTTTTAATAGCATTTATTGAAATGTAATTTTTATTTCGGATCAAATAGACCCGAGGAGAATAACAGGCTTGAGAAATATTTATTATTTGGAGGAAATCTTTTTATCTTTGTTGATTCAAGTAATTTTTCTAAAAAGTTGTAAGTATATGAATTGGTTAATATATTTGGTTATTGATTATCATTTTTATACCTACACGGGACAATACGTGAATTTGTCATACTGATTTTCATCAAGATTTGCAAATTCCTAGGTCAGTGGAAAATACTCGACGCGTATCTTCTTTATCGGCAATCGATCACAGTCGGGGGATGAGGATAGCTCATTATTAGAACTTTAAAATTGGCGGAAGAACGTATCTGCCGGAATACTTCGAGAACCGTTAGAGACGATGGAATTGTGTCAATGGATGAATTTTGTATTTCGTGAGGAAAACAAAAAATACGCGCCGCATATATTTGGCTGGCCAATAAATTTGCAAAGTTGAACGATATTTCTTGAAGAAACGAAGTTTTACTTTCCTGGAGTTGTTCAGTTAATCTTTGTCTATAAATATTGCACTCTGCCATAGTCGTGTATCTTTTTCCCATATAAAGTTTGTAAATAGAATTTTTTAATTTATTACCAGAAAAATTGTAAATCCTGGAATTGAGATAAATCTCGTATGACATCTCAAATGCTTAATAAATAAATAAATATAACTGTTGTTTTCGTTTCTATACGTTTGTAGCGATGGACAATTTCTATTTCGTTTCTATTGTTTGCATCGCATCCTCTTTCCAATCAATACGTAGTTCGTTATCCTCGTTATAGCGTAATAATCTAATAATAATAATCTAATAATTTTAAGAAATACGAATATAAAACTTGAAAAAAGAAAGACAAAATTTTTTCTCTACGTTATAAACCATATGAATGTAAATATGCTGCAGCACGTACAAATATAGGTAGAAATTGCTTTCAACGTAATTTGCTAATCTCTTCAAAGAGATTTATTATATACGAAAACTTTCATGGTCATCGTTTGTACATTTAGAGGTTTAAGGATGAGACGATGGATGCCTTAGGTTCGCAGGAGTTTCGTATTAGTCATCCATTTTCGTCTCTTTCTCTGAAGCGTATAACAATACCGATGGAATAACAGCATTTGTAAATTGAAATAGTTGCGCCAGAATCTGAATTTCGTCAAGTGTCTTGTGAATATTACAGAATTTCCTGCGTATTTCGGATAGTATTACGGAACTGTTAGCCTGGAGCACATTACAGAAATCGTATCAAACCTAAAGCATCCCGTAAATTAAACGGGGAACGTTCTCTTTTAATATTTCATCCTTAATTGATGATATTTAAAATACTCGAAGGAAATTTTCAAATGACGTTGCGATCAAACAACGTTATCTGATTGGTGCTGAAAATTGTAACATTTATTTGCCGAATCTGATAGTTCGTTATTGCGTCTTAATAGCGGTTGTAAGAAAACAATGGATTTACTATGATATCAGTGATATTTTCTTTAATATAAAAGATTAGTGTGTATGTGTATGGAAATTCCAATGTCAATCTTCTTCTTAAACTTGATAACATTGTTTATTTATTCGTTACGAAAGTTGCAATTTTATAGAATTTTTAAATTTGTCCCGAAATTGAAACTTCAAATTTGTCCATTTTTTCCTACTTAAGAGAGATCATTTTATAGATAATACATATCTTATAAATAAAAATTCAATTCTTTTCATACTTTTAGACAAAAAATTTCAATAATTATTAAACATGCCTCTCGTTAGTGAAGCGTGATACATGCATATTCAGAAAATGATAAGTTAAACATTATTAAGTGAAAATTGTCAAATATCCTTATATATTTAAGAAATATGAAAATATTTGTACGAATACCATAAGCATAAGCTAAACCGGTTTATACATACGAAACAGTAACGATGCGTTTTGATACTTTCATGATAAATCTTCTTAATATTGAATATGCACGTAACAGATTTCTTCCTCTTCGTCGTAACTGATAACTGACAATGGGAAAACATTTAATATTAGTTTAGCAGGCATATTGGTTTGTCCAATTGAAACTTGGGGAAATCTCATATGCATCGATCTAACATCCGTCAGTAACAGATGTAAAAATTAGATAATTAAAAAATAATACAATTTAAAAGTAGTATTAAATAATTCGAAAGCGAGAGCACTCCCATTCGCTTGCGTCAAAAATGAATTTATCGTAGCCGAGTGTCCTTGACAACAAACAATTGTCAATGTATAGAATAGAATGCAATAATTAACGAATAGAGGGACGAAGGTTTAACCAAGTTGGTTCATTTACCGCTATCTTTTCCAACTTATTAAACTTCAATTTGCAAACGTTGTCCTGTTCCTATCGGAAAACTTTTCTAGCTCCGACACGATAGCAATATATCTCTGGGAAGGGACGCGCTCGGGACCACTATTTTTCTCCAATTTAAAGTTTTCTGTCTTTAAAGCACTGGCTACGAAAATTAAGTGTACAAAAGTTTCCTCCGGACGGATAAACTGAACTTGTTAAACGGTATTGTGCTGGCAACTCTGCCAATATCGTGAAACTTGGGTGATTTCTCCTTGCATTCTTTTCACGTGACCGCGTTTTTCCCATTGCTCTGATGAAAACACGTGTCGTCAACGCTATTTGGCTCTGCCATATACGAAAGAGTTAGAAAATACGTTGTAGGGCGCGGTAGGACGACCGTTGTTGCGGCAAATATGCACGTGAAATTTTTCTGACAAAAGAATTTCACGCACGATGGAAAAGGTGTTTCATACTCAATTTTGAATGCGGTATTTAGCAGACTAAAAATCGCAGCGGTGCAGGTCAAGACGTCTTAATGTTCATGAGAGATTCATGACATACAGGGTGTCCGTAGAAGTTGATGTCAAACTTCAAGAGCTCTGATACTGTAGTACGGACGGAGAAGTGTTAACCAGTTAATTGCGTTTCACTTTTCTGTGTATTATTTGATATAAAAAATCCAAATTTTAGCCAGGAGAAATAAAAGTGTCATTTAGTGGTATATTTACCTTATATTGTTTTTATCGTCTTTTTTATTTATTTTTTATTGTTCTACGAAGAAAACTTAGATTATTTTTTTCGGTGTATTAGCTATTTTCCGTGTAATGTATTTCTCTTTCCAAACTGAGTTGATTATTTTCCCCGTTATATAGTGTATTCCCGAATTTAGTATCGTATATTCTAATGGAAGCACTGCATGAAAATATTTCTCTATCTCATAGACGTTATGTACTCATTAAATTCATACATACTGTATAAAAAGAAAAAAAACGAGAAACTAAGTCGATTAAATTTCTTGATGTAACAGCATGTAACAACATGTTAAATGGCACATTTCAACATGTGCGTGCTTCTATGAGAAAACAAGCCGATCTGTGTTGAAACGAACAAGGACATGTGGAACATGTGCTGCAGAGGTAATGTCCTACTGGGAAGCTAGTGGCTTTTCAACCCAGATTTATTAAGAACTTTTTGCTTGTCTTGATAGGAGATATACGTCGCTGAAGTTTAGCATCAACTTTTATAAATACGCTGTATAATCTTCTTCCATGTCCTAGTTAAATATCGAGTGAAATTTAATATCTATCATCAGATATACTGCTTATTCTTCTTTGTCACGCTGCTTTAAATCGTAATATATTTAGGTACATATTTTAAGAATCGATAGCTTTTGTGTTAATTCTACGATATTATATTGTCCGTGGATCTCGTAATGATCTAATAAATTAGTACACCTTCATCGTTGAATATACTATTATTGAAGTAATCTGCTTCTTCGTGGTTCTTTGAAATGTCTTGTTAAATGACTTGCAATACGAATGCACTTTTTATGACGTAGATTGATTGCAATATAATTGCAATGTAGACTACATTATATGTAGGGGTTTTTAACCCATCAATATTAGTCTCCAGAAATATATAGAGAATTTCAGAATTAGAGTGATCTCTATTAAATAGATTTGTTTATTTTGATTAAAAACAGAGAACTATGGCCATTTGATTAGAACTTAATATAGTAACGAGATGCAATCAAAGGCAACTAAAATGATGGTTCACAACGTACAACTTACAATTTACATCTCACAACGTACAACTTACAACTTACATCTCACAACGTACAACTTACAACTTACATCTCACAACGTACAACTTACAACTTACATCTCACAACGTACAACTTACAACTTACATCTCACAACGTACAACTTACAACTTACATCTCACAACGTACAACTTACAACTTATATCTCACAACATACAACTTACAACGACTTGGCAACTCATAACTTCTCGACAACTCATGAGTAACAACTACTCAACAACTCACGAGTAACAACTACTCGACAACTCACGAGTAACAACTACTCGACAACTCACGAGTAACAACTACTCGACAACTCACGAGTAATAACTACTCGACTATTCTACAACAACTGTCGGGATTTGATACTAAATCATTCTTAATAAAATTCTTAATACAATAGAATATCTCTTCGCAGTCCACAGTTCCGAATCAGATAATTTTCGTAAAGCTTTCAATAAAACTTTCGATAAGTTTCTAATGATTCTTCGGATGCATCTCGTTTTCTATGAGTATCCCAATACCTATACCCCGCACATCCTAGAAAACTTATTCATTGATTTATCTATAAAAATTACGCTTTATTTCCTTCCTGCGTTTTCGGTCAAAGATATTCGATCACGAGCGAGCACGTCATCTCGAGGCAAGTATCAAAAATCAAGTTTTCCAAAAAATTAATCAACGATCCTTCAGATTCATAATGCGATGCTAGTTACGCAATATGCAATAGTCTAGCAAAATCAAAATCAAAATCGCCGACATGGTGGCAGATGTAAACTAGTGTTACGCGCAGCGCTGTCCCATGCTGATCCAACATTCTGTGCAGCGTCATACGAGTTTCAGCGGTAACACAGTTAGCTGAAATGGTAAGGCTGGTTGCATACGAACAACGCGACGCACTTGTGATTCCGTTATGGTGAAATGCATACGTATAAGCGCGCGATCCGCTACTAGAAATATAAACCTGCCGAATCGCAGAACGTCAGCGGCTGCGTCGCATCAATCTAGTGTCCTCTGTATCGGAGTCTAATTCGCGTTAATTTCTGCTGAATTGCGTGCATTCAATGAATGCCGCTGGGTCAAAGGAAACGTACGCGATTCCGCTCACTCCCTTTGAATACGATCTTCCTATCTATTTTACGCATTGTTTCTGTCACATACGCGTAATCTTCTGAATTCATCAGCGACGCACTGTATACGCTGTACAGTACATGCTCGTCTCTCTTGATCTCTTCGCGCCGATAGAAATGGAATTCAGAGAGGAGATATTAACCTTGTTCGTTTAATGATTCTCTTCAATATTGACAAGTTCAGTCGGAATATTTAGATCCGCTAAAAGATTGCCAAAAATTGTCAATCTTACGAAACAGTTGTAACAGTTTGACAATTTTTGGCTTAAAGGGAAACGAGTGTCTTCTTGAGTTTGTTTTCTTTTCAATAATAGCAGTGTTACAACCGTTCGCGGAGAGACGCAATCGCGAGGAAACGCGTCAGCGAGAGGCGTAAATTCTCGCTACGATTCTGATAATCGACATTCGTTTTGACTTCTCGTATTAGACTGATTGCCCCTCGACTTTTTCCTTTGTCTTCTTTTGGAGACGCGTTCGCGCCTATGGTCACGTATGCCACCTTTTTTGCGTAAGTGAAATAACGGACCGAAGACCACTCGATGTTTTCAAAAACTCGCTGCTTGACGACAACTATGTGCTTATCGCTACATTGTATATGTCTCGCCGGTCATGTAAGACGATCTGTCTGCGACACTGTAGTACCAAGGACGACGGTTAGGAACACGGCCTATAGTAAGCCTCGGGCCGTAACAAGCAGCTTGATAGATTCTTTAGCTACTGAATACATCGTGTATGTGTTTGCAAAGTAGCATAACGTTGCAAGGTCTTCAGGGGAAGCGAGAAACTGTTCGGAAGCTCGCAAAAAGTTATTTGCTAAATGCAAAATGTTGGCAAGAAGAATATACCCTGGGAAACTCTAATATTCAAATATTGTTTGAATTTCTCCTTGAACTTGCCTTGGACATTCTCATAAATATTTGCCAAGAGTTTGTTTCTTCGGTAAAATTGATACTTGATGTTGCTGTAACTGTACGTTTGTCAAAAACCAGCGAAAAGTAATTTGTTGCTCGTCGAATCTTTTCTCATTGCGGCGGAACAATTCTATTAATTGGAAAGCGTACTGCGTAATACGATTAAATCAGCGGATTTCGATTGTTGATGACCGGTTTATCGATTATACTAGTTGCTCAAAATGAAATTAGCGCGCGGACAGAGAACAATCGATGTTAACTGAACGAGAGGACAGGAACAGGATCAGAAATTACAATTTCGAGGAGGAAATAAATCCGTGCGATTCGATACATGAACACAACACGCGTACGAGTTCAACTGCGAACACGAAGTAACTTTTTCCATGTTCTCGTCCAGCCTCGCTCAGTGTCACACAGCTGTATCTTGTTTTTTATCGTATGGCGTTTCGCCGGGCGTTCGATTTTCCGATATTTTCCAGTGTTTTTTACTATCTCTTAAGTCATCTTCTTCCTTATTTTTCCTTCTAAAAAAAAAAAGTTATAGGACTGTTATAAGACTCGACCATCGTGATTATATGGATGAAGCTTGAAATCAACCTGAATATGATATATGTGATATATGTGTATTATAATTGATGTGTACAGTCAATTATTCATTACATAAATAAGCCTTAGTATAAGTGGGACCATGTTTAAGGTTTATTAAAATGTCTATTCACGCCGTCTACTAACTTGTTACTAGATATCTATTTATAATAAATATCCTGCAACTTTTATATACATTTTCACATTGGTTTCAAATTTTATCGATAAAATATGATACAATACGGTACGAATATATTGGAATGACAATCGCGTCTTGTGACAGTGTTAGTAAAGATTCAAAGTGTTTTGCATAATACATACAGTATGGACGAAAAAAATATTGTTTATAGTAGATGTCCAAATACTATCGCGAGTCAGTGTATGTCGAACAGCAAAGCTAAATATTTTGTGGCTTTTAGTTTTGTAGTTTTATAAGGAACAATAATATAAAACAAAAAATGTTGCGCATCTATTATTTCCTTGTAAAACAAAAGAAACAATTTTGAAGCAGTCTAATATTTAAAAATCGTGTACGTTCTAATAATACTTATTCAGATATGATACTTTTATTTTTGCTCATACAGGCCCGAGATGAATAACACGATTAACGTAACCTTTCCCACTTCTTCTCGATTTCCATTCTGAAATAGAAAGAAAGTCGTTCGCGGAGATGAAAGAAAAGCATTTAACTCGCGAGTAAAGTTTGCACAGTTCTGACTGATACAACTTTGTTCTTACCCAGGAAGATTGTCGTTGCTATAATAGCCAGAAAGGGATCAACAGAGCTGATTTTTCTATTTTCCTACTAACTAAAATTTTCCTTATAAGAGATACGTGTTGAACGCTATTAGGAAGATGTATATTAAATGTTAGATAATTTAAATATTCCATAGGTTTCTGAACAGAATTATGAAACAACCAAGTTAATTAACCTACACAGATGTACGTAGGTATACTTGAACTATTCTGTGCACAAGTCTGGCCTTACGACGAGAAGCAATTTGCGTTAAAGATTATTCGAAGTATGAATTTTAAATAAAACAATTAAGTTACTTTTTATGTATGGTATTACATTGGATAAAGTTTTGAAGGTCCAAATGATTGATTTGTTATAGTACTACGTGACTTTGTACTCATTTCTACTGTTCACGTCAGTAGCAACACTGATAAATGAAAAAATTGATTTTCGGAAATAACGAATAAAACGTTTCAGTTGAATATCGTCCCACTCTTCCAATTTAAATTAAATTTTGTACTCGCAATCAGATATCCGCTTCTATATTTGTATTTAAGAATTTATATTCTGTATATTATTTAGATTTTATATTTTATCATGCTCATTTTTTGAAGATCGTACGTTTATATCGATCTCCGAATTGAAAATATTTATTTACGCGGAGAGTAAAAAATTTTGCAGTTTAAAAATTTTATACGCTCGTTTAATATCCGGATAACCATATGGCAGATGGAATAGATTGTTGTTCGTTAAATTATAAATAGCAGCTTTACGAAACAATTGAATGAAGTAAGAGCCTTAATTAATATTAATTATTTATTGATATAAAGCGTACGAACAAAAACAACAAGCGTAGAAATAAATTCGAATTTTTGGGTATTTGAAACGTTTTATGAATGTTATAAACGTACACACTTTTCAAGAATATGGAGTAATTTTTTCATGTTTTAGCAAGAACATGGAAAGATCGTTAATGGAAGCGTAGAAATCTAAAAAGAAAATACGGAGCCTTAAATATAGAACACGAGGGTTAAAACAAGTAATACCACTGAAGGGTTAAAGGTTATTAATAGAGTTCATCGAATATGAATTTATTAAATTATTATTTATTATTTTCATCTATATATATTCTTATATTATTTTTATTTTTATATATATTATATATATGTATATTTAAAAATTATTAATTAAAAGACACACGTAAAACAAAAAAGATCCGTATATGAAATTTCAGCATAAATAGCATACAACCATTGATGAGATCATTTTATTCTTCCTTCAACTCATCCAATAAAAATGTAAATTTGTTAATTGCCATGCATACACAGGAAATTTAAAGGTGCATAAATAAAAAAGAATCTACACGAGCTGAAAATGTACAAAATAAAAAACGAAAACAACGTGGATCAAAAGGACATACACGATAAAGATACCAATAAAAATATACGAATGTATTCGCTGCAATATTTAGTGGACGAAATACATCTCAATATCGCGTATACTGTTTCTTCAGTTTAGTATTGAGGAAAACGTGAATTTATACAATTATGCCCGATCTAAATAATAATTATATTTTGCGTAGTGGCGCGAATACCAAAAAGACAGGCGGTAAAGGAAAACTCGGTCAACGGTATAATAATCGTGCAAGTGCTTCCAAGCTTGAACGTGAATCGCAATCCGATTTTCCCTTGCGCGGCCGATTCGCGGAAACGTGAATCGATGCACGCAGCGTGAAGTTTTAATGCTCGAAATATCGCAGCTGTTGACGTCGCGCATTGTACCCGCCGATGAATTATAAAAATCTCCATAAAACATAAAATAGTTAATGCCATTACGCGAAACGCTTTACCGAAGGAATTTATTCGCGTTTCCCTCGTTTCTTTCTTTCTTTCTTTTTTTCTTTTTTTCTCTCCTGCCTCGTGCTCGTTACCGCGTTTTCCATTTTCGTTCTACGCGGCCGCGTTACTGTGGTTCGTTCGCGCTTTATACTACGCGCAGCCCGCGCACCTACAAATCGTGTTTCTGTTCCGTGAGAATAACCGATTTTAATAATACGTGCTTTTGAAAATGCACGCGATTACTAGATACGTATCGCGGCAGTGTGCGTAATCGAGGCTAGAGCGCCAGTTTAAAAATCCTCGTTAATTGCGAATAATTGCTACGCATTGTTTACGACGAAACGTTGTACATACGTTGGATATTGAAAACGGAACGGAGGCAGAGAGAAGGGGAATTTGTGAAGATTTTTCGCCACGGTTAAATCATATTCTATGAAACGTTGCTTTATGCAGGTTTTGAATCAAGATTTTTTATTAGACTACGGTTCAAGTGTTCGCAGTATTTATTTCACTTATTGGACATGATATAAAAATTTACCAAATGTCCTTTTAGACAAATTGTAAAATTCAAAATAAAATAAATAGAAAAAAGCTTGTTGGACTATCGTCGAGGAATATGTAGAATGTATAGGATATTTTCCAGTGTACGAAATATTCGATGTACTTGTCGTAATATCTATAAGGTTAACGAATTTTTCTTTAGCTCGCCTTCCTCTAATTTTATTCGTAACACGAGCTTTGTGCTTAGCTTCGTATTTAGCTGTAGCTTTATTCATAAAAATCTGAATTTTCGTAAATCTTCGCAGCCTAGTCGGATGTGTGTGATTCTGAGCTGAAATAGTATTACAGTGACATATGGTACGTTTATGGAATATTTTTCTTACGTAAAGAAAAATATCTTCCTGCGAGCTAATATATTTCTACGTGTGTACTTTGCAAACAAACTACTGGATCGTTTACGTTCGCGTTCAATTTTTATTAATGCCGTGGATTTCGAAAAAAGATTCGAAAAATTTCCATACTTGAAAACATTTCTATTATAAAAAAAAACATTGATTTAATTCCTCTAGAGGTAAATTAACATAAAACAATATTTAAAAATATTCAAAAGATAGTATATGTAATATACTAATTTTATAAGGTTTTTCCCTAAAATCTCAAAGAGGATTGAAGGATGCGTATAAAGTTTAAACAAAATTTCTTTTAAAAAGTAGTTGGAGAATTAATCGTATAGAATGGAAAGAAAGCTTTTCTTCGTTCTATGTAATCCATTAATCAATAATTGATTGGATAAAATCCACTTAAAAAGGCAAACGTTTGTGTGTCATTTCTTATAAGGAAATGGAGAAGAAAATCTCTCCATTTTATCCCTTCAAGGGAAGGATTAAGTAAGAGTAGATTAACTCAGAATTAAGATAATGTTACACTAAGTCTTAAATAAAAAATAGCAATAAAATCCCCCCCTTTTTGACATAATGAATTCAGGAATGCATGTAATTGTATTCCATGAAAATATAAAAATATTAGCAAAATGTATTTCGCATTGACCGTTGTATCTCATTCGTAACTTAACTTTTAAAGAAGCACGATTCAAACAAACGAGGGCGATATTTTTACCCGAGAAATAGATTATAAAGCAACAAGATGAAATTCCTCTCTACAAAGTCTCTCTTTCCTTCCAGAAAGTTAGTTTCTGAAATCTCTTTGCTCTTCTCTTATATATATATATGTTATGTATCATGTTCATCGACAAAACTTCTGCATATTCATGCATGATTGCAATGCCAGTGATCCAGTAACTTTATTAGCATTCACTTTGGAAATTACTGAAAGCGTCAAAAAAAAAAAAAAAATATTGCAGGCGCTAATGCGAGGGCGAAGATAAATAATTTCGAAGAATTCACGTATTAACGGAAGCGCGTTGTTTTGTCCATGGCAGAGAGCTAGAAGAATGAATTATTACCAGACATTTTCTTTTTATTTGCTTTCAGAACGAACTACCGTCCCCATGCTTGGCAGTGCCTTTCCTGGGACCACTTTAGGTGAGTCGGGCGTTGCAGTAATGGAAATTTCTCTATTAAAATTTCAGGCAATAAGATTGTTTGCATTCCATCTTCCGCCGCGCTTTGCCATCGCCGGTGTGATTCAAAGCACTACTCCACTCACGTTTATTATCGACCGATACAGAGTACTCTTGCATTTTAAAGAGAAATCGATAGCCCGGCAGGGGTGGAGACTGTAAAGAGCTCTATAGCCGAGTAAAAATTCTTTTCCATCCTTCGTAGAATGTAGGCAACTTACGAGTCTCGTATCGAGTTAACAAACTTAATCTATGTTGGCCAGTGTAGCATTAGTTCGCTGGTATTGTCAATATAAAAGGACCTCGTGTCTATTTTACGCGAATCGTAAATAATTTCACATGCTCCCCAGAATTTTACCATACGTACAGTTTAGTCACGAAAGTCTGTCGAATTTTGTGTATCCGACTGTGTCATGGACACAAGAAACCTACTTTGTCAGAAAGATATTTATATCTGCCTATCGATACGATTATTATTAATATATCTTCAAGAGGAGTTGAATAAATTAAAATATTTAAGCTGTAAGAATGTTGGGACAGAGTCGCATCTAAAATTACAAACTTAATTTCTCGAACATCGAGGAAATACTTATACTCACGTAGCGTAATATTTTTTTTTTTTTTTATTTAAATTACTTTGATTATTATTTGCTTATGTACAAAGTACACGTAGCGTTATGCAAGTACTCTACTTAGAGGGTCAACAAGACTGCATTATTAATATTATATTAATTACAATGAAATATATCGTTATATTGTATTATATTGCGTTAATATTTTATCAAATATAATTAATATCAGTGTAGTATTAAACCTATTCTTCTTGTGTATTATTGCATTATTGTATTATATTGCGTTAATATTTTATCAAATATAATTAATATCAGTGTAATATTAAACTTATTCTTCTTGTGATTTCATGTACATGTTAATAGGTGTATGTAATTTCTGTATTTTGTATTCTTTTGCTTCTCTGTTAATTTCGTCATAATGCCTTCGCAAAATTCGTAGAGTTGACGTTTTCATTATAATATTTCATATCGCTATACATGTATATTACGTAGCCATTTGCATCGTAATGTAACGACCGTAAATAGAACTAGAAAGACGTTTACTATCATTTTGTGTTTATACTTCTTCCTCGAAGCGGATATTTCTAAGCCAATGTTTGAATATCCAAATGCATAAAGATACGGAGGGAAAGTTTGATAGAAGCTCGGACACGTCTCGAATAAGAACATAAAAAGTTGTCGTGTCAATTTTATCTGAATAGCAATTTATTTTACATCCGTATCAAAATCTTTCTCAGGACAGAAGCGCAAGACAATTTCTTACTTTTCTCTCTTTTCTTTTTGCCACGTCTGCTGCCTATTCTTTGTTCGTAAGAGAGATATCTTTAAGTTGACAGAGGAATATTCAGAGCTACGGATAGAAGTACGCTCGCGAGTGTTTGATAAAAGGGAAGTTCACTCTGAGAATAGTTATCGCCTTTCCTCTCTGGAACGTTTGTGCCAGACAGCGGATGATTCGATAAAAGAAACTTCTTACCTTG
Source organism: Bombus waltoni (assembly GCA_014737395.1). NCBI lineage: Eukaryota > Metazoa > Arthropoda > Insecta > Hymenoptera > Apidae > Bombus > Bombus waltoni. Next base: position 1,832,681 of record JACXII010000021.1, read on the forward strand.
TGTTATACTTTTCAGTGGTAGACAGATCTAACGTAGATAAAGGGAAAACGTACGAGACTTGTGACTTTCCTCAATTTAATTCCAACTTCTTTCTTCGAGATCGACGATTTGATCTAAATCCGAGGCTGAACTTCCCTCACACTCTATGCACATACATAAGTAAGTGTATCTGTTCGGTAGCTGGTATCAGGAAGTAGTTCTTCTTGTCGGGTCGTGTTTAGCTTAGACATACATATATCCATATATCGGGTAAAAACAGAACTTTGTTAGATAAAACTTTTGTCTGTTAATTCGTTTTACCCGTGAGATGATAAAAATCTTATATGCATTTACAGTTGCTCACGAATGTATTTAGACGAAACTGTAGCAGGAACTTTCAATGAAGAGATCGCGGGTGTTATATGAAATATTTCGAAATTTGATTATCACTGTGACGAGACTCGATTATACTCATAAAATCTGGACAAATTTAAGCATGTACATGGAAACTACAAAATATTTGCTGCACGTATATGCTTACCAGCTGGCTGCTGAAACGAGCAAAACTCATATAGAAAGAAGACTAAGGAAAAAGCATTCCACTGACCTCGCTATAAAGAAATAAAATAGACAATCTGAAAGATGGTATTCCACTGGGGGTAACCATCCACATGTTATTTTTCAACAATGATGTACAAATTTACCAAATGTCCCGTTGGACAAATTGTAAAATGCAAAAATAAAAGAAAAAGAACGTATATGCTTCGCAGACTTCACAGAGATGAAATATTCAATATTCTGTTTAATAAGACTCGACGTTCAACTGGGAGACCAATTATGATAAATATATGAAGGACGTGGGAGAATACCACTTTACAGCTGAAAGCAATGAGAAAGGCTTGTTCCAATCCTAAAAACCTGTTCTATCTGTCTCCGTTTCTGAGGTACAGTGAATTTTACGTTCTGATTTTGTGTTCTGTCTTGAATGAGGATGAATTGTAAAATATGAAATATATTTAAATATAGAAGTATAAGTACAAGTATAGTATAAGTACAGTATAAGCTGATCCAGATTCTATGGGCCTATCGGTATTTGTATTATTCCTAATCCGGCCTATCTATACATTGCTGTACCCCTGTACATCTGTACAAGGCATGTGCCAAGAATGCTACGAATTTCGGTGACCCTTCAATTTGATTTATTACTAAACACTCTCAATGGCTTCGATGATTAGGAAAACTAAACAGATCAGACGTAGAGTTTTCTTAAAAGCGATAGCCACTTCAACATTCTGTAATTACCTTAACAAGGGGGCAAGCTGAAAGTGGCAGTTTCACTTCAAGGCAAGCTTGTAAACTTATCATGAATCCGGCTACGTTCTGAACGGCTCCTGGTGTTTCCCAAGTTTGTCTACAAACTTGTTCCATTCTGAATATTTCAAGATTTTTCGTTGGTATTCCGTACTCAATAGACTCTTCCTATCTCGTAAACAGAGATAGAGCATACGTTTATGAAAAAATTCGTTCATTGTTCTCATCGGTGTGCAATCGGCTTCCAGAGTGGGTTCCATGTGTTCTGTTACATCCTGCATTTGCCTTAAGTGTCTTGCAACTGTCACACGCGTTCTCGGATTAGTTTCAAATTTGATCAGTGTAATGACGATACAGGCGTCTTATTGCGATGCTAATGAAACTTAAAAATATTGTGTACAGCACAATTATATATAGGTAAAAGTTTCCAAGATACTTCCACAAGCACGTAGTACATAAGTCAGTTGCTGCTTACCTCTAAAAAACATAAATAGGTAAGAAATTGTTTCTTATCGTTAAGGTAATAACGATATGTACGGCCTAGAAACATCACTGACCTAAGAACACTTCATATCGCAGTATCAGTACTTGCACGTTTCTAACCTCGTTTCAAAGCGTTGCCTTAAGTAACATTTCGCAAGGCTGGTAAAACTCTACCGTTGTTGCTAGCCGCTGTCCCAAAACACACACCAAAGACCAGTATGAAAAGCATCGCGTGACCGCTGCAAAGAGTTCGTCATTCATAAATCATCAAACATCGTATGACTCATATTCATCGGACACGTGGAGCGTACAACTTGTGTATTGTTGGTCAAGCAGCGAGTTTGTTCGGTTGTTCGAAATGTACATCTGAAAATCATGTTTCCCATCCTTGTCTTCGTTACCCTGACCCGCTGTATTCGGATCGCGGACCACTTTCCTATTTACAAAATATCGTCGATTTCTTGCGAGCAGCGTTCACCATTCTCTCTACCTTAATACTGCTGGCAAACCGTGGCGCAACGTTACTTTTTTCTTTCAATCAACTGACATAGTTGCTCAGCATACGCTGACGTTTGTCGTAACAAGAAGCTAACTCGTGAATCACGCTTTCGGCGAATTTGCATTAGATCTCTTGACGTTATCTTCGCGTTGCGTTGCTTACTTTATCATCCGTGTTGGGACGATTCTCAGCCATGCTTTTCATTATTTGGCCAAACATGTATCGTATATTCGGTAATCGTGATATGTCTGAATTACAGGGTGGATATGCCTATTGCTTCTATTTCAATTTGCCTCGACATATAACGACGTACGACGTTCGTAACGAGGAGAGAATGCATATATTTGTATAGACGAGGACTGTTACGCCGCGTGGCTCGCAGTAAACCGTTTTTCTCAACCGTCCTCTGTCCAAAAGAATACACTTAACTACAAATCGATCATACGACATACTTCGCGTCTCTCACAGTACAATGTCTATTCTCAACGGTTCCTGTGTCATACAATGTCACAGAAAAGATCGCTTTACCATACCATCACATATCTACATTGTGCAGGATGTATCCGATGTCGCGTTTCGAGATAGCTCGATTACTCTTCGAGAAAGTTCGTTACCGTTCGAGAAGCCTGATGAATCATCGAAACTTATCGATCCTGGATCGTACGTTGGATCACGTGATTCGGTTGCCAACGGTTACGAATGCAAACAAGGAGGGGAGGAGAAAAGACAAAGGGACATAGGAACCAAGATTAACTGATCCCAACAGTTCTCTCAGAACCCTCAGAAAGCACATGTCGGAAAGCTAAAACACAGTCTTTATAAGCAGTCAAAACGAACACGTCGAGGAATTTAATTTCTTAAAATCAAAGTCTTTTAATCAAACGGCAACGTCGAGAAATATTATAAGTCAAGTCGAATTATAATTTAAATTTAACTGTATCATCGCCAAGTCAATTGTTAAGTGTCAACCACATTCTGAAATCTTGTTAAAACTATAATATATTTTAATCTTGTTAAATCAGTGTTACAATCAATTAACCGAAATAGGGGATCGATTGTTTCGCGGCGTCGATTGTTGAAATCGTAGCAAGAATTTACAACTCTCGCTGCGCGCTTCGCGATCGCGTCTCTCCGTGAATGGTCGAACAAGGACTATGCAAATCTTTTTCATAAGTTTAAGCTTTTTTGATTGTTTTAAATTTTTAGAGAGAGAGGGAGAGAAAGTATACGACCTTTTATTGTTACTTGCATTATTTTGTATTTCTACTATTATTATTAATTTTACTATTGCACGACCCTTTATTCTTAATGCACTGTTTGGTAGAAGAAAGTCTTTTGATGCTGATTAATGTACGTGTAATAGAATTCTTATCTTGGGAAAAATCTTACGTCCAAGGTTGAATTGATGGCTAATATCTTCGTAACGACCTTGTAATAATGGTGAATCGGGATAGTAGCGAAAGAAGCTTTTCTTCCTTCCAGCTAATTTTCCTTTCGACGAAATGTTCTTAAATGTTTATTCACACGACACGAACTGCATTGTTCGTACTTTAGTCTAGCCTGAGTATAACAAAGATAAATTATTATTGTTATGATAATTCTTTTCTTGTACAAAGTTTCCTTCAGATAATTTTCTCCTATATATCGTGGTACATAAAATATATCAAAGCTAGTAAAATCTAAAAATTTACCGATGTAAAGAATTAAAATAGAGTTACGTAATAAAGTGCTGGACAATGCTTGCAATTGATTTGTCAAGCGTAAGTGAGATACTGCTAAGAGAAGAAGAAAGTACTACGAATTTTTCTTTTACATTCTAATATTTCATGAAAATAATATTTTTCAATTGTTATGGCTTCAGAATTTCTTCCTCTCTTTATTTCGTTGTTTTTGTTATTCAATTTTCAATCGGTTTGCATCTGCATTATCTCTGATTACGTATACGTTTAATTCCAATAACACAGTCTGCTGTGCCCCGAAACGTTCGAATTACATTTGTTAAATAAATACCTCGTTGATTAGAAGTACTATTTACATTGTCTCTATAAACGAGCATTAATTCTGTTTTAGCTCGTGTATGACTTCGATCGATACGGGATGGAAGAATCATAATACGGAAATTTGATCATTTTCAATTCTATTGTATCTGCTTTTTCTAAGGTATTGAAAATCTTTTCTCGGACACTTGTTCCATATATCGTACGTGTAATAAAAATACACGTTCTGCAGCGAAGAGACATGCTGAGAACAATTAATCATCGGACGAAAATGAAAAGAAAGTATGTTTGAGCGAAATTGTTAAAAAGTCAGGAAATTATGTTGAAACGTTTTTTATGATTATTTTCGAACTAAAAGCGAAAAATTGGGGCCCTTGATGAATATGAAAATAATTTTCAATTAACTTTCAATCTAACCTAGACCAATTTTAGATTTTGGTGTGATCTTTTGGCCGAGACACAACCAACTACGTAGCGTCTCCTCGTCGTCAGAAATAAACTCTGTATCCGATCAAAATCACCTTCACCTTTGACCTTAGTTGACTGTAATGCGGTCCATAGGCGCGTAAATATATATATATATATATATATATATATATATATATATATATATATATTCTATATTAAGCAATATCGATATATCGAATGTTTGTGAACACGAATTGTCGAAAGTGAATACGAATTTGATATTTTAGAGGACGAAAATTTGAAGAAAAATTTGAATAGTAGATTTAAGATAGAGATGATGCATGTTGTTAAGTTCAGTTCTAGGTTCTAACGAACCTGTCTTCCATCGAAATTTTTTCTTTCTTTTATTCTGCATTTTGCAATTTGTCCAACGGGACATTTGGTAAATTTTTATATCATCCATCGAAATTTGATAATTTTCTCAGTTCGTCTGACGATGAACATGATTATGCGTTGTGTAATACACGTATGATCAGTTTAATGGATGATCTTGGAAGGAATTCTATTAATTAATATGTTTACTGTTGCTTGAATTTTCATAATTTCTGGTACGCTCTAACAACGTAACTTTTTGCGCAAAATCTATCTAAAAATTCTATTTCTGTCGAGATTTCTATATTCTATCAAAATCTATCGTAAAATTCTGTGTACGTATATAGGTTGTATGAATCGTTAGGAAAGTGTCGTTCAATGTTTCACAATTTGGAATTATGATTTCTATGTATATAATTAGCATTTAGAGAATTCACGCACTAACGGTAGAAACAGCAAGATATTCTATTTCCATTTTTGTTATTTGTATTTTGTATTATCGTTTTCTATGTATTATATTCGCTTATTCGTACTGTGATATTTCACAAAAAAAATCCATAATGTTTCCTTTGAACGTTAATTGATTCTGCAATTTCTTCTTGGGAAAATCTTCTTTTCTCTATCACATTTTGTAAAAAGTAAATGGCCCTGCCTTTGTCACAGGCGCTAATGAGTCTTTCACGCCTGTTCTCACGACTAACCAGGTTTGCACGTTTTACACGATTCCGTAGGAAGAAGAAGTTAAAAGGAGTTGAATACGGAAAAGCACCTAGACGATTGTTAAACTCTTAAAAATGTACTTATAGTTTGAAGCATCGATTCGGTCTCTCAACTCCATAATTTCCGTCGAGAACAGAATTTGGCTGCCGTTTATGAAAATCGAAAATGACTCGGAAATGGGAAAACGACGAAAAAGGAAAGAGCTACGAAATGATCGGACAGAACAGTCGGTTTTTAATTACGTAACGTTCGTTTATTATGATTCTTGCTAAACGAGGTGAATTATATCTATATGCCTCACCCTGTATAGTACATTATCGTAATAATTATTTTATTAGGTTACATTCAATTAAATCAATTATTTTAATTACGTCTTGAATGATATTTTATTAAAAAAGAAAAGAAAAAAAATTCTAATCTCAGTATCGATCGAGATGAAATTGAATATTAAAATACGGTTTAAATGCGGAGGAAAATCGAATAACTTCTGATATGCTCACGTCGAAGTCATATCTGAACGTCAGTCAGGAACTCGTTGCTCTGACGCTGCACCGCTATCGGAAAACAATTTTTCGATGCTGTGCAAGAAGCGAGGGTAGGACGCCGATTCGACTAATTACGATGTCAACAACACCGCTTGACGATTAATACGGGATTTCGTAGCCAATTCAACAGTGATTTCTGCTTGCGCTGCGTTTAGTTAAGTGTTGCACAAGGGTTTCATTTCCCCGTTAGCTTAATTGATTTTCCGACGAAAATGTGGTCCGACACCGGTGCGCATAGATGGCGAGTTTAATCTTTCATTAACTCCGTTATGGCAATTATTTTCCACATTATACGTTATCTTTCGCGGTAAATATTTTCTTTATAATTTATTCGGAATTTAACGATTTAGCAATTTAAAATAGCCGATAAATTAGTTAGATTTTGACGGAAATTGAACTGTCCGCCTGAATCAATAACAGTCACTACATCTTACAAACTTGAGAAATTGCTTTCGCCTGACGAAACTTTATCCGATTTTCCCGATCAGTTTCTTCCTACATCTTTTGGAAAACTAGATTTTGGAGTATGATATTATTACTAGAAAGAATTATGTGTCCTTTTTATGTAGATTCATGAATGGGTTGGCAACTAAGTGACTGCGTATTTTAAATAAGAAGGAAAATTCAAAATTTTTGTTTAAAAATATAACTTTATTCAATTAGGTATTGTCCGTTTTTGTTGATAACCTTTTGCCATCTTTCAGGCAGTGTCATAATTCCGTGTTCATAAAACTTCTGAATTTTGCCAGCAAAAGTCTCAATTAAATGTGATTTTACATCATCAGCGTCGTTAAAAATTTTACCATTTAAGGAGTTCTGTATGGAACGAAATAAATGGTAATCTGAAGGCGTAAGGTCAGGGCTATATGGTGGATGTGGCAACACATCCCAATCTAGTTCCAATAATTTTTGGCGAGTGACCAAAGATGTGTGGGGCTTTGCATTGTCATACTGGAAAATAACACCCTTACGATTTGCCAATTCTGGCCGCTTTTCTTGAACTGCATCGCTCAGTTTGGCGAGTTGTTGAATGTACACGTTTGAATTAATCGTTTGGTTTCTTGGTGAAAGTTCAAAGTACAGAGTTCCTTTATAATCCCATCAAACTGACAGCATAATCTTTTTTTGGTTAATCTCAGCTTTTGGTGTCGTCTGGGCTGGTTCATCTTGCATCATCCACGATCTTTTCCGATCAACGTTGTTATAAACTATCCACTTTTCGTCGCCAGTAATCAGTCATTTCAGAAATGGATCAATCTCGTTATGTTTCAGAAGCGAATCGCAGATGCTAATGCGTTGCGTCAAATGAATTTCCTTAAGCTGCTGAGGGACCCATAAATCGAGTTTCGTGACATAGCCAAACTGTTTTAATTTTTTTTTGAATGCAATGTATGCAATACATTGAGCTTCTCCGCAATCTCACGCGTTGTGCTGTGACGATCTGAATCGATAGTGGCCTTGATATGGGTCTCATCAGCTTCAACTGGACGGCCGGATCGTTGAGCATTTTTCAGTGAAAAATCACCAGAACGAAATTTGGCAAATCAATTTTGACGCTGCCTTTCTTTCAAGGCTTCATTCCCATATACGGCACGTAACTTGTGTCTTCGCGATGCGTTCTTGCCTTTTCCGAAATAATACAATAAAATATGTCTGAAACACACGTCATGTTCTTTCATTCTTAAATTGGGATAAAAACAAAACTAAATAACTAATCGGTACAATTTTTTTACTAAAACAAAGGTGTAAGTCCAAGCAACAAGAAGGCAATATAGGTTAGGTGCTTTGAACGCGTTGACCAAACAAAAGACTGTGCTAAGATCACCTATTGACAAAATGCGCAATCACTTAGTTGCCAACCCAATAATATACCCATCTGTTCAATACAAGACAAATTTTCGAGCTTACATATCTCAACGGGTTTACAGAACAACGTAAGTAAAATAGAAATCTGGAAACAAGATAAATTCCATTTAAAAGCAGCACATCTGTCGTAATAAAAAGTCTATGTGCTTAGTGGAAGATTAATTTAAAAATATACGATGAATGTTATATCACAATTTTAACGACACGTAAAATCCGGCTCTGATAAAGTATCGATCCAAACATTTCCAGAATTATACATCTCTATGAAATTAAGATGCAGCACGTTGAAGAAAATCGAAATTTAGAAACGAATCGGTATATTAGATTTACAAATAGCTTAATGGCGATAGTATAAATCCTAGCCTTTCGCAAGTTTGAAATAGTAGTTAGTAGTTTTGTTAAGGAAACTAGCATCTTTAATTGTTCGAAAGTTCATAGTCGACGGCTGTTGGAACGTATTGCGTAATGGATGGTAAGATTCCTTGCGAACCTCAAGCTCGCCGCCCCTTTCCGTTTTCTACCAAATTACCGAATTCCCGCTACTCTTCATTTACCCTTCCAACTTCCTGCAGAGTCCTGCAACTTTCCGCTAACGTTTCACGCGCTGAAATACCAGTTTTAAGATGCTTTTTCACTTCTCACAGCACGCGTATAATTCTCTCTTTAATCAATTTTCCCGAATCTCCTTTTCCTTAACTTCCTGTATCTTCTTTTCATTACTGCCAAATCATATCGCATTTTCAGCTTAGTTTCTGCTTAAGTGCTCCGAGTGTATTCGTTCAACAACGAATAGCACGGTATTTAGCCAGATCGTACGCGATAGTTAGTTTTTTTACTAAACGTACATTTGCAATAAACGCGTGTATCTTATTCTGTTTAATATGTTGCCTGTTTATCAGTTCACCAGTTACGGTCGTCTCGTTTCAACGTTGATGAAATATCAACAAGTCTTCTACAACGCGCGTAATACGTACATTCGTAAATATTTTCCATGATGAATATTCAAATACCTTCGTGAGTTACACTGTGGTCATTTTGTTGCTGTTCGTTAGTGGCAATGATGTTGCACGCGAAAAGTTGTTTCATCCAAAAATTGATTGACATCGGCGTTAATTGGATGCTGTTAAATCGGTGGAAGGTGAGACTCGATTGAGAAATACAATGTATCGTTAAAGAGTCGATCAAATGGCGTTGAATTTAATCGATGGATGAACGTTGGTCGGTGGTTTGAGAAAGTAGCAGTAATAGAGGCGAGGATCAAAGAAAAGTACAGTTACGCTAAAGTTCAATGAAACTCTGTAGTTTAATGGAAGGAAATGAAATATTTGTTGTCTTTACTAAAATATGATTTCACTCTTTTTTTTTTATTACCTTGTTCCTGTGGAAAGATGCGTGTATGTATTTACGCCCTGAAATATCGAAATATTTCCATGGTACCATTGTGTTTTTTTTTCTACTATTAAACGTTTATTGACCACGGAAATGTATATAGTATAATATAATTATATTTATATAATTAATTTTATATAATTATAATTAAATATAATATAGTAATGGCAAAAAGCACGTAAGACACGTTGTTCACGTACGGCTTTCGTATTTTAGGAAACAGTTTGAAAGATATGTATTTGGATATTCTTCGCGGCGATATCTGGATATTTTTATTATAATTTAATACAACGCTACTACGTATTATCTAAAATATACTATCACGGTGATATGTGTAACGATAAATTTAACGCGGGAATGTTAATTCTCGCGTTACTCCGAAATATCTGGCGAATTTGAATACGTTTCGCATAAAGCACGAAGCAAGTTTAAAGACCACGTACATTCTATTACGAAGTCTGAGTATGTCGCCTATGCGGTCCGGCAAATGTTCAGATGGAATTCCAGAATAATTCCATCGCTCTCTAATTCGAAATACTTTCCACTGTAATATTCTAGGCTCAAGTGTCTCCTGGCTTCTCCTTCTCGTTTGATAATCAATTGGACGACGTTGTTGAAAAACGTTGAAACGGCGAACGAAGCCAATTGGTTGGTTGATGCGACCAGCAGATGTTTTATCGCGGGACAATTATCGAATAAAAATATGAAACACTTTTCGGTTTAGCGGCGAGGTGAAATCGTGATATTTATTTTGGAAATTATCGGAAACAAATAAAAGTCATTAATTTCGGAACTTCGACTGACACATGTACAATTATATTTTTATTGGTTTGTGTTATTATACAGTGGGAACTAATAAATTTTACATTTAAAAAAAATTACCACCTCACGTATTGAAATAATAATACTTGATATAATCGCTTTAATTTTTTATATAAGATTGGATGTAAGAATTTTTATGCATTTCCTTATGTGTTTGCCATTTTAAATTTGGGAGAATATAAATGCAGTAATTACCAATGAAATAAATGGATGCATATTTTATAGTAACTGAAATTTAATTCTCTTTATAAATTATAATTCCTTAATGCGGTTCTCTTGTCGATTCTTCAAGCCAGATATTGGAAACAAGACTTATCTTTTAGATTTATTATTTTATTATTATTATAGTAGTTGCGATTTTTGGTACAGGCGTCTTTACAGATCTCAGAACCTTTTTATATTGAGTCGACAAATTTTCTAGAAGGGAGTCAAATAAAACGGGGAATGAATAAATTATGTCGGAAGTTTCAGTTTCAGTTTTTCAATATCAGCTACGTTTCAATTGATAATTACGATTATTAAACAATTTTGCTCTTTTTCTATCTGCGAAACGAGCAAAAATTTTACGGCAATTCAACTATGTTTCGTTTATGCTGGATTCGTTAATATTTTGCAATTATATAGTTACCTTCGCTATGCAAAGAATTGTTTTCAGGACAAGTTTCAAGCTTGTCGAATTTAAAAAAAAATAAACCTATAGGTTTAATTACGCCAATCGGTATATTGTTTTATTTACTATAGAAAAATTAAAACACGTGTCTAAAAATGATTGACTTATAAGGTATTACCCTAACTCTAATTTTTGTAGAACTTATCGCATGAAGGATTAGAATCACGCGAATACAAATGTATTCAAGAACGAATGAGATACTTTGTATACTCGTATTTACTGTACTTACTTTTCAAGAAGCCTCTTGCTTATGCGTTAAATTCGTCCCTTTAAATTTTCTACAGTTTTCGATGTATCTACCATTCGATGCAATTATTATTGAAATCAAAAAAGACGACGCGTATTCGTTGTTAATTAAAATTGAATTACAGCGAGCCACTGTGAATAATAAAAATTAATAATTAATACTTTTTAATGATATACATTCTGCAGTGTTTATCAATAGAAATATATATAGCGTAATTATCTATTTATTATTAACTATAACATCGTTAATTAAAAGATTTTCAGTCCATTATAATACGAATAAAAATATACGTAAATCGTCGAATTGAATAATTGCAAAGATACGAATAATTACAGTCCTTCGACTTTCTTGTTTAACATTTAAATTGGATGTAGAACCATGTTTCGAGAGTCGAAGAACCACAGTAACATGATGCTTTCTGCGACCTTTCGTAATGTAACATTGTTGGTCTCGATCTCGATCGAATTGAATTAGCGTGAGGGAATTGGTCATTACGAGATCAAAAGCAGGCGTGCTGCAAATCGTGACCTAGTTTGCTAGGAACGATCTAAAAACTGTCTGTCATCTGTCTCTGTAGCTGTTATTGACCAGCACTCACGAGTCAATTAGAACCTGAGTGTGAAGCTTACGAGTCCTTAATGAAATGATGATCCGCGCCCGTCATTTTCAACGTTTATCAATTATGCTGTGTAGTAGTTAATTGATTTACCAAAGCAAATAGGTCAGAGTCAGAGTCTTTCGTTGTTTGCTCAGAACGTACACAATTTTTACATAAAATCTGCGCTAAGTCCGATATACACTGTGCGTTCGACTATTCGTATGACGATGGAAAAAATATGAAATTAATAAAAATGTTTGTTATGGTTGAACATTCAGCCACGAAGCATTTTAAATTTGCGTAAAATCCGAAATTGCCTTTATGTTTCGTTGAATGTTCGGTGTATTATAATTTTCATAATGTTCGATATAAATCAGGAATGGGAACTGTTAATTCTGATTATTAAAAGTATGTTAAATCGTTAGGCTTGAAAAAAAAGGAAGTATTTAGGATAACTTACGATGATGTATGTAAATACACGGTTAGCATGTGCATATATTAGTTCATCAAGAGCAGGCAATATTTGATCGATATTGAATATTTCATTGTGAGGCAATTAAAATAATAATTTTTCAATTTAATATCAAGCCTGTCTGCTAAAATATTCGATATTGATTACGTATGCAGTTATTGATTCTTTTTACATTGAACATGCAACCGTGTTTCATATAGTGATGGAGTATCTGAAGATTCTCGACACGTTCTACCAGTAAAATCAATAATTCTAGCTTAGCCTGTAAAAAAGAGAAAAACTATCGAAACACGAAAGTGATATTATTTTAAAAACTATGTCAAATATGATACATGTCCATTTAATGTGGTCTTACCATCTATCTGTTTCTATGTCGTATGATTGCTGAATTTGTATCTTAATAGAGTAACATAGATAAAAGGAAAGGATAACAATTTTATAGATAAAAATAATAGTGATGAATCATTGATTGCTCTATTTGTTGTTATAAATTATTTATCGTATGATGTGAACCAATTTTTGATATAAAAAAAAGGTACTATTTAATAAAAGGATGAAGACGTTACACAGGAAATAAATGGTCTTTCCAAAAATAATGTCCAATATATCAATGATTCAAAGTGAATAAATAAATATACTGTTGCTGTGTTGTATAAAATTTTCAACAACGACTTTGCTAAATTTTAAAGGTAATATAGTCACTGTTAAAATAAGGCAATGAAATTCTGATAAATGATTCCATTTATTATGTGCATTTAGAATTATTATAAATTAGGATATGAACTATTACATTAAAAGTATCCTAAATTAGAATTTCAACTATTGAATTGGAACAATTCCAAAAATGTTAAATGTTCTGTTAAATGTTTAGAAATTACCTTTTTCTATAGCTAGTATCTGCTTTAAACGAGTTTTTTTTTTTTTGAAGATTATTGGACGTTTCTAAAAATTAAATTCCTTTCTTTCCTCTATTTCTAGATACTAATGTTTCTATTCGCTACTTTAGCTCCAAGTCTGTTACTTTTAAATAGAAAAGCATATAAAATTTGTACAAATGAGCATAAACCTTTGAAGTCTGTAATAATTCGAGAATGAAAATTTTCGTAATATGCGTTCGTAGGTGAAAGGAAAATTAGATTTTCCATATATTTCCGAGTGAGACCCAAATTTTCTTAAACGTTCCTTCACACTATTTATTTTCATGCCGCAAAACAGGAGTTTGTTCAATAATCGATGGAATTTGCCCTGAATCTTTTTCAACGGCTAAACTTTCGCTTGAAACTTCGCTTTTCAGACCGATATCACTTATGTATAACATTACCGAGGAAAATAAGTTTTAAAAGTTCACACGTTCGAGACTTTGATCGTGTAATACTGCTGTCTTCCTTTTTTAAAGGATTTATCATGACACCGGGGAAACTTTTTAAATTTCAATACGGAGAGAACAAAAGTATAGAGTTATCTGGTGAATAAATGAAGAATATTAAATTATCAAATAATTTATTTGACATATACGTATAATACTATCGCGCGTATTTTCTTCAATTTCGGATTTGGAATTTCCACTGTCACTGTATAATGTATAAACTAACTCAAATTGTTATTTAAAAATTGTATACTACCGTGCAAAGGTTCATGTAAATCGTATTCCTATTACAACATCTCTGTTATAATATTGACACCTTTTTTTCGCGAGGCAACGCCGAAACGAAAAACGTCGAAATAGTTTCGAATGGAAACTTCTTCAAAACGAAAATCGAGGTAGCTCGTTTAACGAACGCACAACTACTCGATAAATATTGCCATACGCTATCCGCTTCAAGTAACATGCAAATTAATTGAATTCCTTAAAACGCTGAAAACCGTCTTATTACATACTGTCGATTACCATAAACAATGAATATATTCGTACATACGTATACATACGTGTACAAACAACGAAAATATTCGTATATACTATATATATATATATATATATATATATATATATATATATATATATATATATATAATTATTAGTAATTATTATATATAATTATATATATATAATTATATATATATAATTATATATATATAATTATATATATATAATTATATATATATAATTATATATATATAATTATATAATTATTAGTATAACTATATTAATTATACATGTAACGTATGTTATAATATATGTATATATCATGTGCTATATTATGCATTATATTGTACACTACATGCTATACTATATATATATATATCATATACAATACTAAGCTTATATAATATAGTTATATTAGTTATATTAATATGGTATATATGTAGTTAGTTACATACATGTGCATACACAATGTAACACAATATATGAACATACACAAGTTACATGTACATACAATATATATACATATGTATGTAACTTGCTTATATATAGCTAGTTACATATATACATGTACATACACAGTGTAACACAATATATGAAACAGACACACGTTAAATATATATATATATACACACACACATATATGTATGAAACTTGCTTACCACACTACCTTAGTTTACGACGTACCTAAACGAATGCTCGAATTCGAGAAAACCATTGACCTAGAAATCGTTCGAATTCGTCCCTCCACTGCATCGATCTACACACTGACCTAAACGACCTGACAATTTCTCTGATGATGCCGACAGAAGCTTCGGAGGATGGGTTCCCGGAGGAGCGGTTCCAGCGGGAGCCGGGCGAACGCTGGCGTTCTGAAGGAACGAGCCAGCATGTCGTTCATGCTGGTGGTCATGTTCTTCGCCGTGTTCGGCTTGATCGTCTTCACGGAGATATTCCTGATCGACGAGAGGCGTGGCGTGGGCGTAGGTGGCACCGGGGCCCTAGGAGGTCACAGGAGTGGACATCGATTGCCAGCTGCGCCCGATCGTCCGGATTACGGGGAAATCGGAGTAAGTACGCAATTAGGACCATCTGTATCCACTTGATTAAACTTCGTCATTGCTCCATATGAATCTTATACCGTACACAGTGTTTCGGAAAGTTGCCTACCGAACGTTGGGAGCATGTAGTCCTCGTCGAAACAGGCAAAAAATGGTCTTGGCCGTCAGTTGTGCAGTTGTGAAACGTTTCGCAGAAGGAAAGTAGCTTTTTGGTTTTATCGGGCTATTGGAAAAATTTCTGGCCTGTTTGGCAGCCAATGCCGCGAGGAAGGCACGATCGAACGAACGCTGAATCGTGTTTCTGATTGCATGAAAAATATCTGACGCAGTGAGAAAAGGAAATTCAAGGGAACAATTCGAAATTCGTTCATTAGTTTTGTATTTCGAAAGTTTCCTATTTATCAAGGTAATTTCGGGCTTTACGTAGCGATGAAAAGCAGAATAAAAGTATCGAACTTTGGCTGGCACGTTCACTTCCATTCATTGGCTGTAACACACTCGGACTGAGTCTAACTTTCGTTTCAATAATTACGAGGAATTGAATGCTTCGGGAATCTGAAGAAACTCGTCACTCAAAGGAATAACAAGTTTCTCTTTAAAATGGCACCGCAGCAGGAAACAAGTAATGCATTGCATTATTTAACAGAGTGTCCGATCTCTCTCGAAATTTAATTTCGACAAGCAACGTCTCCCAACAGGCTAATACTCGGATATATCGTGCGATAAGAAAATGACGATCGGCTATAATATAATTCTCCATACGACGACACAGCCAATATGATACGATGACCCTTTCTTGGGATGCTATAATATTTATCGACACTCGACGTCGGAATTTTCGTCAATCGCTCGCGAAGCTAGTTTTCCCTTCCAAGCTAAAGGCACCAACTGACTTCGATCTTCCGCAGTCCCGAAAATCGTCGTTCCTCGATAATCCAATCTCTCTCGGTCGTTTATACGCGCCGTTGAATAAATCACGTATTTATTTGCTAGCTGCCTAGAGTTGGCGAACGTTTTTTCACGTCTCTTGTACCGTTACAGGCTCGTAGTCGAAAGCGTCTTACAAGTCCGGAACTAATGATGTTTGCACCCGTGTCTATTAAGACGACTTTGCTCGCCTGTTTCAAAGCCTGCTGCTTACATGCTCCTGAAATTTCATACCAACTTTCACAAGCACCCTGTACATTTAACAGTTGCAACGTGGAAATAAATGTCAGCAGAAAATTGGTTCGGTCGTTTTGCAGCCGGTACGCGAGCAAGACTTCGCGATTAACCGACCCCCCCCCCCTATTCGTTTAACGAATTATTTACTATCGTTCGATGGACTGTTCCGACCAATCAACGCTATTTATTTCCGTTTTGTTAGCCGCTTTATTCGTCGTTAGTCGTATGCAAATATTGATCGGATAATGTGGAGTAGAGGGTGGCGTTGCTACCGAACGGAAGAAGAAGCGAAAAATAGTTGAGCCTTATTTGATCGGCGATCGTGGTGACACGGTCGTTCGTTTCAGACGACTCGGATATGTATTTAATCGCTGCTGTGTCGAGACCGCAGATAAACAGCGGCGATTTCGGCACAGAACGTCCGATAAAATAAATAAGCGTTACACGGGATAAACATATTGATTCCCTGATTTAACGATAATTCGGTCTGATGGCTGTAAGAGAATATTTTAATAGTCGGAAAGGGGCGAAATTGAAGAGGAAACGACCTCCTAGGATCGAAGATATTAATCTTATAGGATGATAGATCTTATAGAACAAATGTATGAAGTTTTGTAGAGTATCAAAGATGCAGTAATGACGATCGATGTCTTTGAATCTTCAAGATGAAGAGGACACGTATTCGATCGTGGGATTGAATGTACAGCGATATGAATTTGCTCGACGATGCGGTCAATTTAGAAATCACGTTTTCGCAGGAAATGAACAGTTTTAATTATGGAACTTGTTCTTTGCAGTTCTCTAATAACGGGCATATGCTGCAATGTTTTAATGACAAGTTTATGGAGGAACATGATTTAAGAGAAATAATTTTCTCGGAATATTTGGTACCAAATTCTTGTTTGTTTCAAACGAAGTATTACATAGTAAATGGTAAATGGCTGTCATTTTTCTTTTATTATAAAATTTATTTTATTTCATCTTTTAAGACATTTCATCTTGAATCGATCCGTTAAGTGAATGTGTCCATTAAGCGTGCTATTTGTGTGAATTTAGAATCAGTTTGAAATGTATTATACTAAATGTGTTTAATAGAAATAACGAAGAAATGACAATAATAGACGATACAACAAATATTTATCTAATTCTACTCTTTATTAGTATGTTTTTTATCAAATGATCAATATAATAGAGTTCTCTGTCGAGACAATGAGTTGATCTACGCCAAATATAAAATATATAAATATAAATAAATATAAGTATATATAAATATAAAACGTACGTTACGATTACACTAAAAAGTGGTGAGATGGATGCTCAATTACAAGATCGATGGTAGAGAAAATCAGAAATTGATGCAGATGTATCCTTCCGCAATTTTTCAACAAAATTTCCGCGACAAATTATTTCCAATCGATCAGCACGCTTTTTCATCGACTGCTCGAACGCTCCGAATAAACGTGCAACCGTTTATTGTTATTACAATCGATAATTCACATTTTCCAGCGGTTATTCGATCAAAGTTTTCCGTCTGCACGTGATATATCGCAAAAGAACTTTTCTTTTTTCAACGCGGTAATTTACATATTTGGTCGATTATAGACTGCGAGTTAAAGTGAAAGAAACATTGCCAGTCGATTTAACAAATTAAAAATTCGCTCGGTTCTTGAATTCTGGTGTTTTGTCGTTACGATCGAAGTGGTTCAAAAAATGATCCGCTGCATTAACAGGTCGTGGTTCATTGATTCGGCACCGAGATTAAGATTGCGATATCGGAACGTAATAAATGATGTACGGTGTCAGTTTGTTGTAACGAGCGTGCATATCGAAATTGCAGTTGCGTGTGTACACGTGACGCTGCACCAACGTTTACGGTACTTGTTAGTTGGATAACGATAACGTCAGAATCGCTGACAATGTACAGGCATATGTACAGTGTGTCTTGTAAAAAGCGATACCGTAGCGAGACGTGGAGAAAATTGATAAAGCGAATTGCTTATCGCTTATTATATAGTTTATAAATATGGTTTATGTAGAAGGGGAACTACACTTGTAAAACACATGGAAACTGCAATTTCGGTTAAGCTAATTAATTATAAACTACAATTTCGTTTGACTTTGGAATTAATAAGAAAGATTGGATGCGATATCGAGATAATATTTCGATATTAGAAGCGCATTAATTTTAATCGAATTATCTCTATCTCGTTGCAGATCTAACGAATGTGAATATTTTAAGCTTTTTAATTTTAATCAGAGAGAACTACGGAGTTTGTTATACTTTTTAAACAAAATTTTCTCGTGCACTCGTGGAAAAGTCAATTTTCGGAGATCCTGATCGCCAAGTTTATGGTTCAGCATTCTCGAAATTAAAGATATTCGTGAGATACTATCGTAATACAAACATACATCTGTATACATATATTATACGGAATAATTTTACAGAAAACACGTATAATAATTCTAAAAGTAGTTTGAGAATCAATTGGGAAAGATAATTCTTTCAATTTGTTTATTTAAATTTATTGTTTCGACGTTTTGATCAATTTTATTAACAGGATTACGGTACACGTTCGTCTAAATGTTCATCAAAATCATATTACTCGTATCACGTAACTTTTATTTCAAGCCTTTCGAGTTAGATTTATACATTGAAAAATTAACGCGAATGACAGTTAGAGGAAACAAAGAATTCCGGAATCTAAGTGTTTCACAGTTGTTACGTCCCGAGGCTTACTATAAACCGTGTCCCTAACCTAACCGTCTTCCTTGGTACTACATTATCGCAGAAAGATCGTCTTACAAGATCGGCGATACATATACAATGTAGCGATAAGCGCATAGATGTCGTCAAGCAGCGAGTTTCAGAAAGTATCGAGTGGTCTTCGGTTCGCTATTTTACTTGCACAAAAAAGGTGGCCTACGTGACCATGGGCGCGAACGGTTACGAGACCCGTGCGTGGTGGGTGTCGTCTCCAAGAGAAGACAAAGGACAAAGTCGAGGAGCAGTCAGTGTTTAGTCAGAAATCATAACGAAAACGTCGGGAGGTCCAGATCGGTAAAATCAGTCACTTTGTCGTAAAGCAATCATGGAGGAGTCTTAATCAGTCGAATCGAATTAGAATAAAGAGCTAGTTGTTATCTTCGCGGAATTATTTGTTACGTAGTAATCGTATTGTTAAATATCCGTTAAAAATAAAGATTTATATTGACGCTGTTAATTCAGTGTCATAATCATTTCAATCGGCCCTATTATCCTAACCGAAATAGGGGATCGGCTGTTTCGTGGCATCGATTATGGAAATCGTAACGAGAATTTACGACTCTCGTTGACGCGTCTCTCCGCGAAACGGTTGAACAACACTACTAATTAACTTCGATAACAAAATCAATGTTGTACCTTATCACAGACACCCTATGATGCTACTCGACGATCAATGATATATCATTTGAATAAAATCAAGATGACAGTAGCATCTACTCTGCGACAACGCAATCGACTAAATAAATTTTTATTCTCTGGAAAACCGCTCTCTATGTCGGCTCATTCGATCTTTTAAAAGGTCAAAGCGGAGGAGGACGAACTAGAGCGTATTGGGGGTCGTAGGTGAAGCCGAGGTTCTCCTGTGCATCGGGTCCGGAAACCATTTTAATCTCCGCTATAAAGTTCGCAATCATCGCGAATAAAAGGGCGCAGATTATGACCTAAAATCGTGCTTTGGCGTTGGCGGCTCGCCCTCGGGGAAATTAAAATGTCTGAATGGCCGTCGGCAATCCGTGACAACCGAGTTACTCCTTCTGACCGTCAAAACTTTCTCTTCTCTCCTCTTTTTCTTACTTCTTCGTCCATCGCTTCTTCCACCACGGTAGTAATAAGCAGGAGATATCGGACGAGTTCGGTGAACGAGTGGGTTTTCCATTGGAGAAGTCCCGCGTAGCTCGCGGGGTCGATAATCCTCAAACGTTTCCTGTTGGAGCCAAAAGGGAACTGGCGAAAGACTTTCGAACTAATGGCAAGGGCTCAACTTTATACTCGGTTGCTCTTTGTTCGTACAAAGCGGAAGAAAAGTGGAGACGGAAAACTTTGCCATCCTGGACCATCGATTTCTGCCCCTGTCGCTGCTTGCCGCTACTACTCGCGCTCCTATTTTTATTCCTCCCTTTTATTCCCTGCCCTTCTACCTGTTCGCCTTTGGCGTAGCACACGCCTCACGCGCCTTCTAACCTGACTCCAGCTGTTTTATATGCCCTCTTGCTTCTCTCTTTCATTCGGTATAACCGTGTCGGACAATGATTCACGGCGCAGCGAAAGAGTCGAATAAGAACTAGTTCGCGTGGCATTGATGTAGCCGCTGCTTAAAACGAATATCGATTGCTGCCTGCTTTTCCCCTATGTTTTGAGTTACCGTGCTAGCGATGCAACGCGGTGAAGGACGCGCTCGTCAAAAATTCTCATGCTACTCGGCGAATCATGTACGTATACGCGATGGCCCGTGCAGTAACGCCCACGGGATACGATAGGCCATTTAAGCTGGGAAGAAATGGAAAAGCAAGACAATACGGGCAAAGTGAAGATTCTAAGATTGATCCTGTGCATTTTTAGAGATACAGTAGCGATACGTGTATAGGGTTGTTTTCTTTTATATATATCTTTTTTTTTATTATTTTATTTTTGCATTTTACAATTTGTCCAACGGGACATTTAGTAAATTTATATACATTTATATAGATATAGAGATATTATAGATATAAACTCTATATAGATATAGAGATATAATGATCTGTTTTAATTTATCAAGATTCGCATTTTGTGGTAATCGTGAAACTCAATTTCGGTATAGTTTTGCACAGAATGAAAACCCAGTATTTACGTGAGTTCAGCAAAATTTCAGATGCAAAAGTACACGAAACATACGTAGTATGCAAAAAGAGGTATAAGATATTCAAAGCAGAGTACTCGTTAGAGTACTTAGCGGGTGACATTGATTAATCTCTGCTCAAGTTCCGTTTCTTCTACTGTAATAAAGGGTTCGCTTCAAATATTCAATCTATCGATCGGCGTAGACGAAAGTATGGAATTCTATTTAAAAAGCAGCTGTAATCACGTTTTTCCAATTCATTGAATACATAGAAACGCACCCAATTAATTCTGCAATATATTTCGTTCTACAGCTTTGACTGATTCGGCATTTTGTTGGCATCTTCGATGATTTTGGCAAAAATGTTTGAACTATTTTTGGACTATTTTGAACAAAAATTTTAGTAACCTCTTATGTTACATTTATTACATTAGAACATCTTTTTGTTGGGATTATTTAAAAAGTCGTGACAAGCGTTACCCAGCATATCCCCCGCGCCATTTCATTTTATTTCGTGAAATTTTTATTTGGTTCAAAAAATATATTTTGTTCTAATCACGCAAGACACTCTGTGTATAGAAATGGTTAAGATATTTAGAAAAAGGAATTTCAATGACATAAAGCTCGACTCAAATATCTGAACAAATTTTATAGTACAATTGTTGATATCGTACATACATTTTCAATCGTAAGTATTAGGGTATTTATTGGTATTTGGTATCTCCAGTGCTTTTATTATCTAATTATTTTGTTCATTTATTGTATTTAATATGTTATTTCATTCTCATCATACGTGTTTTATAACGTAAACTATTAAGCAAAGTAACGAACCTTCTTCTTTCTTTTTTATATATTTATTTTATACTGTAGCGGCACGCGACTTTGACCTATCGTTCAAATCCCACAAAAACACCGCGTACCAGTAACCGTCTAATCGCCAACAACAAAAACGAGCAAAATAAAATCGAACGGAAAAATATCACCTCGGCCGCGAACGAGGACGACTCATAGGTAAAACAAAGCATAGACGGTTACAAGGAACGCGGAGCGAGGAAGAAACGATAGGTTTCATGGAAAACAGTTTCGGAAACGATAAGTAGTATCTTCAGCATCTTCCGAACAGCGATTACGAATTAGTGAATCGATGTAATCAACCGATCGACAGCGAACTTAGCGAAGGTGTATGGCAATGATGAATAAATGAAGTTTCAAGTTTGACTATGAATATTCTCGTCAATCTAATTTACCTCGCTACATTGGTGTCCTCCCGACGCAAGTAATGAAGAGCATCCCTAACGGAAGCATCCGCTGCTGCGATCGCGTAATTCAGAGTCGCACGCATTGCCAACAACGCCACAGGTCGGATGAGTCGTCGGTGATGACCACAGCGACGACAATGATCACTCCGCCGACGATCCACACGATACCGAACGCATTGCCGCCAGCGACCACCATTACGCCGTACCAATCCACCGGCGTAGTTTGTCATCCGTCGGTGCCAGCGTCTTCCGTCCTGGTCAACGCAGATCCCTTACACATCGATCACGATCTCAGGACCAAGATCAAGGACAAGAAGCCGGGTGACGAGAGCATCAAGGTGGAGGATGGAATGGCATCTACAAGTAACCCGTTTTTCTTATACCGCCTGATGTAGAGCAACTTTGAACTCGCGGAAAAGAACACAAAAATAAAGGACGTTACCACTGGAAGGGGGGGAAGTACTGTAGCGACATGTGACTTTGACCTATCGCTCAAATCCCACAAGGACACCGCGTACCAGTAACCGTCTAATCGCCAACAACAAAAACATGCAAAATAAAATCGAACGAGGACGACTCATAGGTGAAACAAAACATAGACGGTTACAGGGAACGCGGAGCGAGGAAGGAACGATAGGTTTCATGGCAAACAGTTTCGGAAACGATAAGTAGTATCTTCAGTATCTTCCGAACAGCGATTATGAACCGAGCGACAGCGAACTTAGTGAAGGTGTATAGCAGTGAGGAGAGAATAAAGATTTAAGTATTGATTACAAACATTTCTTGTTATCTATTTCACCTCGCCATATATTTATATATATTATAAATATATTTATATCGTACGAGATAACAAATTTGTTTTGATATAATAAGATCATGAAAAACATGAGAAATAATTATTATGTAGAAAAGGATTGGAATTTTCTATCATACACACTACTCAAAGTTTAATATTTTAATTTTTTTATGCAGATAACATTCATGTATAGAGTATTGATTATTTCGTCAAATACCGTAACCTTTTCTTTATATACGTTCATATATAATTATATATGCTATGTTTATATTTTACGCAAAGATAAAAATTTCTAAATTAAAACTCGTTACTGTGATAGAAATATTCCTTTAATATATACTCTCGTGGCACAATTTACGCACCTACAATAGGCTTTGCATGCTGTTTTAATCTCGAAATATTTATAGATGTCAAGCATTCTTTAGAAAGGAACGCAGATAACTCCAGCCGATAAAAAGATATAAATGCGTAGATAAAGATATCAGACGAACCCCTACTTTTATTCACCGTGCAGCAAAAGTGAATCTGTATTTTGAATACATATTCTTTCGGTAAAATTCTGTTTATATCGAAATATTTGCTAAAATATTTGAGAACACGGTAAATGGATCAAAAAATGAAAGAAGTTTTAAAAACTTCTATTTACATCACTGCAATATTTATTTATCTATATCTTTATTTAAGTTTTACAAATTTTTCTACCGTTCGATCTCAACGATGAGAAATGTTTTAATTAAAATATTTTTATCCATACCTACGAGCTTATATTTTCATAAAGTTTTGCCCGCGTTCACGCTTTTAATAAAGTGAGACAAAATAAAAATTGCGATAAAAAATTTTAGAAAATGTTTCTCTTGTTAGGATTCTGACAATAAAGATAAAAAATTCTAAATAGTAATAGTAGGCTAGCATGTGCTAGATAAAATACCAGTGCAATAGATAGATGAACTAAAATACGATTCACATAGATCCGCCTCTATGTCGTACTACTTAATTGGTATTTAGTTTCACGTTGATCGCGTATAATGATATTATTTTAATTTTATTTCGCCTCCCACTTATAACTGCTTATCGCGAATGCAATTCAAATAGAAGATTACAAAAACAGAGTCGAATCGATCCTTTCTGAATATCTTAAATGAAAATTTCTTTTTCTAGGTTGTTGTCATGTAACCCGGAGAACGTATTTCCATATCGCTCCACTTGCAGCTGGCAATTAAAATTCCCAATTATTCGATTTATTGGGTATTTTATTTTTTATTATCACTCGGTTTTCAGAATAAATATTTGTCGCGCGAGATATCGAAGCAAAATTACTCCTTAAAAATTAATATATTACTTTTTCATGGTAATTTATACTAACTCAGATATAAATCGATCCATAAAATAATCGAAGGACTCATATCAAAAATGGCTCTCGCCATTATTTAATATTATTATTATATATAAAAATAATATTAAAAATAATATTATTATATATAAAAATATATTAAATGTATTAAATTAAAAAATTATATTAAAAGTAAAAATTATATTAAATATATTAAAAAAATATACAAGGAAATTATAATGCTAACAATTTGCACCGAAAAAATTGCTACTTTTCTATATTTCATTTTATACTATTTACTACAAATTACAATATTAATCGAAACCAATCGAGAAGCATTTTCAAAAATTTCGTTCCACAGAACGTTCTCATCACGGGATAGAAATCGTTTTGATTATACTCCGTTTTAGCTGTTCTCGCGCCATTATTTGCTTCCTGTCTTCAACCGTTCCTTTTTTCTCCGAGCGCCATTTCTGCATTTCCTCGTTCCGGGAACGTCTGAAAAAGCAACATCGAGTTTAGGCAGCAAATTGGTCTCAGATGATTTCCGAGATGGAAAAGTGGCTTGGTCCAGCAGGAAATAGCTTTTATAGGAATGTTACACGTGATTCCGTTGAACTGTAACGTAAAGCTGTTCAGAACGACGGGCATTCTATCGAGTCGTAATAAATACCGGCGCAATTCGTTCGATCGGATCTTTAATTTCGTTCCGCGTCCTTTCCATCGTTACAATTCAAACGAAACTCTATTAGTTTGGTTGTTGGCTTCTCTCTAATCGAGTGCTTTAATTAGCAATAAACTATGAAATTATCGAAATGGTCGAGGATAAGATGATAAGATTACGCGAAGCTTTGCTGTATTTAACCATCTATATAAAATTTCATTATAGTCGAAAGACCTGATAACATTATTATTTTAGAGTTTGTGGAGCTTACGTAGCGTACTGTTTAAGTTTCTATAATTTTAGCTGCGCTTTAGCGATGCACGAATCTTATGGTTGAAGAAGTAAGGTTCATATAATACGTTTAAGTTTGCAATGTGTCTTGCTATCAAATTTTACAGTAATGAATCTAATAATAATTGCACATTTTATTAGCTCTGGCGGTGATTAAACGTCTATGTTACATAAAATCTTCTTTTGCCAAGACCTGTTAGGCTTGCGAGTAGTTACCAATGTGACAATTATTTTTAACGCGTCTAAAATTCGAATTTGTACCAGCACGACTACCTATAAATCCTGTAGCTTTTTAACAAAGATCCTATACCATCAAGTATCGCAGAAAGTCCGTGCTTGTACATTGTCTATCAAAGTATTGTCCAACCTTTTCATAAAACCTGCGTAACTAGGAAAATTTCGATGAATCGGCCAATAGAAATAATTTCTCATTAATACGAGCTCATCGATAAATATATCGCATAAACCAGCTGCAATATACTTGTTACGCCACGTGACTTGCCATAAACAGTTTTTCTAAACCGCCTCTATCCAAAAGAACACAATTAGCTACAAATTGTTTATACGACGTATTTCGCGTCTCCAGTATAACAACGTTTGTCCCAACGGTTCCTTTGTCTTACAATGTCACAGAAAAGATCGCCTTACAAGACCACCACATACATACAATGTTGCGATAAGCGGCCGATGTTGCGTTTCGAGAGAGTTCGTTAGCGTTCGAAAAGCCTGACGAATCATAGAAACTTCTCGATCCTGGATCGTACGATGGATCACGTGATTAGGATCACCAACGGTCGCGAAATGCATGCATGGTGGGGAGAAGAAAAAGACAAAGGGACATAGGAACCAAGAGTGACAGTTTCTAATAGTTCTCTTCTAACGGTCACAAAGTAAACGCCGAGACACTCGCGTCATATTCTTAATCACACAGTCACAGTCTAAAACTTACAAATCACAGTCAACATCACGGTCTTACTTAATACTCATTAATTAGTACACCATTCGATATCGTCCTTGTAACGCTAATATATCTGAATGTTTATACTCTTCGTGCGAAAGGTTGTTGGAAATATAGTGTATATTGAACTTGTTAATTCATTGTCAAAATTAGAGCTTTGGCAGTCACGAGTTACTACGTCTTTAGATAGTATCTATGGTAATTCGGAGAATTGTATATACTTATTTGATTCCATCCCTCCACTATTTATTAATTAAAATTCCTTAACGCAAGAATTTATTATTTAGAATTATATTACTGTTATTACTGTATTTTCATTGTTATTGTTATTATTTATTTAGTATTACATGTAGAAATAAAATAATGCAAAGTAGTACAGTACATGCAAGATATCTAATTGCTGAAACATATAAACGGGGATGGGTGTGTAAGTTTCAAGTTTAAATATTACAATAAATACCTTTTTATTTATAATAAGCAACCCTGTATAATTTATATGTTCTAGCCTTTTATGCGTATCTCGTACATTTTTCTACATTGAAATTTCCTCTAAATTTCCCACAATTAAATTTAAATTAACAGTTTACTTGTAGCTTATCATTTGAAGATTCACCGATGGTATCGGCGAATCGATCTTCAAATTGATTCAGAATTGATCTCACCGGAGTTAGGCAGATTGAAAAAACGAAAGAAGCTGAAGGCGAATGGCGAATAAGAAGCATGGGGCACCAGTTGAATTCGTCTTCTTTATCACGAAAAGACCCCGCGTGCTCGTCTGCCACGTGGCCAAGTACTAAATGGGAAATGTAGAACAATGCGGACGAATACCCGCCTCGCAACGAACCGTGCAATAATGGAAAGCTGAACGATACATTAGGCCGTTATCAAGATGAATAGAGGCTCGCGTTTATTTCGTCTTACAACGAAATAGATCGACGCTTGATAAACTATTGAGGAGAAGTTGACGCTGTAATGCCGTGATTACACGCAAATGAAGCGGCCCGAGAATGGCTGTGACTTTCGCTTATTAACGCGATAATTACCATTAGCGAAAGAGCTGAATCATTTATTCGTTATATATCAGCGAGCTTGTGTATGGCTGCGCGTGCCGCCGTTTACAGAAAAAGGAAACGTTTATTAACCAGACACTTTCGCCTTGCCCGTGCAAATGCTTTTAGAAACTCGTATTCCTCTTTTTCATTTACTTCGCCGTGTATGAAAATCCTTGCGGATATATGGCGCTTTAACGTTGGAAATTATAAAGTAGTTAGAGCGACCGGTTTATTACTTCCCCTAGAAGTTGAAGTTCGCTATGGTGATTTATTTTTAGGACTTTTGGCGGATGTTCCTTGCTTTCTGCCTTGTGTATTCTCCTTTAGAATCGTTTGAATCGTTTTCGGAAAAATATATATATTGTATATATTGTAAATAACGATTGAAAAAAAACTAAAAAGACGATATATATATATATATATATATATATATATATATATATATATATATAGAGAGAGAGAGAGAGAGAGAGAAAAGAAAGTTTGCCGTGGAAGATGTACTTCTCTTTAATTATATTTCAATGTAGTACTATAATTACTAGGAACTAATAATTTGTAGGAGGCAAATGATAGAATCGAAATAAACTTGAATTTGGTGCATTAATAATAATTAAGTTCCGTTAACGTCTGATTATTTCCAATGCTTCGTGTGTTCTACGTAGAAAAAATTATTTCTTTTATACTCACACATTTCTATTTTTCTGTACATTGTCGAACAAATCTTTCCACCGATGTATGATATTCGCAATACGAATTACGACTTTTAATTACCAAAAACTTCTGTATAAGAAGAACTAACCGAATTCCAATAGAAAGTTCCTCAACGTACTTTCTTCTCCAGCTTATTCGTACGATTGCAAAAAATTATATAAATTGTCAAAATTTTAAACACTTGAACGATTCTCTAGAGCAGGAAGAAAACTGTTTTAACTGAATTTTCTTTTTTCAATTTGACGAAGATCTAGGTAGTAAAAATTACTTGCTTATAATAAAAGTCTTGTATAATGTAATACAAAAGTTACTACACGATTCCAATAATTCTTCGCGTTAAAAAGAAAGGATACATTTTATTTATCTAAAGGAAAAGAGGGAAAAAGAACAAGACGCGAGAACCATTTGCAGCTTCATAATTCAAAAGCGAAATCGGAAACTGAATCAGACGGAAGCACATGATTCAGTGAAACGTAGCAGCAGGTATCGCGCTACTAGTATTTAACGACGAAATCAGGAAGATTAAAATACTTGGCGTAAAATTAACAAGGCGCTCGTCCGTGCTGCATAATTAATTCTTATAGTCCTCGCCTACGATTTATATCTCTACAGCCCCTAGTGTGAGTAGTACGTTGAGTACGCAAGAGCGTACTGAAGCCTGTACGTACGTCGTGGATTATGGCGGGCGATTTGAAATTCACTTTACAACTAAGAGTTTGCCGCGCGAGATAAAAGCTCTGGTGTACGCCGAATTTTCGTTCCAAGGGGAACAACGAAAATACGTGTGTATGTATGTATGTATGCACGTGTGTATGTATGTATGTATGTATGTATGTATGTATGTATGTATGTATGTATGTATGTGGTAGTTGCAGAGATTCGTAGCGAAAGTTTCGCGAGTCTCACTCGGTTTCCCGCGCTGCGCCGGTACAAGTACGCAGAATTTGCATTTACAGAAGCTTTTTTTCTCGGTTTCGTTATTAGTGCAACGAAGGTCTCCTTCTTATTTGCTCGCTACCCTAATTAGCAGACTCTGGGGCAGCGGTTTTCAATCTCGTCGGAATTGCAGAATACTTTTGATCGTGAATGTGTCTATCGCCCTTTTCTTTCCCTTTCCTGTAATTAGCACAGCGTATCCTTTGTAAGTCGGCTGCATTGTCCGATACAAACGGTGTATGACTTTGGTGCGATTAATTGCTTAAACAAACGTTTAATTAGCAGTTGCTAGTTTCGCGTACAGTATCCGAGTATAGCCGAGAGCAAGTTTCGTCCGTGTAATTTTACGAAAAATATTTGTTATTTATATTGTATTGAATATTGTGCATAGTTTGCGTGATTTCTTTGTTTATGCCTTGTAAAAGTCGATTAATTGTACTACATGGAACTTTCCACACGTATTTTGGAAAAAATATTTTTTAAAATACACTGTACAGTTTATATTATGTTTCTCCTCGGTCGTTTAGAAGTTGATCAATTACATCGTTTAAAACAAACAGCGTAGCACTTTAGCACGATTAATTGTTGGAATTAAGCGGAACACGTAGCTTTAAAATATGCACCTGTGTGAGTAGAAATCTTAATTAGACGTTGTGAATTTCGTGTGGAATGCTCGGCGGTAGTTTAGAGAGAATTTTACGACTTCTCAAAGGAATTTAATTTGTGTAATATAGGAACCTCAATATTTTGTGCTCTTCATTTTTTTGGAATAAAAAATTTGTATAGAACGTCATACTGAAAAGTATTAAGTTACGCTCGATATACGAGTATCAGTGAAAAGATTGATGTCGGGTCAGACATGAAAGTTCACGGAATTATAAACGACAACTTAAACACTTTTAAAAGATTATTTAAGTAATGTATATTAATTTAATTTTATATTTTGCGTTTCTTTTCGATTTAGAGTTTAAGAAAATTTACTATGAAAATAAACTAGCACGTATAATGTTTAAATGCTGAAGAAACTAATTTAAGGAATTAATATAGAACTTTAATGAAAGACAATTATTTGACTATTGATTTTGTTAGGAATACATAAGCAGAATGTTCTCCAAATTCTGGATGATAAATAGAAGGACAGTTATAAATTACAGGTTGCTAAGTAAGATTGCTAGAGTTATTGAAACAAGGTTGGAAGTTTCTGACTATGTACATAAACTAAGAGGAAGAATATTAGCTACGGTATTTAATCAGAAGCAATTAGAAACCATATTTGATTTCAGTTAATTTATGATGAACGATTTGAGTGAGTTGAAACTATAATTTTCATACTGTCAAATTATAAAATCATATGAAATATGGGACGAAATTTAGATATTGGGAATAAGTAAAAACATATCTCCAATGAAAGTTATTATTCTGTTAATATTTTGTTTATTTATGCAACTGCCAGATTGATTTTTCGTCTGAAAACGCAATGTTATATAAATATTAGTTTCTTTTTGGTTTATTTCTACTATTCTATTTATTATACTATCCTATTTTTTAATTGATTTTCAGACAGGCTGTAGTTATATAGTATTTTGCAAAATTCTCAATCTCTTAACTTTTGATCTTCATTGATTCTAATTATGACAAAGTAATGATATAAATTTACTACATTTGAGTTAAGAAAACATGCACTAAAAGAATTGAGACATAAAATATATGACCTGCAGTACAAACGAAGCACACTGAAAAGAATATGAGCTACAGCAAAAACTAAAAGTGGAAACAAAATATTATTATGATATATGGATATATACAGGTATATATATATGATATAAATATTAAAACTGTTATGTTCAAATATATGTCATTTATGTATATAATATAATATATACCATATCTGATGTATATATATATATATATATATAATATGCGTTGATATATTTTGTCATGTTGTGTTCATTCCAAAATTGTTATAGATATAAATGTATGCTAATCATTCATTATTTCCATATTTATTAATTTATACACATTATTTAATTATTGAATTATCTATTATGTCATAACACTTTATTCAATTATTTAATTATTTATTTACAACACTTTATTGAACACTAAAATTTCGAGCGATACTAATTCGACGGCAAAACTATTATGTAATAAATGAATTTAAATTATCAAGCAATATTTCATATCGTAAAATTCTTCTCTTCTGTCATCGAGTGACGTAAAAATCAAGAATGTCAATAAAAATGAACTTATCATATTTTCTCCGTGTGGTTTCCAAATAGAAGTTTTAAAACCAAAAAGGTTTTTATATATCCGATACACATACATATATATATAATATATAATAATAATATAATATATATTTATGTATTTTATATATAATATATATATATTATTAATAACATATATACATTATTATAATATTAATTATTATATATAATACTAATATATTTTATTAATATATTAATAATATATTAATATTAATATATATTAATGTATATATATATATAATATATCTGGCACGGAAAGCTGGTGTAACGCGTTCAATCGTGTAAACGAAGCAAATAGTAATAGCAAGTAGGAGACAATGTCGGGACAGTGTTCTTCGTACCGAGCAGAATTAGCCGCGAGCCGGTTGAAAAGAAAGCACTTGGCTATAAGGTAAAGCCAAATTAAATTTGTCACGTGTCACGAGTCGTCTTACGCCTTAGCGTGCTTCAGAATGGACAAGTTTGCATTCCATTAGGCAAATGTGCGCCGGTATTGAGGATCAAATGAACGGATTTGCACATGAATTAGTATTCGTCGTAACGCGTCTACGTTTTTCCGTTATCTTAATTAAATGCTTTGTTTAATTTTCTCGACACGGATATCAGAACAAACAGATCGGTTATAGGCAGATTAAGGTCTTGCTTTGTAATATCGAAATATACCAGAGATCAACATAGATTATTATTATCCATGTTGTATGTTGAAGCAAATTGAATATACAGGATGTTGCGAGGACTAGGATTTTGGCAATTTACAGTATTTACTGAAAGAAAATAGAATGCTTGTTCCATTCTAAAATATATTGTACAATCAATTCTGATTAACGGTATGATTATATCTTGCAGATATTAATCTATATGTTCTTATATATATTATATACATAATTTCTATTAAACTGAAGAAGACATTTCCTGTTTAAGAAGACCTTGAAACTTTCTGTGACAGTGACATTATAATTTTTAAATAGAAACACCTCCATCTTTTATCCTATTTTTCGTATCATCATCGGTACATGCACTTTAAAATTCGATGTGTCGCTGGTATTAGCGTATTAGCCGATGTACGCCATACTGACACGTAAAGCTGTTTCTCATAGTGCTATTGCCGATATGGCGTTGCCAAAACACAAAGTTACATTTTTCGAACGTGTGCAAAATAACCAGTGAGTTGCCAGCAGTTTTGGCTGTTTTCTCGAATGGCTCTGTGAGATTTAAAAATTTATATGACGGCAGCGGATGATACGAAATACACAAGTTTGTACTATTTTAAAAACTATTTTCTGACTGTCTGCTGTCGCAATGTGTAATAAAATATAATGCAGGTCTCTGTTTAAAAACTGTAATGTCAGCTTCGCAGAGAGTTTCATGTTTGCAATTTTTGTCTGAAACATTTTCTCGTGTCCATTTCGTATTCATGTTTTTCAAGATATTTTAAGCGATTTGACACAAACTGGACACACTGTACATATACGTATAACCGACGTAAGTCTCAACAATTAATTTCAATTAATCAATATGTCAATAAAAAATTATCGTGCAAGACAAAGAGCGAATTTATCGAATGTCCCGTTGGACAAACTGTAAAATGCAAAAATAAAATAATAATAAAAAAAAAGACGAAGAGCTGTATTTAACATTCTACAGTTATGTGATTCTTATGTAGAAAAGAAAATATTACTTAATGACGTTCCTTATTATATAACTATAAATGACAGGAGAATTGACGTTTCTATCCATAGGAGATACACAGATCGAATTTTGAAAAATTTGTATGTTTCAACTTATTTGTTCGTTAAGATAACCGTACTAACTCCGTATTTATTAATTATTTATTATTCTCTAACTCGTGTATGTGCCAAGCTATGATCGCCTCGAATCATTTACAATACGCTTAGTTTAACATTCTAAGCTGCCCACTTGCATTTTCAGACGAAGATATTCTCCTTTGAAGACAAAGATAGATTCATAACTAAACATACATACGTATATGTATATATATATATATATATACGTACGTGTACAGTTTACGTAGCGTGGATCTAATGGCATAATTGTTCACACAGCGTCGCTATGTTATTAGATGAGAGCAATGTTTCGTATAGACGTCAGAAATGACATAATTGAAGATTATTAAAGTGGTGAAGCGGCACAAGTAAACTATGGTAATCGGAAATTAATAAGCGTAGAGATTAAAACGAGACACGTTCAGCATTGCCGAAGGCTATCTGCAACGTTTATCAAAATTGCTCGCTCGGTAAATATCATACAGATAATATTGCTACGAGAGAAAAGTGGACAAACCTTATTGTTTTGACGACCAAGGAAACATAAAGGGCAATATCGATGTTCGTTGTATGTAATAATGAATATTTCTATTATGTTGAAAATGACAACGTGAGCCCGCACCCGCCATCTATGTACGGATGCGCTAATCACAAAAAATAGTGACTAGATTCAAGCTCTATATGCAATTCATAGGTTTAAGATACTCTTTTGTTTTTTCACTAGATCAGTCTATGCAAGAAAAAGTGCAATAAAGGTTTTTCTGGTTCAAATCGGTGTGATAGATTTTTTCGAATAATAAAGTAAATAGCTATTGCGATCCTGATCTAAATATACAAATATCAACATATAACACATAACGAGTGATTTTTTAAGCGTCGCCATAAAAGGTCCTTCTTCGGTGCAATAAATTATTTTCTTGAAACGGCGAGTCTCCCTTGCAGGGAGAAATAATTTTGAAATCTGCTGGCGCCGAGGATGATCTGAGGAAGATATTTGCGTTAAAACATTCAGTACTGCTCCTTCCATCTGATCGCTTGCGCCACTATCTGGAATTTTAAAACTACGCAAACTTTCCTCGGAATTATTATCCTGGCAAAGTAAACCTATTCAAATGAAGAAAGAACAAAAATCGGCTACCACATAGTACGATAAAGTCAATCTGTGCACGAGTTTCCAAAGTCAATAGAAGCAAGTTTCTAGACAGAAAAGAGAGAGAGGGAGAGAAACAGAGTTACATAGATAGGCATATAGAGGAATGAAAAGAGACAGAGACAGCAGTTGGAAGTAGCTGCAGAGATATGCGTGAACGATAATGCACGCGAGCTCTCTCAAGGTTAAATATACGCTTCTATTCACAGGTATTAATTAGGATATGTATTGGTTTTATAGGAAACGTGGCGATTAATCAAATTCTACAAATTTATGTTAATTTTGTATTGTATAATTTATAATATTTCCATTTAATTTATATTGTTTATATTAATTATACAAAATTGCGTTCCAACATGTGTGAGAAACAGAAATTTGTTGAAAGTATTTGGGGGAATTATAACATTAAGTATAGTAAATTGTGATATTTACCTGTCTGCGTAGACAAGATCTAAACGAATTAAATAAAACACTGCAGAAAGGCTGCTCACGAAAGTATCTGAAAATTTTTAGATAACTTCCACGTATATACAGAGCTTTTTCATTTTTTTTTTTTTTTTTTATTTATTTTACTCTGCATTTTACAATTTGTCCGACGGGACATTTGGTAAATTGAATATACAGAGTGAGTCAATAAAAGGTACTACTTAAACTAAGTGTTTTAATGAATTACGTTGAGAACTAAATGAAAAATATTTTTAACGAATTGTGTTGTATTTCGAAACACTCGTCGAATTTATTTCTTTTTGTTTCGTATTTTTCTGAGATATCAAGGTAATCTTGTGTTTTTTAGATTTGTTTAAAATAATTCATTTAAAGGCAACGAATTATTTTACGTGGAACTTCTTACTGCCTCACCCGATATATTGTATGTGTTATACGAAACATTCTGAAATTTCATTAGCACTGTTGTGAGACTTGACTATTATCGTTATACTGGCGAAATTTCAAGCAAACGTGGCATGTACGTAGAAACTATAAGATATCTGGTGGATGTACGCGGTTCGCGGAAATCGTAAAGATAATTGAACAGACAATTATCCAGTATAGTAAGAAGCTTCGATATTCAGTGGAAGCATCTTTAACACTTGTCGTATGCTTAAGATGATTATTCATGCTGTATAGTAATTTTTTACAAAATATATGTTTTATATGTTATATATTATTTGCAATAAATATCCTGTAACTTCTATATACATTTTCAGATTGCTTTCAAATTTTATTAAACTAATCATGACAATGTCTTATTTTCTATAACCTTCCGTCAAATTAGTATTTTTATTACAAGAAGGTTTGAACATTTGGCTAAAGTATCACTTGTATAGTAAATTAGAGACTGTAACAGGTAGCTGAAAATTTCATCAAATTTGGGTAAAGTCCAAAACAATAAGAAAGAACCGAGTTAGTGAAAAATGATATTAGCGGAGGTTTAACGCTTCTCGCATTCTTAAGAAGACTATTCGTGTTATCTATTAATTTTTTACCGAATATATGTTTGCAATAAACGTCCTGTAATTTCCGTATACATTTGTATATCGATTTGCAATTTTACAGTCGTACTAATCGTGCCTCGTTATAATGCCAATGAAATTTCAAAATATTTTATACAAGTGTAACACGTACGATGTAAAAGTTTTGGTAAGCGTACAAATACTGTTGTAAGTTAGTGTACACAGCGAGGAGGAAATATTTTGCGGACAGCCCACAAAATACTAATTACAACACGAACATTAACTACGACAATCCTCGATTGGGCAGGTGGGGTTTAACAAACCGCAGTCGATTTCAAAGTTCATAATATTGTTATTTCAAATATGTGCGAATTTTGTACTTTCGTATGGCTGAGTTCAGTTGTACACTCTAGCGGTTTAGTTATGAGACAGTTGAAAATTTGCTTCAGAATTATAAGTTGCACGACAGTATACACGCGAGGAAGCAACAAGAGTTGCTCTCGCTTGTCGTTACCGAGAAAATACCTTTTCGTGTTCTGCTTTCTGTTTAGAGTATAAAAATAAAAATTCTACATTACGTTCCATTGTTAATTCAAAATACATAACATTTAGAACAAAACAGAAGCCATTACGAACGCCGGAAACAGTAACAATAATAAAACAGATTATAGGTGCATTTCGTATGGGATCTCATAAACATCGCGTGATTTTAAGTCTCGTGACCAGTCAAAGGTTAATAGTACTCTACAAATATATTTATCCCGATAAAGTGTTATCGACATGTGAATCTTATCTCATTATATTTATAATATAATCCTTATATATATATATATATCTTGTATTTTGAATAATGATATATATATATATATATATATATATATATATAATTGGGATTATTATATACTATACATTATATATACAAAAAGGATTATAATTATATATATAATTGTGTATATATAAATAAG
The DNA here is from genome assembly GCA_014737395.1 of Bombus waltoni. Lineage (NCBI taxonomy): Eukaryota > Metazoa > Arthropoda > Insecta > Hymenoptera > Apidae > Bombus > Bombus waltoni. Next base: position 1,869,618 of record JACXII010000021.1, read on the forward strand.
GATTATATTATAAATATAATATATATAATGTATAATATATACAATAAACATATATTATACAATAAATATAACATATATGCATATTGAATATATATTATATTTCTATATATTTAATATATGTTGAAATAATTATATGTGTTATTTATTATTATTTTATATATGCTATATATTATTTTATACATTATATTATATATATAATTAAGTATTTATATGTATTAAATACATATATATATTTGAATATATTTAGTGATATATAATAGAAAATATTCTTTCTTTTTTATTTATGCACTCTAACTGAATACTTTTGCTCCTTGCTGTGTCTGAAAGTCCAGGTGCATATGTATTTATTATACATGTATTTACATATAAATGTATTTTTGAACTGTGATTTAAAAAGAAACACGCTTTCCCTAGTGGAAACTCTGCTATCCGTTTGAATCGTGGAAACAAAATTACCACTGTTAAACGCAGCGGCTTTTAAATAGCTCCATTTAAAGAATAGCATACAGATAGAATCTCTGATAGGAGGGGGGAAAAATGGGAATTTTTGTGGGCATCGGCTTTCGAGTAGATAACGTTGAACAGCTTTGATGAAAAAACGCGTAACACTCGGTTTCAGGGGTAGCTTAATTGTGTTCCTTTAAAAGGGTTTTCGTAGTAGGAGAGTCGTATTAAATGGTTCTAAATGGAACTGTTTTAATGGCAAGAGTAATGGTATCGTTTATGTTGAATTCGCTAAAACTTCGTGTTGCACCATCTTTCGATTGAAACCTTCAAAGTACAGTTTCTTTTATAGGGATAAAAAATTCATTTCTTTTTTTGCTTGGTTGTTAAGTTTTTTGTATTTTTCATGGTGAAATTTATCGAGAATGTCGACGTGTGATATCTTTTTACGCGGATGGAATCGTCATTTAAGGTATATTGGTGAATTAGAAAACGAGAGGATATTCAACATAGTGGTCAAGTTCTTGTAATATGAATAATGATATATTTTCGTATTTTGTCTGTATTTCGTATTTTTTAAATTTTTCAGTTCCTTGTTCTATTGGGAACGCTGACACGCGATATTTTTTGAAGAGGATAAAATTGATATAGTATTTTGAATTCTATATATATAATTATATATTATATATTATATATATTTCAATTATATATAATTTATTGATATAAAAAATATACTATATAAAAATTACTATAAAAATATATATAATTATATATAATTGAAATAGAAATTTCATGAAATAGAGAATGAAATAGAAAATGAAACAAGGTATTTAATATACACATTTAGTAGTCAATCTACGTTTTGAATAGACATACTTTTGAATAGTTTCGTTTCCTGTTTGGTTCCAAAGTTTCTAAATTTCATATCGTTAAATTTATCGAGGATTTGTCAGTTCATAATATAATTTGAATATAATTTATTATTGATCATGGTTGTAACGTGTTACGAATAACAGTTCAATACATCCAATTAATTTGCTATTTATACTGATAAAATTATTAACCAGCTTGTATGCTATTATAGTACCATAATATTATCGTAGTATTCATGTTTATTTGTATTACAAGGGAATTATTAATAGGTTTACTAATTTATCAAATCTCGAATTATACTTGACGTATCTGCTATATATTTTTTGTAAACTATATATATTTTTTACTGTCATTTTTATAAATCTATAATATTATCCGAGAGCCATACTTTGTAATACAGTATTAATAATTATATACAGTGTAATAATTATAAAGAAGAAGAGAGAAGGGTATTATTTTTTCATTCTATTATTAAGCAATCAACATTAAAGAAGAATGTTCAATGTATTTTATAAAAATTTATAAAAATTTGGCACATATTAAACCATAATTATAAAGTAGAAGAGAGAAGGATATTATTTTTTCATTGTATTATCAAACAATAAACATTAAAGAAGAATGTTCAATGTAATTTATAAAAATTTATAAAAATTTGGCACATATTAAACGTTAAAGAAAAATCTTCAAAGATTTTTAAACGAATATGTCTAAGAAAAAAAAAATTAAAACCCATTAAAGATCAGATATTTAATATAAATATGTGAAATTTACAATTCATATTTAAATGTCTAGTTTCATGAAACAATTTCCTAGCAAATATTTAAAAAATATCCCCTCATGTACATTGTATCTTTACACGCAATCAATTTATTAGAAGATTTACATAAAATAGAATTGTATCTCTCTTTGGGGATAAAGTTATTAACTGGCTGAAATGGCTTCACATTTTGAATAAATTAAAAACTCATTGTCATTTGAATAATTACAACGCCCATTGTGCTAACGGTAGTTAATATTATTCAAATACGGAATTATGCAAAAATTACGGTGGCTATTATTCGAACAAAAATTCATTTCGCCCGCGATGTTTATAACCCGGTACGCGCGTTGTAACGCGTAAAAATAGAGAGCCATAACCGAAGAAAAATGATGCCATTTTTCACGTGGCCACTGTGTCCCGCAATCCAGTCGAACGATCGATCATCGTGCAATGAAAAAATGCACAGAAGCTGGCACAAGCGTGTGTACACGCAGATGATGATCCCATACTGTGCATACATGACACACAGGAGCGTGTCGTCGTATAATCTGGCGAAAGGTATGGAAAAGCCTGTGAAATCCGTGGAAATGAAATTTTTCAGACGTCAACGGGCCAAAATAGTGTTCGAAAAATCCATTTGAAATTGTCCGTGAAATAAACGTATTTTCCTACTCAACCCTCGATAGTGTCAAATCCTGCATATACCTCTTGCGTCCAATTCTATTAATTATCGTATTAACGCGTCTCCGCGTTTGTATATTTATTTCTGTATCGTCCATTTGATTTTATTGAAGACGAAAAGTGAATTAGGCGGGATTGCGATTTCTTTATTTATTTTAGACTGAACGTTGAGTTAGGTTGTGACGTATGAAACCGCAGATAAGTTAGGAAGTACGTGTTTGGTAGATATGGGAGCACACGAACCTTTTGATAACTTTATTAATTTTAAATAAAGTATAGAAACGTTTAGAAATTTGAATTCCAGTAATGGTTACAGATTAAATGAAATTGAACTTGCCATCATTCAGCATCGTCGTTAAAATGATTCATCGCATAAATGACATACAACGATGTAAATACGTGAGCCAATTTAGAAGCCACATTGATCAATTTTGTAATTTAAAGAGATGAAAAAGTGATGATGTTGCAAGCACTATTTTGTTTAATTTACTTCCAAATTTTTTATTACTTGTGCCATCTGGTTGTAATAGATGAACTCATGGAAGTAAGTTTTTTTTTTTTATACCTCCGTAATGAAACTGAGAAATTGATAGAAAAAAAGTGGATGGAGTTGAAGAGTTTCGCTTGTAAGAGGCTCGTATGTACGAAATCTATGTATCAAGGTTTTATGTATACCAAGTCACTCGTATTATACTTTTTAGTTGAAGTATACAGTCTTATCTGAAGTAGCATGATAAAATATATGTGTAGTTGGAAACTTTGACGTATAACGTAACTTTTCACATAAATAAAATACTCTTGGGACACTTGATACATCATCTCGAAGCATAGAACAAGATAGTGGGAAACAGTGGGGAAAAAACGAAAACGGGGAATCGATATTGACGATCTAGGAGTGGTGACACGCGATATTGAAGAATGTAAGTATCGTATGAACTGATGGTACTAATTATGGAGCTGCGGAAGCCGATATCGATGACTCTGAGGGCTAGAGTTGACGATTTCGTAGCGAAGCCAATTAATATCGATCACCCTGAAACCGAAGCTTTTGTTAGTTGATAGTTGATAATTTCAACGTCCAGATATTGGTGATTCTAATACAAACTAACTTTTATGAAAATTGTTATTAATAATTCTGTTCGATATAAACGTGTGGTTTCTAATTTTTGGTATTACTGATGGTACTAATTACTAATAGTAGTAATTTTTTTATTATTTATTCCTTATTTATTATTATTTAAATTAGCTGAGATTCATTGTGGATTTCAGTATGACACGATTGAACATAATTGGAAAATTGTTAGCTCTAGAGATGTAATTTTTTTAAGAATAACTAACAATAAGTTAACGAGGTTTCGTGAAGTCATGCAACATTTGTTTGAAACATTTTTAACGAGTTCCTTTATTTTATTACGGAGGTTTTATGAGGCAAATATGTAGCTCAAAGAAGACGACGTAAAATGTAGATATATTATCGTTTAAGGTGATAACTGTATAATGAAAATAAAATGTTAAGTTTCGTCTGTTGCATATAAACCTTTATCGACATGCGAGAGCAGTATGAAGCCACATTTAGTTTTATATCGTAATTTTAGATACGTGTATAGTATACACTACGTATCAATTTTTTTTTTTTTTAATAACCAGAAGTTCTCGGTAATTTCTTTTGACGTTAGTGATTTCTAGTAGCTTAATTATAAATATTACGAGTATTGGAGATAATTAATTATATTTGTTTATAAATTATACTATACCTTTTAATTGCTTACAAACCATACATAGAAATTTTTAAAGCTCCATTTTGGTGGTTATACGGAATTCGATATGATCATTATTAGCGGTCAAAGAGAATTATTATTTCACAACAATGATCGTACTACTGACTTTACAAGTGGCCTAGATCACATGTAATATATATGTCTCTATACGGAGATGAGTTATTTCTAACAAAAGTTATTTCTAAAAGATATAAGTATTCTATAAAATTAATTATAAAAAGATATTCATGTTTTATTTTTCGCTATTACCTTTTGGCGAACGATTAAGTAAGTAGGCACTTATATTCAACGTAATGGACGATTTGGTAAACTTGCAGACAATGTCTGAAAAGGCAATGTCTGAAATTCTGAAGCTAAAAAAAGTCACGGTCAATAACTGTTTCAGCACTTTGTGTCATGGAATCTCTGACGTCCAAATATAGCTTGGAACATATTTCCCCAGTCATGTAAATCGATATTTATGATTCCGTTTCTGGGTCAAATGTTCGATGAGTTTTGAAATTATGCGAGTAGAGTAATTATGGTGTGATCAATTATACCTATACACATTGTAATAGGCAATTGCCACAAGCTGTGATTTATTGCAAGATATTATTAGGTTGTTTCTGCATTGTGTAAAAGCTTAATCAATTCATCTCTTTGTAATTGCATTTTGATTTATTTAAGCATGTAATAATTTTCAAATGAAATTACAAGAATTGCCATTAGGAAGTGAACAATTTGTCTTTTGAAAATATATTTGTATAAACGACAAATATTATTCATTTCAGTACACAGATTATGCTCATTTTTAAATAAGTAATCCAATTTTTAATCGTATTTCCACATACTATTTAATTCATAATATTGTTTATTAAAGAAATACATAAACTGGACGTACAAACTTCAAAATCCAATTCATCGTTGTTGGCATAATTGATACCTTCATGTTACATTAATATATATCATTATATGAGTAACATCAAATAATATAACAATGGTTAAGTAATATAATACTGTACAATAATAAATAACATGAATACGTACACTATATGCATATATACATACACACATATATATATGTGATAAATTTATATATATATATATATATATATATAGATAAATAATTAATGTAATATATATACAATATAATAAATATATATATATATATATATATATATATATATATATATATATATATATATTTAAGATTTTGCGCAGGTGTTTCCAATAAAGTGAATATTGACTTTTTATTGAAATAAAAACGTGTTTGTTTTTATGTACACATCTGTTTATTTTCATTATATCATTTTTAATTATATAATTATAATATATATATATGTACACCTAGTTACATAATTTAATTATATATATATATATTATAATTTAATTACATAATTAGAAATGATAATAAACATATGCGTACATAAAAACAAACACGTTTTTATTTCAATAAAAAGTCAATACTCATTTCATTGGAAACACTTGGGCAAAATCTAAAATCGGTCAATAATAACGTACATATTACGTAACGGGACAATCTCGCAATTACTTCAAATAACAATTTACCGAAAAATAGTGACTGCAAACGTCTCCAGTTCCCTTCTATGAAATAACGTCTTCGGTCACAAGATACGTACACACTAGCGATTAAACGTTCTGTTGGCTTTCACAGGCTGAAGATTATATTGGATTGAAGGGCAGCTTCGACGATCATATCGGGTTACTGATGCGCGGGGAAGACGGAGGACAGAAGACCGCGATACAACCGGACCCGAGAGGTTTACCAAGCTTACCACCCAACTTGGAAGCTCGTCTACCACAACTCGATCAGAGTTTGAGGATCACGCACGCCGAATGGCTGCCAGTCACGAAGACTAAGTGTGTTCACGATTTGATAAGGCTCCTTGAATATTTATTGCGGATAATTGTTCACGTTTCGTGCCAATCGATCATTTTATTGTTCGCCCATAGAAATCTGCCGCTTACACGTGTATCGTTTTCTACTAAATATTATTCAGGCCAAATCACTTTTCAAAGCAGGTTTGTGCATGTTTGATCAATTTCTGTTACTCCCTAGAGTTTAGACATTTGATATTTAAATTCATTTATTTTTTATTATTATTATTATTATTATTATTATTATTTCAGAAATCCATTTGTTTTTCAAGCTGTTGGGAAAATCTACTTTTATCAATTATTGATAACAGGAAAGAGAAAATTTAGTTAGAAATAGCTCAAATTAAGGCTAATTTTTTTGCAACATAATTAGTCAATTAACTTCTTACCGTAGCGCGTTGCTTGTATGCATGCCGGTTTGCAAATAATCGATAATAAAAATAAAGGAGATCAGTTTGCTTTCTATTATTAATTAACTGCCATTTTTTCATTAAAAACAACGATTTCTGCTTCAAGGAGAAAATTTTCTGTTTCGGATATGTTTTAATTATTCGCGATGAATCGATGGAACGTAAAATAGTGGATCCATTGTGTCTTCGTATTTTTCTTTCCTCGTTCGCCTCTCGTTTGCATAGAATGAAACCAGAACGAAAATAAGATCGTGGCAGGTTCGGTTGCAACGTTCCCGAAATTTTTACGCTTCCAGACACTCTCTGTTCGATTAAATAAATTTCCGATTCATGATCGTCAGCGGATCGTCTGACTTGCCCTCGTTCGAGACGTCTTCATTTAGGAAACTCATCCAAGAGAGCAAAAAAGCTATTGGCGTGATCTTCGCCTTTGGATTTGCTCGTTTCAGCATCTCTCAGGAGCAACTCATCTCCATCCTCGCCTCGTTTCGTTTTCACCCAGTCGATTTGGCCCGTCTCCCTCCTGTATCCTCTCAACAGAGTGTTCTCGCAGCTACTTTCGATTTCTCTTTCATATTCTAGAACTCTGTCTTCCATCTCTATACGTGTTTTTCCTCTTTGCTTTCTCTCTTCTTATTAGATTCCCTGCAGCGCACCTGTTTAATCTTAGTATCCGTTTGATGTATCTTTGCTGCGCCACTTCCAACCTCTTCGCTTTTCTCGTCGCCTCAGATGTCCGCCCCGTGTACCAGGATACTCGTGATCGTCTCATTAAACGTTAACGTTCTCGTGCCGAGATCATCGGCAAATTCTCTTTGTCCGATTCTCCGGGTCCGTGCCATTGCTGCTGTCGCTCTTCTACTCGCGTCTCTTACCACAGTTTCCGTTGCTTTGTTCTTCCAAATCCATTTCTTAGAGTCTGCGTGTTTGCTGGATATTATGATTTAAGTGGATTTAGTGGAGTTTTCATGGAAACATATCTCTCGATAGTATAGTGTATTTTCCACTTGCTTCTGAGTTATCGTCATGGACTGGTAGAGATGGTCTGCATGCGTTAGGATGAACATTTCCTTCGTTCCTACACAATAGTTGCTTGTTGCGTTCTTTTCAAGTAGTCGTCCATCTCCGATGTAAATATTGCAAACAATAGCGAGCTTGAGGCAATTGATCAAACTTACGGATTTATTTTCTGTCGCGTTTCACAATTGATCATTTTTATAATAATCTTAATTTTCTCGTACGATTCCTCGCGATAGATTAGGATAGATTACGGAGTAGTATGCGTAATTATACTGATTTACTGTTGTATATAGTGGCTGACGAAAGTACTCAAACACTCGCGCAAGCTTTTTATGGTAATATTATACGTATTATACGAAAGATTTTCGGTGGTATTGTAACGAGAGCCAACTATCGTGATTGTTATTGATAAATTTTCAAACTAATCTGAAAAAAGAAAATATATATAATATTCGTGGGAATTACAAAATTGTTTAAATAGTCAATTATTTGTTATGTGAATAAGCCTTGATATTCAGTGGAACTATATTTAACATATACTCTTCAAGACGACTTGTGCTATCCCAATTTTTTGCTAAATATATCTTTGTAGTAAATATTTTATAAAGATATATATATATATATATATATATTTCCTTTTATTATTATTTTACATATATTATATATTTATTTTTACAAAATATTTACTACAAATATTTTGTATATATATATTTTTTTATATTATATTTTATATTATATATTATATAAAATGTATAAAATATGCAAATATATATATAATATAATATATAATAAAAATATATATATGCACATATATATTTATATTTATTTTTGCAAAATATTTGCTACAAAAATATATTCAGCAAAAAATTGGAATAGCTTTAGAATAATACGTATATATTTTACTATATATATATATATATATAATGAAAATTACAAATAATATAAATAATATATATAATAAATAAAAATATGTATAATATAATAAAAAATATATATATTATTTTAAAGCTATTCCAACTTTTTGCTTAATATATTTTTGTAGCAAATATTTAATTTTATATATATATATAGATTTTCAGGTTGGTTTCAAATTTGGCCGACGTAGCCATGGCAGTGGTGTAAATTTTTTTACAGTGCTAATAAGATTTCAAAATATTTTATACGACACATGCGGTGGACATGTTATAAAAATTTATTCTTATATTATATAGTGCTCAAGTACTTTCGCGAGCCAGTGTAATCGTATATACAATAGTACGAATTGCTCTAATTCTAAAAGAATGACGTTTCTCTTTTCCATTCTCAGATTCAAGTTCTTTGTGTACTCAGCGTACTTCGATAACAGGGTTGGTGGCACGGGCGCACCAACAGGTAAAAATCAAGGAATGGTTCGCATAATAAGCGCGACAAAGACAAGAGGACCAGAGCGTGTTTGGTGTAGACTTTGGTATGGACCAAAGAGCGGAAGCAACGTAACAAGTTCCGTAACGGTAGCTGCTAAAGTGAAGGTGCGTTAAGCAAACGAAGAAAATGGAAAATAAACCGCAACGTCTATAACGTTGCCTTTGCAACAAGATCGATTATTGAGAAATAAATAGAACAAGATATACATACGATGGTGTACAAATCAGTCAGCACGGTACTCTTATGTCGGCTCGGATAATTCCGTTAAAAATAATATCTCCAGTGGAAGTTCATTGGTATCGAGAGGAAAATTTACCGCTGTAAAACAAAAACAATTTTTCCATCGTTTAAAGAGCGCCGTGTATTAGGCTAAACAGCAAGCTCATTCGCTTTCTCTTGAAAGAACGCGTCAAATCTTATACTTGTATGTAAAACCTATCGCCCTGTTTTTGCTTAGAAAACGATACTCTTCAAATCTCTTTTTACATCTGTAAATCCACTATTTAGTATGGGTGAGCTGTTCTTTGAAACATTTTTTGTTAAATCTATCAAAATCAGCTGAAGTGTTACAAAGATGAAAACCAAAGAGAATGAAAAAAAAGCTACAGAAATTAACTTCCATAAAGGTAAAAAATACCATAGCATGCAGGTAGAAGAAGTTGACTGGTTACTTTGCATAATATTTTTTTTTTTTTTTTTTTTTTTTTTTTTTTTTTTTTTTTTTTTTTTTTTTTTTTTTTTTTTTTTTTTTTTTTTTTTTTTTTTTTTTTTTTTTTTTTTTTTTTTTTAGTGTCTCAACCAGTTTTTACTCCCCCCGTATGTTGAATAGATTACAGGCAACACGCTTCCACTTGGTCGTTACTTGTAATTTCCGTTTTCCCCCAGGAGGAAGCTCGTTGACGCTAGCACGCAGCTTGCTCTTCGATAAAGCTAAAATGGTTATTGTGATCGTTTTGATAGGTGATCAGAGAAAATTGGAACTTGAAGTACAGCGCTTGCTTCGTAATTTGTCCGCTACCGAAAGACTCGCCAACGTCTGACACAGTACCGGAAACTGTGAGTGTCGTGGCCAGGCTGAAAGCAATACCGACGAATCGTATCCTCGTACAGAATCGGCCCGAGACTAGGACGAAGGACAAGGAACTGTTGGCCGTTTGCGTGAAACCGCTACACTACGATTACGACAGAGTAAGTTCGACAGGTATATGCTGAGCATTCACTTAACCCGTTGATTGTCACGCGAGTCTCCTATACTTCAGGCCAGCGGACACCACAGAGTGAAGTACACTGCATGAGAAAATGATACTTTTAATGTTAATACAAATTGAAAATTTATTAGCCCGTGGAATTTATTACCATCGTTCTACGAGATTTAGTGACGCGAATCTCCTATGGCCAGCGTTGCAATCAACGTGTTCAAACTGCACGATTTCCTGAGATGTGTTTGGGACTTGCAATAACTTGCAACTTTGCCAAGGGAACACCTCAGTTTGCCAATCTTTGAAAACCTTTAGACCGAACCCAAGAGATGAAACGACTACAGCTCGACATAATTCGGCTTAAGTGATGCGTAAGAAAGGCTTGCAATTAGGGTAGAATTACAGCGAGTAATGGGATGCGTGTTCTGACGACAGTCTGAAAGTGAAGTATGAATTTACACGAATATCCGCAACCTATTCGTAAGGATCTTTTTATTTCTTTCTTTATTCATTTATCTTTAAATATATTGTATTATGTATATTTGTATTCGAGTGATAGTTTAATCAGAATAAGCATCCACTGTGACCACAGCTATGGTGTGGTACATACTATAAACACAAGGTGACAAGCATCAAAGGGAAACTAAAGGATCAAAGCCGCAATAAAGTGCAATACGGTGCATTGTTCCCAATCCTAAGACCTTTGTTAAAAGTCAGTAAATTAATTCTAGTTAAATTGATTCCAGTTGTCGCAAATACGAATATGATGTAACTTATTTCTAATAGGAATGCTAAAGAATGTAAGATCTACAAACACAGAAATGGTTATATCCAAGGTACTAGAACTCTCAGTGACAAATCAAGTTGTCTTCCACTGTTAACGAGTGAACCTATTGGACCAGTCTGTGGAGTCTGCAAATGACAAGATCGTTTCGTCGACTGAGACTCTATCGTAGACTGTTTAACTTTTCTTTGAAGAGCTGTCCTCTTTATTTCGCCGTAAGTGGTAATTAGCTGCTCCTTAGTGTTGAAAACAGACGATGTGAAAGGTCTAGTTAAAATACTTGAGACAATATCAACCAACACAGCCATAATAATGGATAGATTGGTGATCTCGGACAATAGGAACGCGGACATGAAAAAGATAAATACCTACAATGCAAGGCAGCTACAAGAAATAAAAGATTGGTTGAATAGATTCCACAACCAACTATCAAATAATTGCAAAACTAAAGGAGCAATAAAAGCCGTAAGACCGTTAACACGACACAGGTTACTCCAACCACCAGGGAAAGACATACGAAGAAAGGGCGGGTAACCAGTGTGGCCACACACAAACCGAACGCCACTTAACCTCAGTTGGGTCCGCTCCAAAACGTAAGGAGATTTGGCCGTTAGAAGGGGAAAAAACGGAAGCACCAAAGGCGAGGAAAGTTAGCGAGCGGTCGTACGCGGAAGTGTGTCTTTGTAGCGAAGAAATCCGTGAAGTCCATTCCAAATTAGCGGGCGAATCGGACGAAGGGTGAACAACCCAGAAAAGGAGGAAGAGAATGAGGAGTGCCATTGAGATTGCGACTCCCGTAAATACGCAAAATGCGTAAATGCGAAAAATGATCAGGCCATTAATCCAAAAGAGAACCGAAACCATAATAGTCAAGGTCCAAGAAGGTAGTAAACGCCAAAGAGGCAATTAAAGAATTTATAGGGGTTAGGAAGACCAGGGCAGAGCACATCCTATAATAGAGCTGAACAAAAGCCACAGAGTAGTGTAACTCTGGAGCTGAAAAACATCGATCCGCTTTCGACGAAGAAAGAATTGGTCAATGACATATGCAATGAATGGAAGCTGAGGAGTCGAGCGGGCATCGACGTGAAGGCACTGAAGATGACTCCGTGGGACACCTAACAAGCGATGGTGGCAATACCAGCTGCAATTGTTGCTGCCGATACCGCAACATTAAAAATCAAAACTGGCCTCACTATCGCCACGGGAAAAATTGTACAAAACGTGGCGAAATGTTTCAGGTGTCATATGCTGGGACACACTTCTGCTAGATGTCCCGTTGTCCATTATAGAATGCATATTTGCAAATTATAATATCTAACTCAATAAACGTTTATTAATAATAATAATAATAAGACTTCTGCTAGATGTACCGCACTGAGATGCGGAGCTAAAGAGCACACAATGGCCAACTGTCAGAATGAACCATGATGTGCGGTATGCCTAACGAAAGGTAGGAGCAAATTGAGGTATATCACGGGTTCGCTCGCCTACCCGGTCATAAGGAGCAAAATGAACGAGGGAAATAGGAACCGGAGATCAGACTACTCCAAATTAACTTAAATAGGTGTACATTAGCTCAAAAACTAATGTACTGATGAACTAATGACGCCGTTGTCATCTCGGAACCGCACGCTTGCGGGTACAATGACACTGAAGGTTCGACATTTGGAGGACATTTGGGCACCCTATTTAATGGCAGAAGAAACAATTGAACACAGAGACGGGATGGTGGCTATCAAGATAGCCGACATATTTTGTATCAGTGGGTATTGTTCACCAAATGTGAATAAGGCATTTTAATGTCAAATCATCAACTTGGAGTGGTAATAGAACCGACCATAGGGGAACATACCTACTGAACATGCTAACAAAGAACGAGATCGTGCCCATTAGGGTGACCGGGAGGCATACATTATAGAAAGAGACGCATCAGCTTTCCCGATATAATTAACGCACCCAGAAAATCTGTTCAAAATTGGAAAAGAAGCGAATAATGTTTATTCTAAGAAGCGAAGACCACCGCGCGAAAATTTTAAATATACAACGAACAACTTAGATCTGAATAAATTTTTAAACAAATCTGACGCAGTATTAGATGAAGATTTATATAAAGAGACAACAATTGGCGAATACTTTTAGAAAAGTTTCGAAATAACGTGTACCGCCGAACTAAAGAAGGTGATACCGCCGCGGAAAAGAAGAGCGCAAATTACTGGCGGATCGAGGAGTTGTTGAAGGTTGCAATTAATAAAAACAAGTTCTGCGCCACGCTGGATCATGACCCATGGGGAAGGCCATACCGAGCCATTTGTACTGAAATGGCTCGGAAAGCTCCGATCGGCAATCTATTAGTAAACAAAGTGGAGAAAATATTTGACCATCTATTTACTACGAATTACTGTACACGAGGAGATGAGGAGCAAGGTCAGCTTGTCTTGTAGACCGACGAAGTAGATAGGACTAAGTGGGCGCTTACCGAAGAAGATTTGAAGACCGCCATGGAAAAGATAGATTCCAGGAAAGCGCCGGCGTGAATGGGGTGCCTGTGGTCACATTACTAAGGTACTAGCGGGACAGCGACCCAAGCAGCTTCTGGATCTGCTCAATAAAATCAACGAAATTGGAAAAATTGTCCGGGATGTGGCGAGAGTGGGTCCTATTACCGAAACCGGGAAAGTATCTAATACTCCCGTCGTCCTACAGGCCCATTAGCATTCTCCTAGCCTTGATGATACATTTAAGACACTCACTGAGAGGAGTCAGAAGGAAGAGGAGTACAATTGATGCCCTTAGCAGAGTCTGTGGGATTGCTGACCTTTGCAGGAAACGAAGCTTGGTTTGTGTTCTTGTTGCTCTGGACGTTAAGAGTGCCTTAAACACCTTGAGTTGATAAAAGATAATGCATGAAATCAAGGAGAGGCAGTTACCAATCCAGTTGCAAATTCTGTTTACGCAGGAGTCCCACAGGCCACTCCTGTGGAACATTGTGTACGACGGTCTATTTGCGAGCACTGGACCCGGTGAAGGACTTGGACGCTGTAGCTTTCGCTGATGACTTGGCTCTGGTCATTACGGTAAGGAAGCTGTAAGATATTGGCGACAGGGTACGTGAAGCCATGAAGGTAGTCTTGGATTGGTGCGCGGGCACGGGTTTTCACTTGGTCCAAGAAAAAATTGAAATTATATTGTTAACAGGAAAGCAAATGCAAAAAATGTTTAAGATCAACGTCGGCGCAGCTGTAATAAAGACCAAACAGATGACTAACTATCTAGGAGTGCTCCTGGACAATGCCAAGAGGTATTCTTCCCACTTGAACAACCCAAACCTAACCCAAATACGCGGCAAGGCAGAATCGTTCATGGTTGCTATCTAAAGCCTGCTGCTAAACGTAAACGGACCCACCGGCTCTGTTACGAAACTGTACTACGGGGTCTGGAAGTCGGTGGTACTCTATGCTTCACCAATATGGTAATAGGGCCGCGCTGATACGCACATCAGCAGCATATAGAACGATGTCACATGCAGCCCTATGTGTAGTGACGGGCAGCATGCCCATACATATCAAGGCCAGGCAAAGGGAGAAGGAGTATGCGCTGAAGGTAGCCTTACCGCGCTAAGCAGGCAAGATTCAGAACAAGCTAAACATATGATCGAGGTGGACCACTCTTATATTTAGAGTCGGAGGCGGAAGACCGGTGGAGGTTGGAGTGGGTCTATTACAACCCTGGCAACTGAACGAAGAAACTAATATGCGACCCCACGATTTTCTACAAACGAAACATCGATTATTACACAATTATTACACAAATTCTAACCGGTCATGGTATCTTTTAAATCATTGCCGGTTTAGTTGAAGTTGTTGGGATTGTGGAGATCACCAGGATGATGCCAAACATGCGCTATTTAAATGTTCAAGATGAGCAAGAGAGAGAGCGGCCCTTGAAAGCGACATCGTAGTAGCATTAAAGTTACAAAACAACGTGATAGAATTGGTGTTGGCGAAAGAGGAACTGTGGCGCGGGCCACTGGGTATGCGTAATTGCATTTTCCCCTTCTCGCAGGAAAAAAAAGAAGAAAAAAAAGATGGTAATTATCTGGTGGTGTCGAGTCACGACAGAAGCATGCTTAGGCGATAGAGTATGGACGAGTGGATTAAGACCTTCGTTCACTTAACTAACAACTTATGTATTAGGCTAGCAGCAATTGTTGCACACCTAAAGTATCGATACAGGACGCTGATTCCACTTCGGTAATTAATATGTACATCAAAGTTAAAGTGCAGTAATTGATACCTACATGTAAAGTACGCTCCCATTCATAAGTTATTGGAGCGTTTAATTAAATAATATAATAGTAAATAATAATAAATGGATCGTAGAACACAATGATGTACGAAAGCTCTTCATCAGATAGATTCTTCATTTTATGCTCTAGAAACGATATCTTAGCCCATCTTAGTGTATCTGTACACTGGATCGTTTTCGACCAGTAGTTTCAAGTAATTTTTCATTTTACTCGTATCTTTGTTTGAACGTTGCTTTGCTTAAAGAAATTAAAGTTACAAGCAATAAAAACTGTTGCATGGTATTCTAGAAACTTGAGAGAGATAGTAGCGTTTAAACATTTTCATAAGCCAGTGTATATATACATGTATAACAGTGCAACTATGAACGCATAACGCGTTAAAATTTGTTGAAATGTCATTGTTGGAATATAAATGGAAAAATCTATCTGGCCGAGAACTGTCTCACAACATTGTACACGTTGAAAATATAAAAGAAATGGAAAACTTGCTCAAACTACAAGACTAGTTAGAGTGACAAGATTGATGAAATTATTGCTAGATTACGTTATATTTTATTCTTGTCGTGAAGTTTTAAATATCCTATGACTTGTGAATGCAGGTGTATTAAATATCGAAGGAACGTCTACGAGTGTAAATTCCTAACTGATGGGAATGAAAATAATAGAAGAAGGCGTATACTGAATACATAAGAGTATTCAGAAGTATGTGAGAAGAGTATAATTAAGAATCGATATCTATTATCTTTTCATTATCATATGGATAGTACAATTCGGCTGCCAGTTATAAAATAATTACTTCGTTGCCATAATAGGAGCACACTATCGGTGTATGTACATAATCGTTATGTGATAGGTAAAATATTCATGTCGAGAATGCTGCCACTGTCGAGGCGATACGAAGCAAGATAGTGTGTTGTTGAACTTGTTCAGATTAGTCGAATTACCTTATTCAGGCGATTTAAATTTAACCAACTTTAAACTAGTCTACAGATGTAAATCCATTATTTACTTGACTTGAAACATCCTTTTAAGTTTCTACGTTGATTCTTATTAATCGAGTTTTTGGATTTCTTTGTATCCAAGTAGGTAAATACCATTTGCCAAATGTAAATCTGTTGTTTTGCTCGACTAAGAGTAGCCTTACAACGTTCCTGTATAATTGAACACGCTTGAACTATTCTTCAACGTGAAAAGAACAATAGTTGCTAAATGATATAATATATCTTCTCTAGTTACATGCTCAAACAAAGTCGAGTTATTTCAGCGCAAAGTGATTTCGTTAACGTTAACACATTCACTAGCATAGTGACTTAGAGCAAAATGTTCGCTAGAGATCATATTTACTCCTTATGCTTTTGCACAGTATATTTAATGATACAATATAAGTTTAATACAAATCCGTATCTGAGATTATCCCATTTTATCAAACGTGTCGGTTACATGCTCGTTTGTTAGCTTGTATAGCTTAAAGTTAAATGTACATTAATCTTCTCTGTATATACGACGCTGGTAGCAAATGTGTTAAGGAACCTGGTTTATACGAACACAATTTTCAAGTCGACCAACTTCGTTAATCTTAAGCAGAATTTATAAATGTACGAGTCGGGTTTTGTACGGTTCCCTTGTATGAAATTTCAAACGCTTGATAGAAACTCGTTTATATTTAAGCTACAAGTAGCGACATGTAGATTGTGAATATGCAAAAGGTCTGGCTGAATGAGATGTATACAAGTGTTCATGACAACGACTGAATTTTACCATGATTAAATAAACGAGAGAGAAAAAAAAGAAAGAAATAAGTAGATAAGTAAACTACTTTTACACGTGACAGTAAAAATGTTAACGAGTGGAAATTTTCTAGGTGTTGCAGTTAATAGAGTTCATTGAGTTATACAGGCTGCTTGGCGCTAGCCATGTGACTCTATACAACGACACGGTTGGCACGGAGGCTGGATGTGCTCTCAAGTACTACGAAGCTAAAGGTCTCGTGACCGTGTTACCTTGGCATCATTTAGACATGATTTCGCAACGAGAAATTCGCACGGAGGGACTGTTCGCTGCCCTGAACGATTGCCTTTATCGATCCATGTACAAATACGAATACGTAGCGTTGGTGGACCTCGACGAGTTCATTATACCGAGGTACAACGACACGATCATTGATCTCATTAGGTGAGCATTTGTTAACTTGTAGTTGAATTTGTGGTTACTTAATATATCTTTATATGTAGTGTGTAATTGTGCCAGATGTTCTTCTGGTCATCTTCGACTCAACTATGTTTCCAAAGAGCATGTCAAACTCAAACAAGATACAAAAAGGTTCTTATTGATGTGCGCGATATTTTGTTACAGTATTGTTATATTACAATACATATTTTCTTAAGTCGTTACAGGTACTTTTTACTTGCTGGACCGAGAGTAAAATTGAAACACATGTAAAAATGTTTAAATAAAGCGAACCAAACTAAACTAAACTAAACTTGAATAAAGAAATCCAAGAGGAAATGTTTTATTGCAAGAAGATAGTTATTGATATAAGAAGAGATTGGTGCAGAGATTCGTTTTTCAATTTCATAAAGAATATTTTGTGCGCGTTTCTGCCATTCAAACATAATATTCACATCTGTAAAACATTAGAATTATTGCAAGACAAAGTTCTTCGAGCTTTCAGATCATGCTGGTTTTAATGAAACATGCAGATAAATTAATAACCGACAGCATTATATAACGGATTTTATATTACAACCAAACATATCTACAATATTTTCAACATCCTATTTTACAGTAGTTTTACGACATTTTCTGGTACAAAGTCTTATACACGACTCTTATTGATATCCTATTGATTGATATCTTACTGATTTAAGGTTTTAATAATTTAATTGACTCGATTGCTGTCTTTAATAATGTAGATATATCAGACATATCAAATTCAAATTTATATACATAAATATTACGTACTTTGTAATATTGTATGTGTACATATTTCATATAAAATTAGTGTAATTTACTCGTTAGTTGACATCCTTTTGCAATCTTAAATGGCGTCATTATTTAATCTTCGACGACACAAAGAGCTATGCGTACTACAAATAAATAAAATCTATATTTCTACAAACTGCGATAAATATTTTAATACATTAAAAAATGGATACTTGAGTAACATTGTTATAGATAGGCATATAAAGCGATGATTTCTCGAATATCGTGGTACCCGAATATCGATAAGAATCACTATATTTTTTAATTGATGAGATAAATAAATAATAAAAGTAACAATTTTATATTTTAGGTTGATGAGCAGTTATACAAATACAAAATCCGCCGGAGCGTATTCCTTTCAAAACGCGTTCTTCTATCTGCAGTGGGTGGACGATCCTTCCGTGATGACCAGTCGAACACCCATAGAGGCAGGTTTGATTACTCTGAAGAAAACCAGACGCAGAACAAAACTACACCCGCACAAGCAGCGCTCAAAGTATATCTGCAAGCCGGAAGACATTGTGGAAGCTGGCAATCATTTTGTCTGGGAATTTATTCCGGGTCATGGAACTCTGAACATTCCATCGGACGCCGCAATTTTGCATCATTATCGGGTCTGCGAATTCGGCGGTGATGATTGTATAAAGACTCAATCGGTAGTCGATAGAACGGCCTACAAGTACAGGGATAGACTGGCCGAGAATGTTGGCAAAATCTGGACAAACCTAAGCAGCGATTGTTCGTTACCAAAGTTAGAACCAGTGCCGGCGATGACGCCGCAGACAAAAACAAGCCCCGTGTTAAAATCGGTCAGGTAGCGAAAGACTATTATCGATACCCTTTGGGATATTAGTAACTTTACTGGTACCCCTAAGGTAGCAAGAACCTATTTCTATAACTACGGTGGGCCATAGTTCTCCTCCAGCAGATTTCGATCGGCAGAGGAGAATACCAGAGAAGAATTCGAGATTTATGGGATACCATGACGCGTTTTTTCTACCTTTTGCGGTCCACGCCTGATAAATCTCGTTTTGGAAACACGGAGAACGGTGCCTGTTCAACGATGAGCCAAATGATGAAACGAAGCGCGGTTGGTAGCCGGTAGCACTGTGAAAGGCGCGATGCTCATTGGATAAGCTGACGAATAATATTTTTCTACGTGAGAAAGACTCATGATCGATCGGGAAAGTACTTACGTGACGAACGATTTTCCCGAGCGATTCTGTATCTCTTACGCTATGGTGCTTCTTTCACGATTTTATACGGTATTATATTTGTGTACGAGTTTCCTTTTCGTTCGAACTAAGGTGAGCTACATGAAACCGACTACCTATATAGTAATAGGAATGTAGAAGTTACCAAACAGGGCCTATGTTTACGGTCTACATTATCGGCTATAATGTAAGATATCTGATATTACATTGTTGTCTTGTTGATACGTTTCTCTTTCCTTTTTTGACACCTATAAATCCGCACAACGTATAAAGAAAAACGTACGCATATCCATAGGATCAATACTTATAGTCGTAGTTTATGTATGTATAATATGTATCTAGAACATCTAGTATTTAATCTGATAGTAAACGCGTAGAATGCGAAATGTTTTTAAAATGCCGTTTAAACATAGTCGATTTATATCCGATCGGTTATTGACACTGCGAAGAACGTTTCAGTTCCAGGAAGAATTCTTTCATCTTTTATCATAGACCGATATTAGTTGGGTTTTATTAGTTGTGTTTTACAATCTTATTCGTTGTCGAACTGCCTCGCGAATAGTTTCTCATCAGCCGTTTAAAGTGATTTCAGAGAACGTTGTTACATGATAGGAGCTACGTTTCAAGAAAAATGTGATTATTAATTGTGCTCAGAATGGATGCAACAAAGGAGAGGGAGTATTACCGTCAGCTAGAGATAAGAGATTACAGATTTGAGCGTTATGACAATGAATATTGCGAACTGTTTCTATTTCTTTCATAATGTCACATTTTTTACGCGCACATACATTTATGTATATATGTGTATACACTGAAGTGTACATACATTTACGTACACAACATGTAGGATAGGTGAATACGTACATGTGATCGGTGCTAAGCCACAATCAACATGCCGTTTGGTCATGTTGAGAAAGTTAATAAATATTATACGACGACAATATGTATTTTGATTCCCTTGAAAATATATTTCGTAAATATAAGTCTGGAGTACATGTACAATTATATGAATAATTGAATTTCAAATTATTTAACACGCGTATGTTATATATATACAATAATTGTATATATATATGTATATCTTAAGTATTTTTTACCACCGTCAAAATTATTCGATCACGACGACTAATAATATATTACCTTTTATTGACACCTATTTACAGTTATTGTAAAAATATGCGTATAGAGATCGATAATTACATGGACGGTATATTTTGAAATTTTTGTAATTGTTTTTTGTAATGGTTAAAAATCCTCATCCGAATGATCTAGCTTACTAACGGCTCGTTTTTCTTGTCCAACCTTCAAATCAAAATTCCCAATTTCTGGTCCTCCTACAGAGTCTAGAATATCATCATCATCGTCGTCATCGAGATCACCATCGATTAACAAGTCACTGTCACTATCTAGCGAGCCACCACTGTCATTTGATTCTTGAATAGTTCCTCTCTGACGTCCAGACATACTTCCGTAAATACGACGCTGTGATATCTGCGTTCTCGATGATCGGCCAGCTATTGTATTATAAACATGTTTCAACAGTTATTATATTAATTTTGTTAAAGTAATTACATATTATAACAAAAGCTCTTAAAAATGTTGAAAAGAAAACTGCACTGTATTTTTACCTGATTTCAATCGACTGCTTGGTGTTATTTTCTCAGTATTTTGTTTTTCTGTATTAGCGAGAGGAGGTGGAGGCTCTTGAAGATTAATAGGCAATATAGAATCATTTCCTTCCATTATGCTTTCAAAGTTAGCGTCTTCTGCCCTCATTTTTTCCAACTGTTTTCGTGTTGCTTCTTGCCTATTATGAGTTGTAAAACATTATATTATGTTTTCTGCATAACAAGTATTAATTTTTATTAGTTATATATGTACCGTCTTTCAAATCTTTCTTGTTCTGTCTTAGCTGCATCTTCATACAAATGTTCAAGGTATGCAAGATAACGAAATTTTTGAATGTAGTCGTTGTATAAAACTCTTAATTCAACTTCAAGTTTTTCAAATTCCTCCATGAAAGCTGGGCGTACCTTTCTTAATGTTTGCAATCTCTTTTGGTTTCTGTCAAGCTCTGCACGTCGTCTTTCGATTCTTGTATCCAAACTTTGCTCTGTGTCCTTTAATCATTAGAGAAATTATAATGGAATATTTAGAGATTAGAGACATTACTAAAGAATATTTTAACGTTTCAAGAATAAAATAAAGTAATACTAGTAATACCTTAACGCTCTCAATTTGTTTTTTAGTGTCATCAATTTCTTTGTGTACATTTTCAATAACACTTTTCAAGGCCATCTCAATTTCTGTGATGTCAAATTGTCTAGCAACTTTTGAGTTACGAATCTCTCTGAGCTCAACTTCACGACCTAATAAGTCAAAAAGTGATGCACCAGTAACTGTCAACTGACTGGCTAATTGTCTAGTTGATTTCAATTCGTTTACTTTATTGGAAATGTCAAAATTAACTGTACTAAAATTATCATCAGACATTATACTGTTATTAATACTATTATTTTGTGCATCGTATAGCAATGTGGCTACTTTTAGTAATTCTTTTACAGCATAGCCATCAGCTTGGTATAATTTTTTTGTATTTAATTTGACATTTGTTTTCAAAGCCTGTATTAAAATTATTTGACAATGATAAATTTCAGTATAAAAATATAAAAACAACACAGTACAAATAGTACAATATTAATTCATTAAAAAATACAAATATTTACTGTTTTAATTTTTTATAATTTCGTTAATGAAAAGTTGGTACTTCCAGAAGAACTTAAAATAAAAATTAGAAACTAAATTAATTAAGTACCTTTTCTATGCATGCTTAAAAATTAAATACTAATGAAGAAGTAAACATAGATGATAAAAATATAAATTATAAAATTCAATGATGAAACATTTTATTTTCATGAAATATAAAACTAAAAAGATTAAAAATTAAAAACTGCAAGTTTTATTACCATAAATTCAGCAACTGCACGTATTAATGAAATACGCTCATCTTCGGTATTATGCTCATTAGATATATCTGCATCTGGGTCAAATCTTTTGAGCAACCAAACAAGAATTTCAGCAACCAGTGGAAAATTTGGCAATCGAAAATTTCCAACAGAAATTAATCTAGGATAACCAAGGACTCGCATCATTTCCGTAAAATCTAAAAAAAAAAATAAATAAATAAATATAATTATAGTAGAAGCATACGTTATATTATAACATCTACTTAAGAAAGTTGTTTATGTACTTCTTAAGTCACGAAACGACATTTTTCTTCCAAAGACAAATTTCAAATAAATCGCAACACGTTTCGTCGACTTTCCACGTTATGTTTTGATTTACGTTGAACACGTTGTCAAGGAAACATCGAGTTTCATACATTATACATGTAGAGTATTATTTTTCTTTGAATCATAGGCTCAAAAGAAGGCCTTGAAAATGTTATTCAAAATTTTGATTCATACATTTTTTCTACTTCTGTTGTAACTATAAATACATATCAAATCAAAAAGTTTAATTGAAATTATAGTGACTAAATCGTAATACATCAACTTTTTTAAAGAATTCCAAATTTATATAATGTAATACTTATAATTCGCAAATAAATGATTATATATATTGGTATTCAATATTTACGTCAGCATGACAATTACCAATTAGTTAAATCTTTTTCTAAAGTCGATTAAATATAAATTTAAAGAAATTAATTAAAATTAACAAAAATTTAAAAAGCCACCTTCTACTATTAAAAATCACTAATATTCAAAATCATTACTGTCATAATAATACATACATATATTTTACGATTACATATTTTATATTATACTTCATTTATTCAAAAGTGTATTTCTCTATGTACAATATATAACATAAAGAAGATTAAAAATCCATAGTAGGAGGTCCTCTAGATTGTTTGATTTCAGAACGTCTTCGTTTTTCAAAAAGCCTTTGTCTCGCTGCCCTAAGATGCTGTTTTCTTTTCATTTCCAAAGTTTCAGGAGGTATTTCTGATGGTGGTTTTGCCACTTCCCATATTATCTGTCTCAATTTTTGAAGAGCATCAGCTAAATTTAATTGTTGAGATCTTGTTACTTCTGACTTGATTATTAAGTAACCCTCTTTAGATAATTTATTTTTATACTGTAATGATACCATCATTGAAAACCTTTCTTATGTAAAATTAGTACTTATAGTTGTAAAATTTGTTTGTGAAAAATTACAAACCTGTTCCAATAATTTATTTCTAATATCCTCTGCTAGCCACGTAGCACTTTCTACATGAAACCTTAAATCTACTTTACTATTTGTGCAATTTACATGTTGTCCTCCTGCACCGCTGCTACGACTATAGGTGATATCAAGTTCTTTAATTGGTATATAGCCATTAAATTTAGCATTTGGATCATCAGGAACCTGAGAATGTTATACAATTATATAGTATAAATAATTCTTAATTATAAGCCTTTATATTTCATAACGTATAAAATAATTTTAAAAAATTGTTTAGTTGAAGTTATATGTTAATTTTATTTTAAACATAAATATAGAAAATATTCTAAATAAGGTTTCGAATAAATAATTAGGAGATTTCGTAAGTGAAATCAACAAAATAAAATGTACGAAATAGTAGATTCTGGTACGTTACTAAATTATAATAAACCTACAAAGGTTGGCGTGAACAGTTTTAAATTGCTTGTGGGATATAGTTTATCAAGAGAAAAAGCACTTTTGTAAGCAAGGGCTCTTCCAAGAATACAAAATTGATTATATATTATATCTGTCTTAAAAATTCGGGTCCACTGTCTGCTCACAATATTCATTTTGTCGTTTCTTTAAATTTTTAAATCGTACCATAACCTATACCGCGGTAATAACAAACGTATTACCTGAATATTGCTACTAGCGCTACAAGCTCCAGAATCGATTCTCGCAAAGATTCTTTCTTATTTCGATATTTCGATTTCAATATACGTTAAGTAGTCGGTGAAAGATGCTCTGTTTTGTGCCTATTTAACGCAATATTAATTAGACTTATTATGAAAAGTGTGTGATATATTATTGCTTAGTGTTCTGTTCATCATAATAAAGCACGTGGCAAGATATTTCAAGTAAGTGCATTTTTTGTTAAATTATAACATTTAATTCACGTAGCAACGCCAGTAAATTTTTCAATGTCTCAGTACTTTTTATAAGTTAAAGTCAATTCATTTTAATTCAGTCCTCAATATCATGCTTTATATGTTCTCGCATCACTAGGATAATCAGGAATGATTAATTTAAAATGATTTAGTATAATATCCAGGAAATAATACGAGTCTTGTTAATAGTCCAAATTTAATTGCACGCGATTAAATAATATTGATTTCGATGTACACAAGAAAATACAACGTATATACAATTATTTTATACACAACTATAATACACAATACATAGAATTCTTCTTTGATGGAATGTTGGTTGCGGATAACACCTAATGATTACTAGGTATTAAATTTCACAGTGAGTGCGAATGACTATCTCGTAAAACAATGAAAGCACCGGTATATATTTATTTGCGGTTAGGTTTTATTACCAAAATTACAAACCGGAGAAAAATGAACTGGTCAAGGTTGCTGACGTATTATCGCATTTCAAGAGAAGGAATATTCATAAATATTGTGACCAAACAATTTATATAATAATTTAAGAATTTTCTAACATTCTTTATGTCTTATGAGAATGTTACCAAAATTATTAAAGATTATTTTTCCCATTGTTCAGGCAAATGCGTTCCTAAATATGATATAGATTCCTAAGTATCTAAATGTCTATCTAAAAATCTAATAATAGTACAACTGTGCTATTGTTCTATCTGCAAGTATCATTTTTAATCAAGAAATTGATAAGTCGGGTATCTAATATTTTTAACGACATTCGGTAAAACTACGTATTGTTGTAAAGTACACAAACTATTGGTGTAATCGTTGTTTTGCAATGGCCTGGAGGATTGCACAAACGCATTCTGGAAAAGACGGTAATAACTGGCAAGCGATCTGCCGCAAGGACGCCGAACTTCTTAACTCGACTGTGCGTTTTTCCCGGCTAAATACTGTGACAAGGCCGCTGCATCACGGTGTTGCGGGTTATTGCACCGGCGAAAATTTATTTGTCGTAAATCGTAAAATCGATCGGACTGATCGATTATCCAGAACAGTTATCGTCAGCCCTCTATTTCGAATTACGCGTGTAATTAATTTGCGAAACAAATTCAACAGTAGGATGCACCTTGTTTCATCAAGTACACGCGATTCTAGTTTAATAGTATACAGTTAAATTCATATATGGTGGATGTAGAAAGTATTCGTACGCTCTTTAAAACAGAATAACTTCTTTATAATTGGATCAGACGATTTGAATCTTTTTGAAAGGATAGAAGAATCAGTTTACTGGATGATGTGTACGAAATTTTGGAAAAAATTGCGGTAAAGGTCACTTTTTACAATTTTTTTGACTAAGGCTGTAATAAAAGTTTTGAAACGTATTTGTACACACTTTGTAGACGTATGCTATATACAATGCTACAGCGAATATTTCATCGAAATCAGATAATACTCTGTGCTACAAACAATTAAGAATGATGAAAATTACAGTTTCTCAGTCTCTCAAATCTTATGGAACACCCTATATATAACCGACATAAATCTTCAAAATGTGTTATTTACATTTTCGTTGCAGGTTTAGATAGAAAAGTTGTAAAAAAGTGACCTTTACTATTTGCTTCAGGACCAATCACAGTTTTCTCAAAAATTTTTCAAAGAACGTATGAATACTTTTTGCACCTATTGCATATGTATAATATTGAAGTATATCATATAAATCATTCATAAGTATTCAGACATTTGGTTGATTTGTATTAATAGCGTTTGAATTCGCTCAGAACGTGCAAATTAGTAATAAATTAATCATTAGAGGCAGCACTTACTATCGCCCTGTGGAGTCAAGAAACTATTATACATTTAAATTATTTATTACAGAGATAATAATAATATAGTTTATTATGTACTATAGATAGTATTATATACACATTTGTTATCTAAATATCGTTGCTTGGATTAAACCATCAGAGACTTTTTGTCAGTTTTAAAAGAACCTTGTTTGAAAGAATGTGTCTTGTGATTCAGAAATTAAAAGATCTGAAGATAAAGAACTTGTCAAATAACAAAATTGTTCTGCAAGTTTTAACAATTATGTACACTAGCTTAAAAGTCAATTTAATCACATCATAATGTTTATAGTATGTTATACATACATAGTTATGATCATAAAGAATAAACTCATTGAAACTAGATTTATTTATATATGTGCAATTAAGATACATCTTAACAAAAATAGGTATATGTTGGGTATTTTGTAAGTGGTAATGTAATTGAATACAGTGTATATATATATTACAGAGATGAACAAACTTTGCTATGACACAAGTGTTGTATGTTTTACTGGAAAGATATTTTTATGTGTATATATGTACATGTATATACATGCAGTGAAAATACTACATTATGTATCATATTAGGTTAAGAATGTATACGTTTGGATAGATATGTAAAGAAGACCGTCTAAAGTAATATTTTTTGAGAAACTAGATTTATTAGAAATTAAATTCTATTCGTTTTGTATAAATACATATAAATATTTTTTTCATTATAATAACATTCCTTATAAAAATATTCATTATACAACTAGTAGAACTGGTAAAAGTTTGCGGGTTTGCAAGCAAGATGGAACAGTGTTTCCTGAGAAATATAAAAATGAGGAATAAGATTCCGAGAGCAACGATATTGCATAGCGGCATTGGTATAAGTAAAAACAAGTGACTTTGCGAAGAAATCGTAAAAATTTCAGAATTGTAAAGATTTTGATAAAGATTATTTATTTACTGCTGTTTCGTTCGAAGCTTCATTTTTGAAATAACGAAGCAATAAACGATAACAAATGAGAATCTTGATGCTTTCACAGCCTATATTATCAAATTACATTTATTTATACCTATATTATCAAGTTACATTTATTATTAATAATATTAAATGTATTATGAATTAATATAAAATATATTATTATAAATTAATATTAAATGTAACAGTACCAAACGTAATGTGTGTTGCGATAATAAAAGGATAATTAATATGTGAATCGAGATTTCTGTGACTTTGTTGAGGAAACTTTTGCTTTTGAAAAATGAAGGTAATTTCAACTACCAAGTGTTCGCCATTATTCGTTTCTTAAACATTTTAATTAGGCATTATTCTTTTCCTAAGTACTAACATTATTGGAATAACAAACTTCTTTTTTAAGATAAAATCTCCCTTGTAATTTTTATTCACAAGATCATAGTTTTGAAGATTAGTTACTAGTCTTCAAGAAGAAAAACCTCGAGGGTAATGTCCTCAAAACTACAATTCCTGTAACATGTTAAATATTAAGTATGTGTATTCCAAGAAAATCCGTGCAAAAACCACTTTGTCCATTCAACACGTACAAAATTCAACAAGCACTTTTAAACTCACAATACCATCAGATAACACCAGTAGCTGCTACCGCACAATCATTCTCGATAATATTGAAACTTTGGGACACAGTCGTTTAATCTTCAAGTTGTTCACCTTTCGAATAATGAGTCCATTTATACGCACGGTCGAAACGTGGCAAAATTTCATCGGTTAGCAGTGATCGCGATGATTCAATCGAACCAACTCTTCAAACAATGTATGATGAAAGTTTACTCGTGACTATGAGTCGATACTGCTGATAGCATTGACACAAAACTGCAATTATCGTAACATTATGCGGACGACGTGCGCTTATATATTTATGATGCGACTTTTCGTACAAGCGTTGTTGGATATCATTTGATTACACGTATGTACACTAGCGCCCATAAGTTTGGTCAGTTTACGAGTAACGGTTTTTTAATTAATAAACATTTATTGGCCCAGAAAATATAGATTACATATATGTAAATTCACAATAAACAATGAATTACATTTATGAAGTAATTTTGGCAGGAGTACCGTTACGTGACGGTACGACGTAGCCATACAATATTTTGTGTGGGATTTACCTTCTCATCGTTACGGTTAAAAGCTAAATTTAAGTCGCTCGGCGGCGGTACTTATATACGATATCGTCTTACTCTTTTTCTTTTGTCCTGAAGATCTGGTGACAAAACTGGACAATTTTTACGAGTAACGGTAGATATTTAAATTTGATCAGGGCATACAGATGAACGATGGATTAACTAAAAGCAGCATTTAGTATCTTTTTATGGAGCTAGTAAAATATGAATTTTGGTTGGTTATTAAATGGCATATACAATGATATATGCTACTATTTAACGTCTATTCTACTACACATATTTGCTGTTTAAATAGTACTAATTTGTATCAACGTTAGAAGTCTTTCTATCAGTTTAGAAGATTCTCCTAGATCCGACTTGTGATTCAAAAATCCAAAAATCTAAAGACAAAGAGTTTACCAAGTAACAAGACAATTCTACGAGGTTCGACGATTACAAACATCAGCTTTACTGCAATAGTACATATGATATTTTAAAAATGAATATCATCGTGCCTTGATGTTCTCATATATTCTCATATATTCTATTATATTCTATTATATCTTATTTTAATCTTATAAGTCTATTCCTACATACGTAGTTCAGGTGATCGTAATTTGATTTATCAATTATTTATCATAATTTGATTTTCTTAGAATTTAAGATATATCTTGAATTAAAGAACAAGCAAGTTGCTGGATATTTTTGTACGGTAGTATATATGTATCATACGTATTACCACGTATGCGATTTAACGTTTTCCACTTGTCGTCATTTCGTCTAACAACGAGCATTCAATAGAACGAACAAATAGAGGAGTGCACGAGAAGGAGAAAAAAAAATTGAAAGAAGGATTGCACAATTTGGCGCGTGACCGCAGCCTGGTGGAACGCGCATTCACGTACAAGCGCACGAATACGCGATTTATCTCGTATGTGTCGCGTGGCGGCTAGATTCTATCTTATAGGTGACTGTGTAATTCACGATATGCTTGTCGGGTAAAATATCCTCGTGCCACGCGAACCTAAGTGGCTTGCGAACTTGCTTTCGCCTGTTGGATGCATTTTGCAATTGATTGTTTCAGGTTTGACGAGGAATTTTGTAGATATTTCATTCCTCTAGGTTCTTCCTTCCTTATCCTTTCTCAAACCGCTGACTATTTAGATAATTGGTTAATTATTCATGTATGGTTCATTCTACGTGGTTCGTTCATATTTTGAGTATTAGTTACCTTTGCAGTCGTGCAGAAATTCACAACTTTCTCTAAATTTGCGTTATTTTATAATTGCACTCTTCTAATTACTCTGGTGGTAAATGCTTTGCAGTAAATCGATAGTCTCTTCCCTTTCATTGCTTTAGACGGAAGCCGCGTACGCTCCCGAGTGCCATGCCATTAATCAGTGTATACATATATATATATATATATACGTATAATATATATAAATTTTTATAGTTACAAATAAATATATATATACATATATATAAATAGATATATATATTATACAATATAATTAAGGTCATATAATACACATATAATATATATAATAAGATAATGATAATATATATAAATTTATACATGTACAAATAAATGTGTATATACATATACATACAAACATATATAAATATATATATTATATAATATATATTTTCCTAATTTAATAATTTAATAATCTAACTAAAATTATATTATAATATATTATATAATATAATTAAGGTCATATATATACACATATAATATATATAAAATAATAATGTAATATATATAATAAAATGACATGTATATAATATATATATAAATTTATATATATATAGAAATAAATGTGCATATACATATACATACAAACATATATAAATATATATATTACATAATATATAATATATTACAATATAATATATTATATAATATATATTTTTCTAATTTAATAATTTAATAATCTAACTAAAATTATATTATAATATATTATATAATATAATTAAGGTCATATATATACACATATAATATATATAAAATAATAATGTAATATATATATATGAATTTATATATATAGAAATAGATATGTATATACATATATACATATACATGCAAATATATATAAATATGTATATATATATCATAATATATATTATATAATACATATTTTTCTAATTTAATAATTTAATAATTTACTTAAAGTTATACTATAATATGTTATATAATATAATTAAGGTCATATTTAAGGTGTTGCTGTAAACGAAATGCACATCACCCTAGAAACGTGTTACCTGTAGAGTACAACGCAGAAATATAGGGTGGGCGGAATAGAAACGGACGACCGATAGGGTGTTCCGTTTTTCCTTATTTCAAAAGTTGCGTTGTAATATCTAGCGTGTATCTAACAGTAATAATAATATAATAACAAGTACGTGATATTTATTCCATCATTAGTAGTCTTGTGAACGAGGCAGAGCGGATGAAATATAGTTATAAGGAAATAATGAATTTATGTTCGAGAACCATAGAAAGTAACACGATAAGTCTATTTCTGTTGACTTACACGTTCTGATGGTTAAAGGGTAACATTTTAATTATCATTTTACGTAGTCGAGAAGACTCGTTAAATGCAAAGATACAAGCCCTTTAAGAATAACCGATAAATCTGCAAAGCTTCGTAATGGACCAATGGTGTAATGATATGATAATCTATATTTTTGACATGTTCGAGGAAATGCCGAAATACATTTATAATTTCAAATATTCAATATTAAAATCGTATAAAAACAGAGAGAGCTTGATAATATGAAACTGATTGACCACGTATCGAATTTAAAAGTTGTCCCTCCGTAAAATACGAAAAACATGACACTATAATTTTCTCCTGTGATCTTCATTTAAGCGGCATCTCTTGATTTAACTTATGAACGATATAAACGGATTCGTTCCATTTTACGATAAATTATCCTAACTATTTATCTGTATTATTCCTCGAACAAGTGTATCGTATAATCTTGTTTTCCTACGTATTGTATAGTTTCTCTATGGAATCAGAGCCACCAGTAGCCCATATTATTGGAATTTGGAACAGCACGTTTCGTAGCTTCTTTCAACTTTTCAAATTTTACAATGTAGACACCTTAAAGAAACGCTTAACTTAATGCAATACCATCGTAACGATTACACAGATAAGATCATAATATATAACACAATTAAAACGTACGTAACGCGATTTTTATGCCCGTTGGACGTAACCGCGTTTATGGTATGGTAAGCATACCTTGCCATGCAATATAAGCGATGAGCGCGATAAAAGATGATCTTTGGTCTTTCTAGAGGCATCGAGATAACCGACAAAATTATTTTAATGAAAGAGTACCGTCGCTACGTGGAACTTACCGAGAAAGTTAGGAGAGAGTCGAATTTGAGTTAACTTTCATACGCATCGAGAGAATTTTTTATCCGATGTGGAAGTTAAGAGTACGTAGTATCCTTGAAAGGCACAGTCGACGTTTCGAAAACACTCGAAATATACTTGTTTTCGTTGATGTACGTTGGTATTAATATCAATATAATATGTAATTTTGTAACGCAACTTTCGTTGACAATTAATTAAAATCATTGCGGCTAATGGTATCTGGATCATTGTCTCTCGGCGTCCATTTAGTTTACACGAAGTTGTATTAAAGTAAAACATAGTTCGTGATCTAGTAGACGCGTCTCGCCATTTCTATGCAACTTCTTCGCATCTGGAAAATATAGAGGTATATGTTCGACTCAATTCATCCTGTTTTATGCATTTATTAATTGGAAAAGATAAAGATGAGAAAAATTGGTATTACCAAATTGTATTTAAATATATTATCTCACTTAAATTTGGTAGAAATTTTCTCTAACGATAAGTAGTCAAAATACTAAATAATATTATAAATTTTATAGAATTTAAATTCTATTAAATAAATTGTCTAGAATTTAAATATCAATATGTACATTGTATAGAATTTAAATATTAACATAAATTTTATAGAATTTAAATTCTATTAAATAAATTTTATTAATAAGGGACCTTGGGAGTGCAATAAGAAATCTAAAAAAATTGGAAAAAGTGGCGAATATAAACCAGTTTGTTATATGAACTAGTTGGAAACAGTTTCGGGGTTAATTGACCTTGTACTCATAGAAAAAGTCGGAATAGATGTTTTAATTTTTATAGGAACGAGATAATAGGTGCTCGAACGAACTCTTCGTATTTCAAAATTGACAAATTTTCAATTTTCCTCCTAAGTTTTCCTTATTCGCTAGTTATATAATTTACCTAT
Organism: Bombus waltoni; assembly: GCA_014737395.1. NCBI lineage: Eukaryota > Metazoa > Arthropoda > Insecta > Hymenoptera > Apidae > Bombus > Bombus waltoni. The sequence continues at coordinate 1,902,738 of JACXII010000021.1, forward strand.
AAAACATCACATTTTTTTTTGTTGATTGAGTTTTGCAAACGCGTCTTTCACATATTTTACATTTCGTTACGCTGTTGTTATTGCCAACGCTATTTTAAACATTTTCGCGATTCATCTCGGTGTTCTTATTTTCGAAGTTTTCCAACGATGCTCACCACATATTCCTAAAGAATTTTACAATAACCGTTCTATTTTCAAATTGGCCAACGCGTCTCTCAATATTTTTAGTTCATTTATTGCCCAAGGTTTGAAAAAATATTTTCCATCTCATGGTACGTCATTGGTATACGTATCTATATTTTCCATTAAACCATCAAAGGCGAAGCTTTCGTTTATTCATTCGTTTCTTTACTCAGACATCGCAATATTTATGAAAATTATGTTTTGCAAAAATCTTTACTCGGAAACTTTTCAGTGAAGCTCCGTGTAATCCGGTTAATTACACGTAATCAATTTACTTTTGTACATTACTTGAACAGTTAGGTTTATTGGGTTAAATATATGCCATATAATTTATGTAGAAATGTGCGTTTTAATTGAATTTTGTAACATAACTTCTGTTACGCCGCGTGGCTCACAGCAAACCGTCTTTCTCAACCGTCATTTCAAAAATAGAGTACATTTAATTACAAATTGACGACACGATATAGTTTGTATCTCGCACAATACAATGTCGGTTTCCAACGGTTCCTATGTCCTACAATGTCACCGAAAAGATCTTGTTACTACATTTTCAAACACCTACATTGTTGCGGGATATATCCGATGTCACGCTTCGAGATATATCGATACTCGTGAGAAAGTTCGTTACCATTCGAGAAGTCTGATGAGTCAATCATAGAAACTTCTCGATGCTGGATCATCCGATATATCACGTGACTCAATTTCCAACGGTCACGAAAGACAAAGGACATAGGAACCAAGAGCGTCAAAATCAGTCAGTTCTGTCCGAACCTTCAGAAGGCATACATCGAAAAACGCAAGCAATCTTTAAGTGCAGTCAAGGCGAATATATCAAAGAATTCAAGTCTAATTATAACACACATTTAATTGTATCTTCGCGACGAAAATAACTAATTGTCAATTATCTTCGGAACTATTGTTGGAAATACATATTTTGATATTGTTAATTAATGTCAAAATCATTACAACCACCCTTAATATCCGAAAAGAATGAAGGGAACGATTGTGTTCGTGGCGTCGATTGTCAATATCGTAACGAGAATTTACACCTCTCGTTGGCGCGTTTATTCGTGATCGCGTCTCTCCGCGAACGGTCGTAACAACTTCTGTGTTAAATAGAAATACAAACTGCAAATCTGTTTCGCCTTACGAACTTAAAGGGAAATTAAAGATATTTCTAACTTCACATTGAAAATAGTCAAGGATGTTATGTACATACAGAATGAAATTGTTAACAAGTATATATTATATAATATATTTTCTACGAGGAATTATTATTTACATTATTTTATACTCACGTTGCGGGGAATTTGTTCTTCAGAAATTAATTTTTGCAAAATAAGACGCTGTTACGACAAACGATTATTTCCACTAGACTTTTGTCATTTCGTTTTCTTCTGTACAATATCTTCGCTAGAAAGCTTCACGAGTACAGTACTAATGGGTGTAACATTATTTGGAAAATACAGCCAAGCTTCGAGCAACGTACGTTCAATTTTTCACGAAAAAGTTGCATTTTCAAATTAGTTACATCAAGACAGAAAGATATTGCCAAGCTAACGATATTTAATAAAAACGTTTAATCTAAAGGTCCCAATCACAATTTTGTGGTGGACTGTAGATCACAAAGAAAACGAGAAAAGAAAATGTTCACTTTAATCGTTTAAAACTAAAATGTAACAACAATTGAGTCGCTTTTAATTCGTGAATAACTTTAGCAGATACATACACGTGCTGTCAAACGTTTTTACAAGAACACCAAACACATTTACAAAAAGCTTGAAGATTAACACAATCCTGCAAATAAATACGTATTTGTCATTTATCAAACAAGTGCCTCGATTATTCCAAAGAAACCACTTGATTTCAGTATAATTCTATACTAATAAAAAGCCATAGCAGGATGATGATAAAATAAAATAAAATGTGAAAAAACATAAACACGACCATGTAATTTCCAAGCGACGTAGAATCATAAAAGATTAATATCTCCTTTGTCTTCCTGTATTTCTTTAATATTCGTTTACATCGCATCAACCGCACTTATGTGTTTATCAACAATAGCTACTGTAAGAGGCGAATGATTTATGAAGTCTCGACAGCTACTGAATCGTATGCAATTCCTTAAAAAAATTATCTTTCTGTTTTTTTTTTTAGATTCTGCTCTTTACCTTGCATCAGCCGCAATTATGTGGTCATTGACGAGCAATCTGTTGGTAATTAATTATTCTAGGAACGAATGGATCTATGAATCGCTCAGATACAAGTTAACGAATTGCGTCCAGTCGTGTAAAAGAAAGTTGACTATTCTACTATACGAGAGTATCAACAATTTGAATCTTTTCTAAACATTTTATCAGATTCGCAGTTACGACCACATTTGGAGTATCAGAAGCACTGGAGAGCCACCTTATAGAAACCTTTCTCCGGCAAGATTCATCAATCGTAATCGTTACTAGACATACTGTTGTTCAGTAATACAGGCGGCAACGCGTATGATTTGTCGTTTTCAAGGGAGAATCAGAAAACGATCGCTAATGATCTTCCGTACGTCGTTCTTCTTCATTACCTGTACAGTCGACCAAGACATATTTCGCTCGGACACATCGGCGTTTTGCAGTTTTCGTAATAAATTATGCGGACAAAGATGCGACTCACGTGTTCCGCGTACGGAACAGGATCTTAATTATTCTGCTTGCCCGATGGAAATGCAACAGAAGCATGGAAAACGTAATCGTTCTCTTTGGAGAAAATGGAAATGAGGATCATTAAAAGAAAGGGGAATCCCGTTGGCGTTACTTGTGTGTCACGGTTACTCGTGTATGATTACTCTGTTTGTTTGCGAGCAGTTCTATGTGCGATGCGATATTTAATAATATTTAAAAATAGCTTTGACGACGGGCTTGAAAGTTAGAAATAATCAGTTACTTAGCAGCTTGGACTGGGCAACGACGGCTGCTACATTTTATGAGATTGAAAATGTGTCCGATTGAGAGTTTCTATAGGAGAAATAGGATTTACGAAGGGAAAATTTGATCAGGGCAATTGTGTTTTTAAAATGTGCAGAGCTTTGGGAAGTAAGGGAATACTGATGGATCCAATCAGTCGAAGCAAATTTTAATTATTTCATCTTCAACGCGCTGCTATGTGCAAGGAGATATAGGTACGCCAAGTAGCATCTTTTTCTGGAAAAAAATTATACAAAAATTTCTTTAGGTACTATATAAAATAGAAGTCGTTTAGCATCCACTATGCAATCCTATATATTCATGTCACCCTATATATTAATGAATAAATTCAAAAGTGTCATACAGTAAAAATATAACTCATTTCGGTTAAAATATTTGGAGTAATTTACTATAGCAAGTTATATATAGTAAGTAATTTATTTTAGTAATACTGTGCACAATAAAACTAATATAAAATTCTCTCGTTATAATTTTTATGCTGTCCTATAGGGTCATTAATAGTTTATAACATCCTATACGCTCCACTGATATACAATACATATTAGTAATACACAGGTATCATAGGTATCAATTCACATGTGATTGGAGGAAATGAAAGTATGCAAGTGTACAAATAAATAAATTTGACCAGTTCGACAGCATTCTCCCTCTAAACCTATAGAGGTAATGTAGAAAGTTCATACATATAACGTTCAAATGACACGTAATCCAGGTATTAAAATTAGCAGGAATGCACTTTCTGTTCCCATTGGAAATCTTTTTTTCTGTCATTTAATTTTTACTATTCGCGCTCCTCGAGTTTCAGATTTCCACGGAAACACCGCTTTCAAACTGAACTGCTCCATTCGTAAAATGTTTGCTTCTTTTGTATAGATATAGACAAAATTGCATTCTGTGTACATTGTGTGGCTGCATTTGAATACAACGTTTCTACATCATAAAACGAATCCTCTGAATGTCTCGGTACATGGTTTATCGAAGGTAGAGCTTATCTAAGGAAATTTGCATTGGCTTTAGATCCTGGAAGGAGTATTTCTATCGACCGTTTACGTAATTTCCTTTTATCTAATTCGCGCATGATCGATGTTCCGCGATTACGTCTTCACGAAGGAACTCTGTTTGTCCATGAACTTCAACAGGTGTTCGCGCGAATCACCGTAAGATACAGTTGAAGATGCTTTGTTGTAACCTTGAAAGATGCTTCGCAACACCTGCAGCAAAATTTCGTTTTTAAATTCATCTTTTTTCATTCATCTTCGAATTTTCCCTTGGTTCATACCTTTGCATTTCATTCTTGCAATTAGACACACCTTTTCAAAGTCTCATCTTTCATTTTCATCCTTCTTAATCATCCCTCTTGACTGCTGCTTTTTAATCTTATTATAGTTTTTCGTTGTTCATTATTTTATGCAATAAAGAGATGTTGTGTTCATGTTTCGCCAAATGGTTCGCGAATTTTGTGGGACGTGCAGGTTCGAAATGTAAATTAAAATGTTTGTTTTTAATACCAGTTGAAACGTTTTAAAAATGAAGAAATTTTTTTGAAGAAACGAAAACGTTATTGGATAGAAGAATTTCGAAGATAACAATTGACAGGATTAGGTGCAACTTTTATAGCGTTTTTTTTTATTATAATCGTACGTTAAGGTGCCAGTTTTTATAAGGATGAAGCAAACATTTTTTAACGAGACGAGATTAAATATGAGGAATTTTGATCCGAAGATTTCTTACCTTTGAATCACTTTTATGGCGTTGTTTTGATTTTAATTGTATGCTGAAATGTTATGTTTCTCAAAAATATGACATTTTTTTTTTTTTAAGGAAACAACACCACGATTAGATTGGAGGAATTTAATTTTTAATTTGAATTATTTATTGAATTTCTAAAATGTCTCAGTTTTCTTTTTCCATCTGTATTCGTCCAGGACACTTTGTCTTTAAATTCATCATTTTTGATTTTATCCTTTGGTTTGTTCTTGTTGATTTGTCTTTGAGGTTTATATGTTTGTACATACCTTTCTGTTCTTCGCTGTTCTTCTCACTGTATGTATTGTATTGTACACTGTATGTATTTCTCACTGGTATCTTGAATCTTTTTCCTTAAATTATTCTGTGTAACTTTTTCCTCTTATTCATCGTGCAAAATCTTATATAATTATCTTCCTGATTTACTCGAATTCTTTTTATGATGTGTAGTATCCATCTATACATCTTTTTAAATCTATCTTCTCAAAATTCCTGTCAATTTTAAATTACGTACATATTTATGTACATACATGCATACATGTTATCGATATTTCTAGATATTTCCAAGTTTTCCTCTTTTCAGAATTTTTTCTGCCTTCTCGCCATAAATTAATCTCTTTAAATGTCCTCCTCTTCTGTTTGTTAAATCAGTGCTCTTAGATTTCTTCCTAGCCTATCGCCTTACCAACAAGTTTCTTTGAGATTAGAACAAAATCCAATGCAGTAATTTAGAAAAAGTTTATAATACGAATTATCGGCGTTCTCACGATATTATATCGAAGATATAATAATGGATATAAATAAATCGTGAAATATTAGCTGTGAAATAGAACAGCACATTCGTTCAACGTGACTCATTCCATCCTTTGAAAGGCTTTGTTTGATTGGTTCATTTATCATCATTCTAACCTACTGTGTTCGAAGCTTCACGTGTCATATTTTCAGTCAGTTATCGAACTTCTTTCAATGTGCGCGGAAACGAAATTCCCAACAGATTGGGTTTATTGCATTGACTTGAGTTTGGACATAGATATTCAACTTTACGCAGCGAGATAATGGAAAACAATATTCAAAGAGCAAATTCGATACTTGAAGACGTACTCAATTTCGAAAGTGATATATCGTCTTCCACTGTTTGGCAAAAGATGGATCGTCAAGTCCTTGAGGAGTAAAATTTCGATTAAGGTTTATTAACAATTAGACGTGAGTACGACTTTAATCTATTAATTAACTTGTCAGTATGTAAAGGATTGTTTTATTTATTACGCAACAGGTAGACTATAGATTTTGATGCGTTTACGAGAAATTGGAACGTTCACAAAACGTGTAATAAACGTAAAAATATATAAAGCTGAACAATTAGAACATTAAATATAATTAAGCAGCAGATTTTTTTAATAAATTTACGGGAAATTTCCAATTCCGAATGCACATAAAATGTAAAAATGTATAAAATATCCAACGCAGAGTATTCGTTAGAATATTCGATACGTAAGACATATGTATTCTTCCCAAGTTCTATTTTCTTATTCTTTATTTTATTATCTTACTTCTCTATTTATCTATTTTGTTATATATTTTGCTATACGTTCTGTTTATCGAAATATGAATTTCCACAAACGTCTGCAGTCTAATATCAATATTTAACGGATAAAAAAATCTCTGCCTAGATTTCATTTCTTTAATTATATTCGTAGAGGTATGAATTGGCACGAATATCCGGCCGTTTAGTATTAATGTGTATTAATTCGTTCAAAAAGCGTTTTATTTTTAAAACGCGTAAAAGTTGTTGCTTAAGTGTGCTGCTTTCACTTATTTTTATCCGGAGGGACTCAAGACGATTAAACGAAATACACGAATTATCTATGCGAGCTCAAAGTTGATTAAATTTTGCGAGAGGAATTACCTTGTTAAATTTAATTTGACAAAGCAATTCATAGACGTACGACACACGTGTATTTCCTGAACTTAAGGTTTGTTCTGAATTTCTTGAACTTAGGGTTTGTCAATAATTCGAAATACGGATGGGCAATTGAGTCGGTGGAATATCGATTTGGAAATCCAAGTCACCTTTCTCCAAACATAGTCCAACTTTAAAAATACTCGGTTGTTTCATTTTTATATTCAGTTTTGGATGTGACTGACAATAAGAAAGTGAGAAAAACAAGTTTAATAAATTGTCCATGTTGACAGCTTAACGATGTTCCGACTACTAAATCCAAGGGAAAGGAATTTTCGGCTATCTAGAAATCAGAATCCACCAGAAAAAAGGCCGTTATGCGATAAATTATCATTTTTAAGTTATGATTTACAAGTCCATTCCTTTTTCATTTACTTATACACGAATCTGCGTACCGTACACAGTTTCTCCATTATATTATTTCTCTCTTATATACGTGTCTATATATGCATCTACATTTGTGTAAACTAAACAGCGATATTAACACAAATTACATATAAAATCCATATAATAAAAATTACGCCACAGTTTCTAATTTTTCGACAAAACGTACTTGAATTTCCCATCACATATCGTTATACGATATACGACATAAAGGTAGTTTACATAGTCTACATAAAGTAGTTTACATGTAAAAATGAGATAATGGTGTTACACTGCTGAGAATAGCAACGCGAGTTCCAGCTCGCCATCTATGTGCGGATGGGCTAGTCACAAAATTAGTGACTAGATTCGGGTTCTATGTACAGTCATAGGTTTAAGATATTCCTTTGTTCTGTCTAGTTCAGTCTATGCATGTAAGAGAAGGTGCAATAAATGTTTTTCTGGTTCAAACGTGTGTGATAGATTTATCCGAATAATAAAGTAAATAACTATTGCGATTATGCCTCTAAATATACAAATATCAACATACACAAAATTTGTATAAACACATTGTTATACAATTCTAAAAAAAGCATTGAGCGAGCAATGGAACAAACAGCGTCAAACTGTTTATTGCAAAATATTACACTTAGTTATTTAGTTCGTTATTCTGTTCTCAAAGAAGCCCTTATTTCTTTTTTTTTTTCGTAGAAACGATTTATAAATTACAATTGCTATAATCTGTGCGGAGAAATCAGAAACATTCAATTTTACGCTATCACTATTATTAAATGCTATTTAAAAGCGACTTTAAAACAATTTCCTTGCATAACTAGGTAAAATTGTAATCGCAGTGCGTTACTCGGATCGGTTTACTCTTCAATGGGGAAATACGGTGTAACGCGATACGTACAGCTACACAGATTTACTTTTCGATCGGTAAATTATAATCGTTGCAGTGTTACTTTCTCTCGCAATGGCGGAACGTTTATATTTACAGAGAATTCGTGAGAGGAGTGTAAAGAAGCGTCGCTGTAGTCGAACGCGTTGTTGTAGTCAGCGTGGAATGCAAGTCTGCGAAGGATTTACCAATCGACGCACGTATGCCTAGAAAATCCAATTTTTTCTTATGGCACTGGATTACGCAAGTAGCTGGCCGACGCGGCGGTTATAAATTGTTTTACCTCTGCAGCGACATTCGGTTTAGAGCATGATTCAGCCGAATTCTCGGGCTCTGAATCGTATAAAAAAAACCGTTCCGAGGACGAGAAAAACTAGTTTACGGGATTACCAGTTATTCTGGATTTTTCGGCGAATTTCTTTTCTGAAGATAAATCTCACGATTTTTTGTTTATCGACGAGAGGAAAGACACAACGAAGCGGTGTATCGCTGATGGGATTGAAAGTTTAGCAAAAATTGCAGCTCGTTGGAAATCGAACAGATATTCGAAGACGAGTATTTTTCAAACGAAACGTAATTTTTGAAATGACATTTTTTGATCTTGAAGTGACGTTTTTTGATTTTGAAATGGTTTAGGAATATTATACGAATGGGATGGTTTTATCCTTATTTAAAGAGTGAAAGTAAAAAATTGAATATATTTCTTTAGTTTTCTATTAGCTTTTTATCTTCTCTTTCGTTGATTTGATTATCGTTCTTTTCATTTTAAGGTGTCATTATTTTTTTATATGTTTGCATAGTTCACGCTGCGTAGCTTTGCACAGTTCCGTTCTTTTAACACACTTTTCTTATCTCGTAAAATTTAGCATGCTACGGCATGTGTGTACATATTTCTTGCATTAACTTTCCACTTTTACATTTTTAATTTTATCGATTGACGTTCTTTATCACTTTGATCTTATTATCAATTTTAATTATATTTCAATTTAAATATTTATAAATTGTATTCTATATTCTATTCTATTATATTCTAAAAATATTTCTCTTAATTACTTATCAATTTCATAGTTTGTATTATTTAGCGTTTATGTCCCTTTAAATTAATCGATTTTCTTATAAATGGATAGATAACCCTTGTTTTTCAATTTTCTTTCTGCGACAAGAGTTAAAATCAGACTTTGCTTTTGTAGAATCACTTTGGGCCCATTCTCCTCTGATATTTTTCTTTCTCTGCTACGAATCGAAATTATTATAACGAACGAACAAGATTATGAAAGAATAATTATTGCACAGACAGTTTAATTAATCAACTCAAGCGATTAAAGAAAGAAGAGGAATAGAAGATTTCACTTAATACATATAAACAGTATAATAATTCTTCATTGTACAGTACTCTGATGCATACGTTACGTTACGTATCTATATGTTAAATTTTTGTTCTCAAGGTAGTGATTTTCAAGAGGCGAACGTTGTAATTTTCAAAAGGATATTGTCAAGCAAATTATATAATTTTACGGAATTATATAATTATATCATTTTGCAGATAAGCAAAATTAACTTTTTCTTTTTTAATAAACGGTATTTCATTTAAAGTGCATTGAGTATTTGAAATAATTATATATTAGTAACATACAGCCTGTATTGATTAATTGAAGAGTTCGATGAATCGATTCCTCACACGATTAGGACGAACTAATAGCATTTAATATAAGATGTATAAACTAATCACGTAATAGCATCGACAAGAATATTCGCGTTTTCCCATATCAGATATATTATATCACACGTTTACGTGTAACTTTCCATGAAACTTTGATAATTTATTTTATGATTGTACGAGAATCACGTTGTATGTTATTTTACCCAGGATTTCTTAGAAGTTAAACTTAGAGGAAAGTGCACAGTTTCTCGCAGCTTCTTGCATCGTTGGATTAAAGGTGTTGTTCATAAACCTTTCATCGAAAACTATTTTCCTTGATCTTTTCTAAAGTACTGCATCGTACAGTAAATATACTTTGATCGATCAATAGACTTCTTTATTTTCATTTCTGTTTTTTTACTGAATGACCAAATTGTTAAACTATTGCACGTATGTGTATTCATTATTAGCGAAATCCTACGTTTTTTTTTTTTGATACTATATGCATATATGATGCTTTGTTAAAGTGTATTACGCATTGAAATTTATGGCAAACATAAATCTACTTTCTGTATTTCATTTTAATCATCTTCATAAATTACGTGCAGTTAGGTTTGTTCTTCGAAATCGTTTATCTTTGAAATTGTTTGAGATTCAACAGAAATATTTGGTATTCCATTTTTCGTGACTCATTTTCTGTCGTGTTACATAAAGATTGACGAATTTGTAGAAACTTTGAACAAATTTATTTACAGTCGCAAAACATGTTGTATATCCATAAATTTAGAAATTTTATCTATTTTGCAATATATTTTTGTACATCTCATGTACCTTCACGTAACTTCCCGTAATTTTTTTGGAAAATTCAGAAACGTTTAAAACATTGCACTTTTAATCGATGCAGTTTCATAGTTGATTTTTATAAAAAAAAAATTTTTTTTCGTTTAATTCCATAGAAGGTGTTTTATCTCTGATAGTGTATTATTTTTGGAAGCAAGAGTAGATAAAATTTCTTGTTGCATTAATGAGGAGAGTCGCGCAACTATGATTTGCTATAGTTGAAACAACGTCTGAATAGGAATACGTTTAAAATAAAAATTAAAAATTCATGCTCAATACTAAACACAACTAAACTACAACTAAATATTACTTAATATCCCACTAAGATTAAGGACCTAACTTATCTAATGCCAAACAATAAAAAAATTAATCGCAATTAAATTAAATTTAACAGGAAGAATTTTTCAAATCAATAAATATCCAACAAAGTTAAAATCTGGTAAAATTGTTCGATTAAACGAAGAGTAGCAAAATGATTTTCAGTGCTTCGCGTGGAAAAATCAACAATTAAATTACGAATTACTATTAAAACGGCAAATATTTCAACACTCTGCGTATGTTATTACCTATTCGGTCTGAGAGAGAATTTAGGTAATCGGAGACTTAAAAAAAAAAAAGACAAAATTTACTTTTGATCGTCGTTTGTTCTCCTCCATAAATATCCACGCGTCGCAAAAAGTCCACTAACCTTCGGCCGATTTTCGAAATCTTTGTTTTTCTTTGGCACTAGGTCGGCCAACATTCTTCGCGGATGTTCTTCGTGATCGAGTTGAAATTTACGCGCCCCGAGACCATGACCCACCTTGATAAATCGTTTGTAACCGATTCTCTGCTTCCACATGTTTGGAATGATCGAATGATCGCACGACCTTCGCCGTGTCTCGTCCTCCGAGTTATTTTAAAGTCTGCGTGCGTTCAATCTTTACAGGTAAGCTGTTTTTTTGAAATAAGACAAAGATTAAACTGTTTGATGGATAACGTTGACGCGGACCGCGACTATAAGTACCTTTGTTTATAATAAGTCCAAAAGACTTGGACGTTCCTCCTGCCTATTAAGCACCAGTCGTGTAAACAGTAAATTTGTCACGCGATAAACAAATTTTTATTGGGATCAGTTTGATCATTTTGAAATGAAATTTACCCATTTTCCGTGCTCTAGAATATTTCCGATAATATAATCATGATATAGTATAAATTATATAATATAATTATTAATATAATAATAATAATAGTGATGATAATAATAATGATAATAATGTATTTGATTATGATATAATATAAGTATAATATAATATAATATGTTATATAATATAATATAATATATAATAAAATTATATGATATAATATAAATTATATAATATAATTATTAATATAATAATAATAGTGATAATAATAATAATGACAATAATATATTTGATTATAATACAATATAAATTATATAATATAATTATTAACATAATAATAATAGTGATAATAATAATAATGATAATAATATATTTGATTATAATATAATATAAATTATATAATATAATTATTAATATAATAACAACAATGATGATAATAATATATTGCAGCATCTATACATTCCACTGTTTTAGAATGTATGGTATATTCTAGAGTTTAAAAGCGTAGATGTGAAGTAAACTCTGACATGATTTTTATCTGTTTCTGTCAAAGTAAATATATACACAGAGAAACACAAGATGAGTTTGACGAGTTCATGGTTTTAACGCGTGAAGCAATTTTGTTAATAAAGGCCTGAAAATAATTGTGTTGTAATAGATTGTTTAATATACTATTGTTTATACCCATTGCTATCTGTATTGTACGTAAGATTATTAAGGAACCACTTGCACGATCTTTTCCTGTTAATTTAGCTAAAGATTAGCAGACATTGTGTAACGATAATTATACAGATGTTAGGAAGAAAAGGTCCCATACTTAAAAAACCTACAATACCCATCGAAAGGAGTAGAAAATGTTTAACGAATGTAGGTGCTAAAGGCAATCCTTTCGATGCAAAGTCAACTTTTATTATTCATTTATTAGCTTTCGTAAACGATATCTACATATCTTTTACGTTAATGGTTACGTTATTCTCTGTAAAAAATATTCAATTGTAAGAACGTTCGACTTCAGGATAAACACGACGTAAGCAACAACGATCGTTGCTTCACCTCCAATTTTTTCCAATTGCTCGATCGAACCTGAAAACGTATACAACTCAGATGGTAAGCTACATCTTGGTTTCTACAAAACGGATCAAGATGTAACGTATTCTATTTCTCTCTAACAGAGAGAACTTCATAAAAATCCATGGTTTAAATCAGTAGCTCTTAGGCGATGCGAGTACAAACAAACAGATAGGTAAGAATTTTTTAATTAATTTTTTGCACTCCTTAGCTTATGAGTTGTTTCTGGATAATTTATTTATTTTTTCAGATTAACGTTCGATATCACGAATGAATCTCGTTGAATATGTGGTCGATGCAAGTGAAATACATATACATGTATCGTAAGCGCGGATCCGTTTGTCATTCCAACGTGGAAATTGCAAGTATTATATTATGTAATTTGCGAACAATCTTACCGATAAAAACACGCCATGCAGTTCTTTGTTTGTACGCGATAAGATATTCTTTTTTTCCTTAAGAGTTTTTAAGAACCTTTGGTTGGGGCCACTTAAAGACTTTGGTCCATCCAGCGCAGATAAATAACGTGTTGGATTGACGACAACGTATAAGAAATGCCTATCGTACAATACGATGCATGGAAGGAATATTTGAAAATTTACGATCCACTGATGTGTTTGGTGTAAAAATGAAGGAAGACATCGGACGCCTACAAATGTGAAAATTTGTGCCACATTTCCATTTATAAGATGCGTATTTAATGTAATATTAAAGAGGCTCAGTCGTGATATCGAATGCTAATGAATGATAGAAAAGTTAATGTTATATATATTCGTATATTTGTATATTCGTGTATCGTATTTACTTTCGTGTAGTTTGTTAGAATCTATGTTGATTAGATTTTTCATTCCTCTCGAGGATACCTAAACAGGTACTACAAGTCCTTTAAGCATCGGATCTCTTTCTTGGGACACTCTGTATACTACAATTTTATTGGCGAGACCTTTTATATTTATATACTGTAATATTTATTATATTTTTTTCAGCAATATCAGTCAATTGGACAGAATCTTATTAGAGCCTTTTATATTTATATACTGTAATATTTATTATATTTTCCAGCAATATCAGTCAATTGGACAGAATCTTATTAGAGTCTTCTATATTTATGTACTGTAATATTTGTTATATTTTTCAGCAATATCAGTCAATTGGACAGAATCTTATTAGAGCCTTCTATATTTATATACTGTAATATTTGTTATATTTTTCAGCAATATCAGTCAATTAGACAGAACCTTATTAGTTAGAGTTTTGAATTTTAACACACTTTCTACATTATATCAATTATACTAAGAAATTGGTACTTTCAATTTCATTTAAATGACAGTTTTACATTTTTAATCTTAGACAAGTATACATACAGTGTTGATATTATATACATTATCTATACATATGTTATGTATGTTATATGTAAATTGCATATTATATATTCTAAGTGCATTTTAAGTACTCCATCAGATTTTCTGTACTACTACTCTGTACTCACCTGCATTCACCTTTTTGCAATATTTTTTCGTAATTATTATCTTTAATGCACTGTATAATATTTTTCAAAGTACCTTCTAAGCTCATTTTTTAAATTAATGTTTCCACACGTTAAACGAAACCAAAGATTTTCATTACTTGCTCTTATATCTTGATATCGATATAACTGTATAATATAATATAATTTCTCGATATAACTGTAGCCAGATTACTTGCTCTTATGTCTTGATATCATTATAACTGTATAATATAATATAATATCTCGATATAACTGTAACCAAAGAAACCAATTTCTTGACCATTATCGTAAGTTCCTGATCGTGCCAATTTCAATTCACCGTCGCCCTTGCGTTCTCGCCATTAACGACTTCCTTCACTATTTCGAATCGAGCAATTAAACCGACGTTTATGGTAGAAACCAGTCAACCTCAACCCTGATTCGCTCGTCCTTTCTTCCTCAAACAACGTCACCGAAATTTCTCAATTCGTTCGGTGAAAAAATACCTTGCAACATGATTGTAACATCGTAAGGGTATTGGAATACTCATTGTTTTTACATGAATTTGAATACTCGTTGCGTTAGTAATCAGAGAATGGTAATTGGTCAATAATTCCACTTAAAAGTATTTAGAAACAGAAATACCGTGCTACTTGCAAAGCGGAAATAGAAATAGTTTTAATTTGAAGTATTTTCTAAGAATGTGGTATAAAATATTTGTCGTTTTCTAGGCTTTTAGGTTCATAGTTCGTGTGCTTTCGCGAACAAAGGATCCTTAAAAATTGGAATATTTACATCGACTCAAATTAGTAATTTGTATTATCTACGAATCTTGGATTTCATACGATCACTGCGAAATCATCTGTGGGCGCTTTTGTTTAGAAGAAAGAAGTCTCTGAAGAATCTGTGATGTCGATTTAAATATGCGCATAAAAATAAATAAAATATGCGTCACCGTGTTGCTATCAATAATTGGAATTAAACGAATCGATTAAAATAGAATAGGAACGCTAAATATGCTTATTTTGTAACTGAAGTACTTTGAATTAAAATATTGGCAATTAAAATACTAAACGACAGGTATTTCAGATTGTTATAACAATTGTTTAAGAGATTGAATCTTTGCGCTATTAAATTAAAAGCATACAATTTTCTTTTACATTTAATGTAATTGGGACGTTGTAGTGGCAAATGATGCAAGTGGCAGAGATGAAGATTTTCAGTATAAACGGAAAGCACGTATTCACTAATTTTGGCACTTACATCGTTTATCACTTGGACGCTATATACCTTTAACATTTACCACCTTCATAAATCAATAGGATAAATAGATAAATGGCACTTTGGTGTTTTCCAACTGCGTGTAGTTTGCACTTACATTTCTAACTTTATCTTAAAATGAATTCATGCATTTGCTAATTCTTACTACTAGAAAAGTAATTTTTCTTCCCCTTTAATATTCATACCCCCTTCAAAAGCGTGTATTAGGAAATTTTCTTACCTTTGATAGGATTACAAGATTACTTATAAACCATTTGAAAAGAGCTTCAAGCAAGTTAGTTATTCATAGAAGTTGTTGGAAGTTTGCGCAATATTTTGTTAGATTGCTAGCAAGAGTTACTGTATAAGTTTCTGTACCATTAAAAATATAGACTGAATATTATTTTGAATTTTTGTGAATTTACACAATTACATCATTACACAGTCACATTATTGTGAATATACACAAATTATCAAGACAATTCTTACAATTATTTCTGTAAAACACGAATATTCGTAACGTTTGTCAATTTCTTCTCGTTTTCATTTTCCATTACACGATATCACACGACAGTGCATACTTCATCTTCGGCTAATAACTTTGAACATTCTTAAACATAATTGTCGCTCAGTGAAACCTTCGTATGTTTGAAGAACTATGAACATTTGTACTCTAAAATTAAGAGTTGGAACAAATGACGTTGAAAGTGAAAATTCAATCAGTCGAAAAGTATTTAATAACGCATTTAGTTCGTAAAAGATATTGATCTTTAATATGTTACATAAAACTGACTAATTAACGGCTTCGTGTAATAATCAGCGGGCGATCCACATCACTGTATACTTTATTACACGTTGTGTTTGATATTTGTAAGATGATCGACTCGAGGCTTCAACGTATGAAGATACAATTATCGCTGGATACAGATGTGTGTTTGGACATGGGATCTAACGATCGAAAGATGGTTCGTTACACAAGGTTGTAGGTAGGAATGCTTTGAGAAAGTTTATCCAGGAAATGGGTGACCCTGTATGTTAGATTGAAACTGCCGCATCAGAATCAGTAATTATTCGCCTCGTTCAATCTTAGTTATCCTTCAAATGACACGATTGAAATTTTCTCCGCGCAATCTCGTTACCTACGTATACTCGAACTACGGAGAATTAAAAATTTAATTTTTAAATCGCCCTGTCTGCCGGACTAGATCATTATTCGTAGAAAGAGTATTATATATAAGAGCTCGTACCGTCACGTAACGGTACTCTTGCCAAAATTACTTCATAAATGTAATTCATTGTTTATTGTGCATGTACATATATGTAATCTATATTTCCTGGGCCAATAAACGTTTATTAATAAAAAAGTATTTATATAAGACGATGCGGTTAGGATACAACGTTCACAAGGTTTGCAAAATACCAGCTGATCGATATTCCGCTTAATTAATCGCTCTGAAACAAATCTGGTTAATTTCCTCGCCGCGTCAAACTACCACCGTGCAGTTCTCAATTTTGCGACACCCTGTACAAATGCGCACGAGGCTCGTCTCGCGCGGCCATTACTCCACGCACAGCATCTACACGCGAGGAATTACGCGCGCGGCTACGTCTACGATCATTAAGGACCATCCTTCGGTATGGGAGCAACGTGTCTCTTCTTCTCGTCTTTACCCAGAGAGTAAGCACGTATAGTACACACAGTGAATTGCAACCGTGAGCCAGGGTTGCGTAACGGATCACCGAGTCCGTTGTGTTGCCAGCGAGCAGGGAAACACACTAGCTGGCTGACTAATGCACGAAGATGCATCTCTCCCTCGGTTACAACAAGCCGGCCCCTAAGCGTCGTTCAACCGCCTGCATATTATGAAACAAGGATGTCTGCGGCGGAAAGCGGGTCACTGCACGGTTCGTTTATTTGTTGCGCCCGGTTCCTGCATCGTTTCACCTAGCCACCGTCCTCTTGCTCCTCTTTCCTCGCTCCAGTTATCGGAAACAGCTCGATCAACATCGTCTGCCATCTCGCGCCATCATCTGATCTAGCGTGTACATCGCTAAGGCGAGAATCGTTGGTATTGGTTTATAGAGAACGTTTTCAGGAGGGTTCAGGAGGGTAGGACGTGGCGTACGAGATGTGACGCGCAGGAATCTTGCGATGAGCGTATAATGGCTGATCTTAGGAGTTTGCTTCGACGAAATAAAAATAGTAATGTCTCTTGCAGCTGCTTGGAATCTTTTCTGGAATTATTTCTTAGATAGATATGGTAGAGCTAATTTGACTGGATCGGAGGTGTATTGGTGATTGAAGTATCAGCCTAGGAACTTGGGATATATGCAGATTGCTGTCTAGAAGTATCTACCGTTGGTCTAGTTGCTCGGCATTCAATGTTAGAACATTTTTGTACGTTGTAGAAGGAACGAAAGAATAACTGAAAGTGCATGAAAATGTCGTTTAGAAGGTTTATCTGTATTGTCTGCAGTGTATCGCTCGGTGTTCGTGTTTTATCGATCTTCATGGTTTTTTTCATTAATACGAAGCGTAATATCAGACTGAACGTTTATGCATAATAGTTTTGTATCTTACTGTGCAACAGTGATTACTCGAACTGATGGATTATTATCGGAATATGTATTATTATTATTATTATCCAGTAATGGAATGTCAGAAATTACATTATACATTCCATCCACAATTTTCTGTTGTGTGTGTGTGTGTTTGATACCAATATTTATAAAATAGTTTCTTCCCTTACATTGTCACTACAATGTTACAATTATTCGACTATTCATGGTGATCAATAATCATGGTTTATCTGAATCCATGGAATATCAGAAATTACATTATACATTCCATCCAAAATCTTCTGTTGTGTGTATATGTTTGATCCCAATATTTATAAAATAGTTTCAAACAAGTGATCTTCCCTTACATTGTCAAATTACATTGTCACTGTAATGTTACAACTATTCCAATATTTATACCAATATTTATAAAATAGTTTCTTCCCTTACATTGTCACTACAATGTTACAATTATTCAAATATTCATGGTGATCAATAATCATGGTTTATCTGAATCCATGGAATATCAGAAGTTACATTATACATTCCATCCAAAATCTTCTGTTGTGTGTGTGTGTTTGATACCAATATTTATAAAATAGTTTCAAACAAGTGATCTTCCCTTACATTGTCAAATTACATTGTCACTGTAATGTTACAACTATTCCAATATTTACACCAATATTTATAAAATAGTTTCTTCCCTTACATTGTCACTATAATGTTACAATTATTCGAATATTCATCGCGATCAATAATCATGGTTTATCTGAATCCATCAGCGGATAAACAATTTATGCGATAGAAGCTTACTGATTTCCCCCGTTAATTGTGAATTTTTTGTTCAGATAAATGGCGTTACACCGTGTCTGTATTAATTCTCATTTTACTTGTAATTATCCATACATGGAACATTTGAGAATATTACACGTCAGTAGTTCAAATGTTAAATGACTAATCTAACTAATGATTATACATCCACCTTAATAGTCAGTTGGGATTATACATCGATTAAATCTCTATTTAATCGTTAATCGCAATTCATATAGAAATATTTCTGCAATTAACAACTGGTTATCACTAGACTAGGGACGTTTATACAAATTCATATTTTTACATACAATTAAAAAGGTGGCACTTGAACAACAAATTTGTTCGCACAGAAAATTATGTGCATTCTGCGCATCTTTGAATTTCCAATAAAAGTATAAAAGTTCAGTCAAGTTATCTTTAATTGCATTAAACGTTGCTCAACAGTGACGGCTACCTACGTATGTTTATCTACATAGCTAAATATAAATCTCGTGTAAATTTGTACAAGTATCATCATTTCATCAGCCTCGAGGGACGAGAACGTCCCTCCTAATTTATCACGCGAATTTCTTCATCTTTGTAAACTAGTTTGTAGCTTAGACATTGCATAATGTTAGTCGGACACGCTACTTTTAATGTGGAGCAAGTTCAGCCGAATCTACAGAAACATCTTAATTTTATGTTGCAAGCGAGCAATATTTTCTTTGCTTGTCCAGAGTCCATTCGTGTTCCTTAATTACGACGATTTTACAAAAAAAATTCGCCAATTTAAAAAGACAAGAATCTACATTACAAAGTCCATTCCTATGGGATTAGAAATTCAAAACAGGTTTCACAATATGCGTTGCATCCTCGCATTCATTGATTACCGCAACGATTGCCATTACGGTATTTACTTCTGTAAATCAGATTATTCAACACTCTGGCGTGCTTTCATTAATTCAAGAGAGATTAGTGAGAATGTATGTCGTTGCAAATAAGCAATCTATTATTAGAACAAGTACACCCCCGATCATAATTGTTAAAACTCTAACGAAAGGCAATGTGAATCTCAGGAATGATCAGGAAGTCACATTGAAATTTGCCTTAAGGTAAATTGGCAGCATAGGGTTTTAAATAAACAAATCATCGATCCATTGAATATCGTCATACAAAATCTCACCTTTGTATATAACAACCTAAAATTTCTTTACGTTTATATCCATTATGCCTCTGCGTATTATACCTCTAACATTATTCATTTTTCTATCGTATTTCTTCCTGTTTCACTCAAATTCTAGATAAACTTCTGCATCATGCATCCAGTTTATGCGACACTTTCTCCATCGAGTTATCCTGTACGAAGGCATAATTCAGGCTGGTCGATGATCCAATATTCATCGACATTAGTGTACCTTATTGTTTCGTCCATTCGCGTCCAATACTAGCATACGTTGGGTAATTACGCGTGGCAGTCGCCACGTGTGGTACGATCGCAGACGTCCTTGATACAAGTGTACGTACTTTACGCCACCGACGACCCGCTGACCCATAGCTAAGTCGATGGAAAGGCACGAAAAAATGACCGTGCTCTTTTGCGCGCTACGAAAGTCCATCAGCTGAACCGAATGATCCAGAGATTGTCAAGATTGGAAGTAAAGAGTGTCCTTGCGCGACACGAGCCTCCTGTTGGCATAAAATTCCTTCGAGAAGATACTGGCTGCTTTCTAGTCGAAGCGATCGTGCTTCTCGTTGCTTCTCGTTTCGACTAAACTTCTCCAGTTGCACCACGTGCTCTGTCACCAAGAACGTCGAGCAGGCTGAAACGTCTTTCAGATTCTGTCGTTGATAGCGCTCGTTGAAACATTCTGGAAAAAAGCTACGTACGTACTTTTCCTCGCTGTGATGCATTGGATTGAGCTTTCAAGCCGTTTGAAGAGGCATTGTCTCGTTATAGATGGCTTCTTTGAACTCTAACAGAGTTCTGCTGTCGAAGTGTTTGGGCAATGATTCGAAAATTACTTTACTTCGTTTTGCATTTATTTGATAAATTTCTATGCGTCTGAGAAGTGCTCATGTGCACCATCACCTCGTCTTCTTATGGGTTTCCTTCGCTCTGCAATAGACATACAGAGTACAAGATCTTTGTTTCTTCAGAATCCTCCTCTTGATGTTTTTTTTTTTATTTTAGTATGAATCTTTCTTAATCTTCATTAATACGAATCACCTTGTGTGTGATTGATAAACTTTTTTAATTTACCAACGATACCAACGAATTGTTGTTAATATACGTATATATATATGTTAATAATGTTAATAAAGTAATATATGTATATTAACAACAATTAAAATGTTTTAAGCGAAAGCTTTAAAGTTGTAGCTTCTATCTTTTGCCTATAGTTATGATTAGTATTATAGTTACGACTATGAAGAATTTTGCTTCGTCCTCAAAACACTATAACGATTGTTTTATTGTGCTATGTCATTTTATACATATTCTGTACTTCCGTGCGTCCGATATAATTATACGTAGCGTTTGCATATATTCAGCGAATTTTGCGTAAAAATGATGAAACTTGACTTTGTAATATTTGCACGAGTTGCGTAAATTTTACGCAAATGCAGGTAAAATCCCACGTACCCTTATATCATTCAGATATAAGTTCATTTTTATAAGCCGATGGCCATCTTAAAAAAAAAAGAAAAAAAAAACATTCTCAATAATCTGCAAAAGAATGCAAGAACGCGTATATCATTTTTACATGTTAACGCTAAAATTTAACGATAAATCACTCTTGTCCCTGATAATGAACACACATATCGCGACTTGATCTCCAGATTAATGCATTTTCTTCTTGAAATGCGGAAGCGATTATTTGTCGAGAAAAGTTGTATCTCTATTTCAATAACGTTGAAGAATCGTCCCTATTATACTTGCTGGAATAGAAGTACGCGTGGTATTCTTGTTGCGCTGGACGAAGATGAAAACGTATTGAAAACACACGACATTGTACAGTACATTGAATGGAAGCGAGTGTTTGATATTGACATAAAGGAGGAAGGTTAATTAGGGTTAACGTTGATGATATATCCACGTCAATGTAAAATAATCCACTGTTCCAGCAGCGAGATATTGCCAGACAGTCGAACGTTGTACGGGATACTTCACGGAAATCAATGTTTCTCCGGCGTTCCAGGAATTTTGAGAATGCGATAAAGGCATTAAGATGTCCTAGCAATTAATGACAGTTCTTACTCGTAGAATCTTGTCCATGATTATGACGAAAAGCTGGCCTTTTTTTAATGCGACGAATAAAATTAATTTTTTATATAGAAAAGTACAAGTATGGTTGTTAAATACATTTTGATATTTTATTTGTGGATAGTTCGAATTGAAAGTTTAAAATTACGTATGGTTACGGTTCCTTATTTTTATCTTATTAATTTTGTTATGATAACGTAACATTAAGTTTATAATGGTAACAAAGCGATAGCAATAATGTAGTTATTTCTATTAGTTTATTTTCCTTCACCTTTCGGATTTATTTCGTTGTCAGAATATTCGAAGGAAATTAAATATCGTGCAGTGCTATTGTGAAGTATTTAAATCGATCAAATTAAAAGTTAAACAAATCAGAGAGGAAATTGTTATGCATGTTGTTGTATTCGCTCGTTGTCAGACTTGATCGATTATTAAGCCGTAGAAAGAATATAACGTTGTTTAATACGTTCGTAGTTTCTCGGATTTTCATCCGACGATTTTCTTATGATTTTCACGTGACCAACTCATTGCTAGTTGTATCATGTAAGCTTCAAAGATAGGAAATTTTCTGGAAGAAACTTTCTCTGATAATTTATATAAAGTATAAATAAAGTTTTGCATATGCAAGAATTATTAAATGCAAAATTAGAACTATATAAAGTTATTTCTTTTACATATATATATATATATTTTTTTTCATTATATATATAATTTCCATTTTTTAGTAAAAAGAGCATTAAAATTTTTAATATATTTATATATTAATTTGTTTATGTATATATTTGAACAAAAATTGGTTACAAATTTGATTAAATTACAAATATAATATATATAATAGTGTTATAGATAATACAGTTTTTTCATATAATAGTAAAAAAATTAAATTTTGCATTGTATTCTGAATTTATATATTCATCTTATATATTACATGTTATATAAAATATGTTATATATGAATATAAATACATATATATTTATATTTATATATTTATTTATATCAAACATATAAATATTTATATAGAATAGTAATTTCCATTTTATGGAAATTCATAATATTGAATTTTTAAATATATTTATATATTAATTTGTTTTTGTATATATTTGAACAAAAATTGTAATATATATAATAGTGTTATAGGTAATACAGTTTTTTCATATAGTAGTAAAAAAAATTAAATTTTGCATTGTATTTTGAATTTATATATTCATTTTATATATTATATGTTACATAAAATATGTTATATATGAATATAAATACATATATATTTATATTTATATATTTATTATACTATATTATAGATTTATATATTTATATAATATATTTATATATTAATTTGTTTATGTATATATTTGAACAAAAATTGGTTTAAAATTTAAATTACATATATAATATATATATAATAGTGTTATAAGGAATACAGTTTTTTCATATAATAGTAAAAAGAAATTAAATTTTGCATTGTATTTTGAATTTATATATTCATTTTATATATATAGCATGGACAATGAAAATTTGATCAGCAATAAACTAAGAATTATGAAATAATAATAAGAATAAGATACATTGGATAACGTTAGAAAGCAATAATTACTTTTATTTTAATTAAACTATTTTCAAAGCTATTTATTTTTCTACATATATTTTTCTCATTCGTATACGTGTCATTATTAGTTCTGTATGGAAGATATGCCTTACAGTGATACGATTCTTCGTCGCATTATTATAAGTACAACGTAAAATGGCATGTTCGTCCAATAGAAAACTTTCATTTTCGCGTAGATTTAATTCAAAGGGTTTTCCTACAATCGATATTAAATTCAGCTCCTTCAAAGTAATCAGACGATTACCTTACTCCTATAATAGATTTACACGCAATATAATATAATATTAAATAATACTTTATTCGACGTATGTTTAATTACATCGTCGTTCGTTTCACACGCAAACCAAATCAATCAATTCCATCAAAATGTATCATTCGGCTTTTCGAAGAAATCTAAACAATTTTCAGACGACAATTAAAAATGCTCTCAGAGAATGAAATTATTCGGTTTAACGTTTGCCAATGAGTAACAACGTATCCAAGTAAAGAAGCAAAAGAATGCTTACCACCGTGATTCTTCCATACTAATTTGATATTTCCTTGTCGTGATATTACACGATACACGTGCGCGATAAAGTCAAGCTTACTTAAAGAATTGTGTAACTCTTTCCAATTAAGATTCATTAAGTCCACTACACGCTGATAGCGCGAATCCGATCGATACTCATCCTGTTGGCGATTGCATTCCAGAATAATCCTCCTGGCGTAACAAGATGTAACGCAAGTAGGAGAAAGTTGTTATGTTTTTAGCGCATATTACCTGCCATATTCGACCGCATTCGGTCACCAATTCTCTATACATAAACGTATTCTATAAGGATGAACTATATTCGTGGCCAACGAACGCGTACAATAGACGTGCAAATCGACTGCACGTGTAATTACACCTCGTTTGTTTTCCAGAACCTATTAAAACATTTGTGACTGAACGACGCCTGTGTTCAAAACGCATAGAATCTTCTTATTGGAAATCGTGGTATTTTCATGAATCCACCGAGTGGCTAACGAATGGAAGGAGGAAACTTTTATTTACGGCTGTCTAACGGTATGTAAAATTGTTTACGAAATTGCGTTAGATAATGCGATTGAAGACAGGATGAACAGTGAGTCAGATAGTCAGAAACTGGAAACCATCGTTTGCGAAATTGAACGAGGAATTGTTTCGTGCAACTGCGCTCTCTTTGCTGTGCGAGTTTCCTTTAACTGTAGTTAAACGTCGCTGGGCGTATTTTCATGGGCGTATGTTCTGCATTCGCTGTTATAAGAAATCGATTATAGTTCTTGAGACGATAAAAATGTATTCGTAGCGCGGCGTAGAGCTGTACAGTAGTTGGATGTTACGCGATAGAATTTTATTAATTACGCAGCTAAAGGAATTTAAAAGTTGGTGTAACGTGACTGAACTTGAGTCTGGAAAATCGTGACTTGCGCCGCTGTGATCTTTAGTCTGCCATGTTGCTGTTAAAGAGATGATTATTGTGTTACAGTTTATATTTTCATTTCTTTCATTCGCATTCGCTTGATCAGCGATTGTAACGTGAAAATCATAATACTCGCAGTACTGCTCTTTTCTTTATCATATTTCACGTAAATGAGAATTCAGCTTAATTTTAATCATTAAATGAGAATTCAGCTTAATTTTAATTATTATCTTCTTAATTATTTTTGCAAGGTCTGGAGTGGAATGATTATAGTTTTTAAACGAAGAGAATTGACGTTATCGTTAGATAGAAAGTTAGATAGAATATATTCAAAATCGAAAATTCAATACAACAATTTAGCAATGCTCGTCGATTAAATTCCATTCTCAGTTTTCAAAGGCGTTCCACTCGTGTTATATTTATCTGCCTTTGCTATTCGAGTTTTATTTTATTTATTAGTCAGTATTTTTAACAACATAATGATAGTAATTTTAATTAGTAATTACGATTCATTTCATTGAAATATAAATAATAATAATAATAATAATGTTTAACATGACGATTGCTTATGCAGTCACTTTTTTTATACCTAATCGTTTAAGCACGTGCTTGCAGAATTTTATATTTTGCAGATGTATCCACGATATGTATATTGAAATAATCAGAAGAACGAATCAGGAAACGTTAATTATAATTAATTATTTTATGAGATTCATAATTATCCTGTATCCAAGCATGAAAGTATCTAATTATACAAAGTCATCTTCATTCAATTGCTTTCGCAGAACAGATGCATCGATGCATACGTATAATCATAGTTTCTACCTGCTCCTTATCGGTATGCGAAACTCAAAAATTATCATATCGGCAAACAGAAGCTACTTCGTTAATTGATTTTTGTAATTTTCTAATTAATTTCTTTTTAATTTACCCTTTGAATAGAACCAGTATTTATTGGGCTTTTATTACTTGATAGAGCTTTGCAATCAATAGCAATTAACTTTGTAATCTCACAAAAAGCATAACATAATATATCCATAATTATCAACTCATTATTATTATTATTATTTCATTCATTATTATAATGAATTAATATACTAGATAACCAAAGATATTAGAAATATTCTGAAGGCTTCATAATTATGGTATTTATATTATATTCTCCTAAAACTATGCTTACTATTTGTACATAAATATGCAGAAGTTGAGCCTAAAGACAAATATTTCTACAGTATATTGTACAACATTACAATGTTACAGCATATAATTTAACGCGTGAATTGCAATCATTGTATATCTCTGATACATGTATCTACAATCAATAAGTGATTATACAAGTATAATAGAAATCTGAGAAGCAAGAACTTATTAGACAGTGTTCTAGAAGCAAGCGTAGTATCAGGTCAGCTAGAAACTGACACATGCACTTTCTTCACCGATTACAATTAATTACAATTAATTCTGATTATGTGAGCGACTGAGTACGCATAATGTTACTAAAATACATGTATGTAATATATTAGTAAATTGCTAAATTCTGAGTTATATGTAGATTTCAGTTGCACAAGTTGTATGCAGTTTGATAATTTCATACCAAACTGTGCAAACAGCTGATTTATAATTTATAGAATTCCTGGCCCATATGAACTGAATTACCACTGTTAAAGAAACTTTAGAAATGACAGATTGTAAATCGGCGCTGTTAGCAAATACTCTTGCACAACAACCAATGCTAACTAGTTTGCTAATGACAAAGCAAACGACGTTTTGCAAGTAAATGTTTCAAATGATAGAATCCTCTCATCGGGTGAAAAATTGTAAAATCAAAAGGGAATGTCTATGACCTATCATCACAATTATGATTTCTAATTTTAGTTTTATCATACGATTAATATCATTAATTGTTAAATTATCGTACAAGGGAGTTTCCTGTTGCTAATTTATAAAATTACTTCCAAGATCGCGTTTGCTACCAAACCTTAAAAATATATCGACAGTACTGGTCATTTCTAAACTGTGACTTAACAAATTTCGCTAATAGTATCAGTCCAATTATGCAAGAAAATAAAGTAAAAAAAAAAAAAAAGAAAGAGGACCCAGGAGTAAAAAATCCAAGAGGCAAATTAAGTTAGCGA
Organism: Bombus waltoni; assembly: GCA_014737395.1. Lineage (NCBI taxonomy): Eukaryota > Metazoa > Arthropoda > Insecta > Hymenoptera > Apidae > Bombus > Bombus waltoni. The sequence goes on from JACXII010000021.1 coordinate 1,930,049, forward strand.
AATAAAGGGTCAACGAGGGTTAATCTAATCGTTCGATCATCGAATTTCCTTCCATTGTTCGTTCGATGAAAGCTTATCGAATGTACGTGAGTCAACGTTATTTTTAAAGGCAGTTGCGTTTAGGAGTCCGGTCAAAAGCGGACTTAAAACGCTCGTGTCTCGCTTCCGTTTACGAACCATCGCATTCCGATGCGACGTGAGTTAATCGATGATGAATCCGAACCTTGAACCGATTTCGAACGCATGTTAGACACGAATGTAGGTGACGCCATATCCTTCGTTCACCGGCGAATATTTCGTAGACGAGACTTTTCAAGGTCTTGTTGGGGCCGCTTATACTTAATCCTAATGGCCGCTTCAATTCACCAACTCAATGCGTTTCGCGTATTATTACGATATTTTTCATCTAGTCGATGAATGCTTAATGATTGTATCTATATATTAATAGATTGGTCCGAAAATTTATTCTTTCGTGTTTGTTGCTCGAATGGGAGCAGATTAATGGTTTTAGTCTGCGTGTCTATTAATTAGTCTTCAACGTACTATTTTTCATCTCGTGTGATTATCTTTTAGTTAACTCGCGATTTTTTTGCTCCGTTGCTACTGAACTCTTTATTTTTCTTATTGAAATATTTTTCCAAATATTCTATCCCTGAAACGGCATGGTTCGGTTGAACCATCTTAAGGAAACTAGACAGAAAATATTATTTTATTAATTCATTTGCTAAATCCATGGTACGGACCAATGAGAAGATATCTGCGTGCTTCTATCATTAGTTCAGTATATCAATCTGCCGAATAAATATCAATTTTTATTTTAAGGTATATCAATTTATCGAAAAAATAGATCATGAATTATATATAGGAGAAAAAGTGCAGTGTTTCTATAGCCTAATTCGGAGTGTTAGACATTTTGTTAATTAAAAAGTTTCCCAAACATCTGAATAAATTGCCAACCTATTTAAAAAAAGGTTTATGGAAGCTGCTTACGTTGCAAATTCTATCTGATGCTCGCACAAAGCGTAACATTTCAAATGCACCTTGTTATAGAACAATTTACTGATCGAACATTACGTTCCAATAATTACAATACATTACATCTCGACCACTTGCAGTTTATGGAAATGAACAAAGAAAGTTGTAAATGTAGAGTCAAACTCTGGCGACTGAACTTTCCCGCCAATATAATATTCTCAGTTGGTGATTTTGTTTTCTAATCGCAAGAAGAACTTTGTTAATTTGTGTCAAGAAACTAAGCAATTGTAAGCGATTCGTCACTCTGTAGATCAATGAATGTTTGAATATTGGGTTGGCAACTAAGTGATTGCGGATTTTGTCAACAGGTGGTCTTAGCACATTCTTTTGTTTCGTCAAGTTCTATTCTTCTTTTTTTCTTTTTTTGTTAGACCAAATACAATCAGAACATATTTGGTATTGGTAAATTTGAAAAATCGCTTCTGCAATAGTACAAATACACATTCGTCCAAGAATATAACAATCATTTACCAAAATAATATTCTAAATTAAGATTCATGTATTGGGTTGGCAACTAAGTGATTGCGGATTTTGTCAACAGGTGGTCTTAGCACATTCTTTTGTTTCGTCAACGTGCTGAAAGCACCTAGCCTATATTGTTTTCTTGTTGCTTGGATTTCCACCTTTGATTTAGTAAAAAAATTGTATCGATTAGTTGTTTAGTATTGCGTTTATCCAAATTTAAGAATGAAAAGATCATGACGCGCGTTTCAGACACATTTTATTGTATTATTTCGAAAAAGGCAAGAGCGCATCGCGAGAACACAAGAAGTCACGTGCCGTACATGGAAATGAAGCCTTGAAAGAAAGGCAGCGTCAAAATTGATTTGCCAAATTTCGTTCTGGTGATTTTTCACTGAAAAATGCTCAACGATCTGGCCGTCCAGTTGAAGCTGATGAGACCCATATCAAGGTCATTATCGATTCAGATCGTCATAGCACAACGCGTAAGGTTGCGGAGAAGCTCGATGTATCGCATACATGCATTCAAAAAAAATTAAAACAGCTTGGCTATGTCAAGAAACTCGATTTATGAGTCCCTCATCAGCTTAAGGAAATTCATTTGACGCAACGCATTAACATCTGTGATTCGCTTCTGAAACGTAACGAGATTGATCCATTTCTGAAACGACTGATTACTGGCGACGAAAAGTGGATAGTTTATAACAACGTTGATCGGAAAAGATCGTGGGTGATGCAAGATGAACCAGCCCAGACGACAGCAAAAGCTAAGATTCACCGAAAAAAGATTATGCTGTCAGTTTGGTGGGATTATAAAGGAACTCTGTACTTTGAACTTTTACCAAGAAACCAAGCGATTAATTCAAACGTGTACATTCAACAACTCGCCAAACCGAGCGACGCAGTTCAAGAAAAACGGCCAGAATTGGCAAATCGTAAGGGTATTGTTTTCCAGCATGATAATGCAAAGTCCCGTACATCTTTGGTCACTCGCCAAAAATTATTGGAACTAGATTGGGATGTGTTGTCACATCCACCATATAGCCCAGACCTTGCACCTTCAGGTTACCACTTATTTCGTTCCATACAGAAATTCTTAAATGGTAAAATTTTTAATGACGCTGATGCTGTAAAATCACATTTAATTGAGTTTTTTGCTGGCAAAAATCACAAGTTTTACGAACATGGAATTATGACACTGCCCGAAAGGTGGCAAAAGGTTATTGACAAAAACGGACGATACCTAATTGAATAAAGTTATATTTTTAAGCAAAAATGTTGAATTTTCCCTCTTATTTAAAATACGCAATCACTTAGTTGCCAACCCAATAGAACCATTGTTTCTATTAGAACAGAGCAATTCGATTAACCTGATATCTCACATTCGTACAATTTTTATCGTTGTTCCTTCCATCGGCATACGTGATGCTATTAGCCCCGTGTGTATTCATCGTTGCTTCATGATTAAAGGTCAGACAGTAAAGGGATTTTTTGTTTCTTTCATTAGGCGAGAGAACGCACAACACGAGAGATTATATTGCAATTAATTATAGCCTTCATTGTTGCATGTCTAAAACATGTAACAGTTTCCTTACGTACTATTCATTTTCATTGCACTGGGGCTATGAATTGATTTAAAATAAACGCTTGTGAGAAAAATATCTTGACGCATAAGAAATACTTTTACTGAAATTTTATGTTATTATATCATGTTGTATTATATCGTCCATATTATGTCAAAGAAAGGACAGCTGGGAACATACGTTATAGAACATACGTATGTAGAAACATATCGCGATATATAAAATCAAACTAACAAGGTTGTAACGTCGATAAATGACAATATTAAATTTACAATTTTTATGTTTCCTCACAGATTGTCGTAACAAACGTAGTTTTACAGTGAATACGTAAACATGGTGTACGAAGCTCCCTGTACGATCTAATAATAAATAAATAATAATGCACAATGTGGTACAGTTTTATAGATGCTTGATTATATTATTGTACCTACGTATAGAAATATAAATGTAGAAAAAAGGGAATAAGAAAAAGACTTACTTCTTTTTAATTTAAAAATATAAATATAAATATAGAAATACAAATGTAGAAAAAATAACTGGATCGGTGCAATGTATGGAATGCAACAAAGGTGACAAATTTTAGTTCTCGAAGGGTAGACAAGAGACTTTATTCAGATAGAAAGATGCAAGGCGGCAGGAATATGCCGGAGGCCAAATGTTCTTCCCAATAAAAAAGTCTAGAAATATATTAAGAGAAGGATCGTATGCATAGAGGATGAGGAGAATTATGTAGAAAAATATTATATGCCCCCTTACTTTTTGACTTTCACTCGGACAGATTGAATATACGATGCGTTGCAAATTTGTTTCGAAATTTATTAACGACTATTGCCAAATATTTTAAGGCTTTTTCAAATGTAAATGAATCGTGGAGAATATTCTTTATATATTACTATCAAAGCTTTAATAAAGAATTGGAAGATATATTGCGTAAAAGTAAAAATAACTTCTCGAAAATCATTTCTATTAATGAGTATGTTAATTAACTTATTTTTGTTTATATCGTAGAAATATGTATATCAATACCTTGAATTATTCTGGCGATGATACTTTCGATTAAATTGTTTGTAATGTTTACTTTTAATTTCATAGCTTTTATTTTTTTTTTTGTATCTATGTTAATAAGCAATTTTATAATCTCCATCTAGTGACAAAATAATAAATTAACTTTTTCTCAAATAAAAACATATTAAACAATCGTCAAATGGCAAATATCATATTATGCGTTGTATAATGGTACTGTTTAAATAATACTGTTCCTAAATATTAATACTACTGTCCTTGGTAATAATCAAATAATAAAAAGAATATACTATTATTATATGATTCGAAATTTACATAATATTCTCCAAAATACAATATTCATGCAAAGTAGATAAATCAAACAATCATGAAACTATCGTTCAGGTATATCGTAGTGACTTTTTTCATTTAAACACAAAAAAAACTAACAGGCATCATCAGAAAGCACTCGTTTCACTCAGTTAGTTTAAACACGCTGACGAGAAAGAAATGTCAAATGACGGAGAAACGAAAACTGTGAACAAAAAGTGACTAACGTAAAAAAAAAAAGATGAAAGAATGTAAAGATACTACATCTTACAAAAAAATCACTACAAACGTGACCACAAATGCGTGGCATAAACTTTTGTTTTTTAATTTTTTTGTCCGGAAGGGTACGCTTGGATAACATTTTCATCTGAATCGATTAATAAATATCTTTCATCCAGGAAGCACATTCTCGTGGAAAAAGCGTCATGACTATAGCTCAACCGATTTAACTTCACTTTCTCTCACTTCACTCGATAAAGATGATAGAGATAATGGCGCTCTGTGCGAAGTTGCGAATAACGTCGATGCTTTTCATTTTCTCCTGTTAATAGATCTTCCGTATATAATCCATATATAATCATTTTATCACCTAGACTGTTTAAATTCTACGATCGAGAAGTACCCGTTTCGAGAAACTGGATCTCTACAACATATACTCACAGATTTCGATACGATAGCAACTATCAACTAAATGACCAATCTATTTCGCAAAATTTATTACGTTATTTCGTAAATATGCAATGATTTCCAATAGATGCATATTACCTGCCATGATGCTAATATAAAATAAATATTCAACAACAACAACAACAATAATAACAACAACAACAACAACAACAATAACAACAGTAACAATAGTAACAACAACAACAACAATAATAATTAATTTGTCGTGAAATTTTGCATATTTTTAAATTACTATGTGTTCTATAGAAATCAAAATCTAAGAAAGAAGAGTCAACTTAGAATTCCGGTTTTAGAAGATCTTTTTGAAAAAATTTATCTTTTATCTTTGTCTTTATATGATTTCCAATAGACGCATACTACCTACCATGATACTAATATAAAATAAATATTCCACAATAAAAATAATAATAATAATAGTAGAGGATAATAATTAATTTGTCGTGAAATTTTGCATATTTTTAAATTACTATGTGTTCTATAGAAATCAAAATCTAAGAAAAAAGAGTCAACTTAGAATTCCGGTTTTAGAAGATCTTTTTGAAAAAATTTATCTTTTATCTTTATATATATATATATATATACAAACATATATAAAGAGAATGTGTATATATATATATATATATTTCTTTTTATATATTCATTTTCTTTATATATGTTTGTATATTTATCTTTATATAACTATAACTATAAATAACTATTAACTCCAAGCTAATAATCGAACTGGCGGATGATACAATATATAAAAGTATGTACAACTAGAAACGTGATTCCATGTTGGTAAAAATGTGTAACTGATATATTGGGAATTAAAATACTATTCGCCGAAAACTTAGCCGATCTTTATCAGAAACTATCCGCCTTTTCCATTAATCGGTTAAAAGTGGCGACCACTTTTAAACACCAAACGTTCAATTCTATGGCGCATGATAGCTACGTGTCTTCGAATTCCTAGCCATCCTTGGACATCAAACGCTTTCTCTAGCAAACAGGCGAAGTCACTGGTATAAATCGCACGATAGTACAACAGCACCAGACTAATTGCTTTCGACGATATTTAAAAATACGTCGTTGCTAAATGCGTAGGCGACAAGTTAAATAAGAAGTCTGTAACGTGTATCACCGATCCATGGTGTACTAGTGATGGTAGAAGCGTGTTTTGATAATATTAGCTTGTTTGCATGTGGAACGTTGTCCTTTCAGAGTTTGAAATTAACATATGGCATAAATGCTATTTGCAATTTCTTAAGCAATATTATTTAAAATTAGCTTTTAGATAAAAGGTATAGATAAAATTAGTTCTTAATATCAGTAAATTGATAAGTGTTAAGTTAAGTAGATTATAGACTATTGTCACATAAAAATTTATTCAAGCATATATGCATCGCGTTATCGCATAGTAGAATTATCTCTTTTATAGCTTTTTAGGAACTTATTATGAAATGTAATTATTACACTGGGAATTGCTTACTGATATGACTTAGTACGAAAAGAATAGAGAATTTCTTTTTAACCTGCGGAGGAAAAATCAGGGGATAATTTATGATGACGCAAAATCCTGATTTTGATACAAAAGTTTCAATAATAGCTCGCGAATATATAAGTTTTTCTACCTTATTCCCTTAACATAAATTGAGGAGCTTTTGAATACTTTAATACTCTAAACTCTCGGAATTAAATAAATAATAATCGGAAATAATAAACACTGTAAATTTATCACTGATTTTCAAAAGGCTAGACCTTCAAGTATATCAGACTATTCTCTTCCTCAACTATAGTGCATGATCGTATAATACGGGCTATACGTTATGGGAAACAACGTTATATTATACGAACCACATGTATTATCATATAAACTGAGTGTGACGTATCTTGCATAACCAACTATATTTCTCCTGAAGATTTTATATATTTAGATTGCGAGGGGTCAATTCAGAACAAACATAACGTGCTCATACTATATCATTTTTCTCAGAAAGTTTAATGAACATGGAATTACGTATAACGCAAGAAACTAATTATTGGGTGAACTTAAGGTTCAATTTTCTCAACTGCAGCTTCGGTGATTTAGGTTAGGTTACAAACACCTTGGAAAAGCGTATTCATATTGATAGTTGAATGAAAACAAGTTAACGTACTCTATGTGAAAGTATAATAATGTAGCTCAACGAGCATTGCCACGTTTAAGTTACACATAAGACGAAAGGAAGAAAAGAAACTTTGTCTGTCCTTTATTTTTACTTTTTACAAGTTCAACTATAGTCTTCTATAATCTCCAATTTACTGTCTCGTAAGAGCAACATATCGGTGTCCATGTGTCATCTTCTACGATCATAATTAATGCGAAATTTGTATATACACGGTATTACATCAGTTATCAGTTATCAGTAATCAGAGGAACAGTTATGACAATAATTGTGATTAAACTTAATTAATTGAGACTCGTGATTAAATTTCCTTATTAAGATAAGCTTTTTTCTCCCTCGGAGCATCGATCGTAATCCTGCAAAAATCAACTGAATAATGAAGAAGATGATTATGTTAATTCTTGCGCTCTGTCGCTGTATCACGTAAGCGAAGAGAAATAGCGATACATTCTGTTATCACGCTAGACATATATCTAGCGGGTGTCTTCGTGTAAAAGGCGGATTCGTTGCGTTACAGAATTTCACATTTGTAAGCTTTTGTATTTCGCGAGAATAAACGTACAAAAAAAAAAAAAGGAAAAAATAAGAAAAAGCGTGAGTGTGACATTATACGAATCCGCGTTACAGCGAAACGCATTATATGGGGGATCGTTGTACTTCGCGTGAAAATACTTCTTTTCAGTCACTATATTTTGTCAAATCCATCTCTGTCGTTCTCTCGGCGTCGCTTGCGTATTACTTCAGCCACCGGGCGGCGTTATAAAAGTAAAAAAACCAACAAAAGTGAAGTCGTATCTTTTCCGTGCTCTTCGCACGGTGATGTGACGCGAGTTAACGTGACGCGTACCGACGCGGCATGGCGTTCGTGCACGCGTATGCTCGTCACACGCGAGAATTGCTCATTGAGTAACGCTCACTCTCGCTATTGATACGAGCCCGTATGACACACTGACACAGAAATCGACTTTATGGCGGCTGCTGCTCGATAGAGGGGCAAAAAGAATCTCGAGGAGTAAAAAAGAAGGAATCGGCGTTATCACGAACGGTGCTTGAGCATTTTGTCGGAGGTAATAATTTTAATGTTACAGAACGTTACGAAACGCCTAGGTGAAACTTGTTATTGCACCTCCTTTATTTGTTCTTTTCGTTTTTGTTTGGCTTGCACGCATTGCAAAGTTACAGATTGGTGATAAAGCAGAGAGAGATGGATAGATAGATAGAGATAAAGAGAGAGAGAGAAAGAGAGAGAGAGAGAGACGACTCGGTGTATCATTTTTAAGAAATTTTCTTTTTTCATAATGCAATTTGTTTCTTGATTGCAATCATATAGATTGTTAAGGGAGACAAACAGATAATGGGTGGAGCCTGTTTTTTTTACAAGAAATTGTATCGTATCGGTTCAGTAAGAATAAATGATTTAAAAAATGGTTATTATACAGTGGAATCTGAATTAATGCTAATTAAAAAAAGAACATTTAAAAAAATGCTCATCTTGAACTAACTAGCTCGAAATTTTTCATTAATCGATGGATTGTTAGTCGAATGAAGTCATAGTCGATCGTTTTGTTAATTGATGTTACGATAATTGAGATTCCACTGTACTGATAACCTAACCCTAACCCAAATCTTCTTGTTCTTGCTTCAAAATTGTTTGAAGAAGATTCTTCTCTGTCCTTTTTAGACAATTTATAGGAAATAATGATCCTGTCTCGTTTTTGCATAAGAATAGGTAAATTTTGATGTTTTTTGATAAGAATGGAGAGAAATTTTTCTTTTTTTTTTATACTTTTTCTTTGGGAAATTACTTCCTGTTGATCAAATCGAAGTTACGAGGTCGTAGATTTTGAACAAATACTGAAGGAAGGTATAAAGATACTGACAGTTTACGAGAAAAGCTTCCATCAGCAAAAATATATTAATCTTCTTTATAACTTATAATTACGTGAATACTTTAGAATAACCACAATATGATTATATTGTAATAGATTTGGGGTTAGGTTAGGTTAGGGTTTAGGTTCGAATTGTTCTTTCTATTTCATTATATTTCGAAAAATATTATTCCGAGTTTTATCAAATCCATATAAATGTACGACGTTCCTTGTTTTCACGTATTGCGACAAGAAAATTTAGAGAATCTGTGACGAATAACAGCATTCTCTTCGAAAACTATATCAATATTACGCAATTAAGTTTGAATTTATAAAAGGAAATAATTCAATTCCATGCCTGAGAAATTTCTCATGCTACTTTAAATAGAAGATATACGAAGCAAAAGATCACAAATCGACATTTCATTTTATATATGTAGATCATATTGCAGGCAAATGGTATACACGCTTCTTGATATAATCTATATATAGAATCTGAAACATTCGAATGAACATTTCATAGGTTACAATCTAATATTAAAATCCACATTCATGTACCGTTACTCTGCACACACTTGCTATAGATCCTAAACTATACATATATGTACTTACATATCTCGTGAAGCATAAATTTCTATTTATTAGGTTGTCCCGAAAGTTTCCTTCCTTTCGTAAGGAAGTAATAGATGCATAACCTCTTTTCATTTTATATTATTTTATTGAATCATCTACGATCCATTTTGTTCTACTTTTATTAGTATGATCATACATGATTCGACAAAAATAATATAGAACAAAGAATGTGACGCATCCATTATTTCTTTACAATAAGAAAGAAACTTTTGGGACAACCTAATATTTTATTCTTCTGTAAAATATAGAAGAATAGAGAACTAGAACCGTTTTGGGATTAATATAGAACTAAAGCATAATGACTCTAGGTAGGTATATTGGGCCTCATATTAGCTCTGCGATAAGGTTAAACTTAAAAATCAAAGTGACATAGAAAATGACATTCTAGCTATCTTAAGTAACGTATTTAAGCTTTAAATTTGAATTTTATATTCGATTACAGTCGAAATTTTATGCAGGAATTAAGTACAGAATCATGTCTACAAATCTACACAGAATATGACAAAACAAAGTAGCCCGTGGTCACTGTATATTATGTGATATTTTGATGAAATAATTCACTGAAACTAGATACTAGAGTTTAAGTTTTTCTCATGATACTTTGCAAAATAATGCTGCTTTCTTTTGTTTAATGTCTAAATTGGATAGTCTAATGTGTTGATTGTATTTTAACATTACTGTTTATACTAAAATAAAATTACTCTGCAGTTATCATTTTGGAAAGATTATAAGCATGCCTGGATCAATTAATTTTTAAAAGAGCAATAAGTTAAATTGTTGCATAATTTCTGTCCATCAGAATGCATTTTCTATAAATTTAATTCATAACATCCACCTCTGTGGACATTGCTTCATACTACTTTTATAAAATTCTTTGAATCTATCCTAAAAAGGAATTTGTTACATTTTCACCTCAAAATTATTTCATCTTTTCTACCTAAACCGATTGTACTAGTTGAAAGAATGAATATTTGTTGGTATAAAGTTTGTCAGTATGAAAAACCTTCCCGTGTACCCAATTCTTAAAGAACTAATGGAAATATTTTGTTTTCGTCTCTTATAAGCTATAGAAACAAAGTTAACTCATACAGCAGTGTTCATTATATTAATTATAATATCGGCCCGTAATACATACTTAAATATTCTACATGTAGACCATAATAACTCCAGTGATATTAATGAAGATAAATAGATTTAAATTACATTTTATGTCTCTATTCTATTTAATTTTTTTTCTTAGCAAAAATATCTGTACGTTTCCGATATATAATCGTAAAAGAGGAAAATCTGAAATCTGTCATGTTAATAAACATTAATAGGGTCTGGTAGTTCCAGTATAATAACTTATTTGTATGAGTGTATATTCATAAACGAAGATGGTCACAGAATTAAAAATAACTTACATTGAAAATAAATTAAACACTATTTACACACTGGCAATAAGTAGCAACGATTTAACATTATCTGCTATTTATTAAATTTCTTATTCGAAGTAATGTGTGCAATGAATTCGACGAAAGAATGTAAAAGGATGAGTAACTCGAGATCATATATGCCCACGTGGAGACTACTCGGTCACATTGTAGATCGGTGGCATGCGTCGCGTGTAGGTAACCTCGAAAAAACGACCTTTCGAATTTCACTGGAACACCAATGAAATTCCTCTCCCTCCTACTTTTTCTTCTTCCTCCTTTTCCCTTTACAGCTGCCAGTCAAAGGACCCGGATGATCGAGTCATTGCTCTTCTTACGTTTGCAAATTGAACGATTCGGTCAGAGAAATTTCGAAAACAAGGTTCGCGGGATAGGCCGCTCGCGAGTCTTCGAATCTCGAATGCTCCTTCATTCCGCACTCGTCGAAGACAGAGGGAGACACCGGAAGCGCCAGACGTAACGATCCATAGAAGAATGTTGCCTGTGCACGCGCGACAGCCAATTCTTATACATATCACCATTTTCTTTGTTGTTGTTCTTTCTTTTTCTGTACAATCGAAGATTGCAAGAGAAGAATAAAATAAATCACATTCTCTTCACTCTCTTCGTAATTTTAAAAATCTTGCTCGTCATAATATTAAAATATTGGAAGATATTAAAATATAGTTTGTCTTAATTGTTACGCAAAAGTCAAGTTGTAAGCTATATTTAACCACATGATGTACAAATCTTTGTCCGGTTAAGGTATTTTCACTTTGTCACTTTTAAGAGAACGTTCTTTCACAGCGGTGAATCTTTGTTTTAAAGTTTAGTAAACTGTCTGTCAGAAGGACAATAATTTAATAGTGTCTTGCTTCTTTGTCGCAGAGGTGGAGTTTTCAATTTCAAGGAGGATTACGTTACCCGGACGAGTAGAAAGCTAGCGGTGCTCTCGGATATTGCGGTTATATCATTACAACGATTTGTGAGTATTAATCAATATTTGAATTCAGAAGTGGCGTAAATTAAATGCAAAAGGAGAAATTTTTCCTGCATCACTGGGATCGTAGAATTTAAACTTAGAAAGTCAATGTTTTGATTCTGCTTCTCCTTTTACAGTCGTTCGTGTTCGTTTGCATTATGCTTCTGCAAATGGCTTGTATTTCTTCGCGCTTCCGGTAAATTTCTGTGCTTTAATTGTTTTACATTGCTTTAATTGCAAACGAGAATGTTACTTTAATTAATCTGCGATTTCATATCGATTACAGCACATATCTTTTTTCTTTTTTTTTTTCTTATTATATATGGGATTGTACTTTGAATACAAGCTATACTTTAGAAATTGGCATCTTACAGAAATGATAATCTATGACTAGAAGCTATTTCTAAAGTATAGTACATTCACGGTATACCAAATACCGTGCTTTTATTTAATAGCTGAGAAGCTTATAAAACTTTATTAATATTAATAACAAGAAAACATTGGTGTCCTGAAATCTTCTGTCTTTTTACTTCTTGTTTTATGATCACAAATATATACTATATTATTTAATTATTAATATTATTGTATGCCATGTTTTATTGGCGTCACTTTAATTTTATCATTTGTTGATTATAAAATGTTATTGTATGCCATGGTTGAATTCATCAGCAACTTTTTTTTTTAATGTAAGAAAATCTTTTTCCATTGAAGGCGACCATACTTATTTAAAAAAAAATATCGCAAATATAAAAGAATTAATATATTTCATTTAAAATATTTTTCACTTCAGTTCAATTACCAATAAATTGTTGCACGAATTAATTTGCAAACATCAACTATTTTCATTCATTTCTTTAATTGCGATTAATGTACCCGAAAATTATCTTAAAGAGGACAACATTAAAATTAAATATAATAATAATTTGAGAATAAAAAAACTGGAATAAAACTCTATAATGATACGTAGAATTCCTCGCTAAAGTTTACAAAAGACAGATATAGGTAAAAGATTACCGTTAAAGGGAAAAATTGATAAAAAAAAATTGTACTTTCCTTCGGTTATAAACGCAACAGGATTTTTGACGCGCTTCCATTTCTAGATATCTTATTAGAATGCGGAAATGTTGGGCAATACCTCGTGTAAGCGCGTAGCTTAACGAAACAACTTGCCATTTT